>JAPQLA010000004.1:14053949-14063979 GCA_029822935.1 Naso vlamingii | reverse complement strand
AAGCACTGATTTGGCTGAGATGCTGAGGCCGGCTGAGTCCTCGTGTGGTAGCACTTTGTGCAACTGTGGGTGCTTCTGTTTGCACAGCAAGCAAATCTCCTGACTCCTCCCCCCTGAGCAGGGCTGTTTAATTCCCGTGAGGAGATGCCTGGTTAGTAACTTAATAAAGCTGCTGGATGCAATCCCACAGCACAATGTGTGGATCATATTCGTCTGACAGACCTGCTCTCTGCTCCACTCCTGCGCACACACAGCCTGCTGCTCTCCTGTAAGTACTGCAGGTCACAGCCTTTTGGAACTTTTAGATGTGATGAAGGGAGAGATGTCTCTGCTGATTGAATAACTCACGAGGACTTATGAATGAAAACACATCACTCACAGCTGGGACAGAGAGAGGGAGTGCGTGTTATTGTTTTCGGTAAGTTTCAGCTTTTGTTTTAGGAAAAGGAATAATGAAGTTAAGTCATGTTTTTCTAAATATACAGTCACTTACAGATGTTTTTAATGAATGTTAATCATGTTCTGTTTCATCAAAAAGATGCAAGTTTTTCTTCCATCCTAAATCAGTGAGTGACAGCAATTAAACACTGCATGCTCTGACTCCAACTGTGATTATTCGCCCCTGTACACAATATTTAAAAAATGCTCCGTGTAGCTTTATATGATGGAAAGTCACTGGCTTAAATCCTTGGTGCAGTTCTAAATGTGGAGCCCAGAGGCAGCCATCCTGATAGGGTTCAGTACATTTCCAACCACATGCACCAGGAATACATAAGTAGGCTAATCATTTTGCTCATTATTCTTTTTGCCAGGAGGTTCCTGTCCTGGTGTAACAGTCAGAGCATAATGGTCGCTTTTAAAGGGATCTGGACCAAGGACTTCTGGAGGGCTGTGTCAGGAGAATACCTGGCAACTCTCATCTTTGTCCTCCTCAGCGTGGGCTCCACCATCAACTGGGCTGCAGGGCAGGAGAAGCCTCCCCCTGCTGACTTGGTCCTCATCTCCCTGTGCTTTGGCCTGAGCATCGCCACTATGGTGCAATGTTTTGGCCACATCAGCGGCGGACACATTAACCCAGCGGTAACTGCAGCCATGGTGGTGACTAGAAAGCTGAGCCTCGCAAAGGCGTTCTTCTATGTGCTGGCTCAGTGTTTGGGAGCGATCACAGGAGCCGGGATCCTCTTCCTCGTCACACCTGCTGCGGTCAGGGGCTCCCTCGGTGTGACCACAGTAAGAATCTGACTGTGGTCATTTTAACTGGTGTTATGACATGTTGTCTTCAAGTTAAGCTCGGGTAAATTCATTAAGAATATCTTGAATATCTTTTCTTAAGGTGAACCCAAACATCTCAGTAGGACACGGCCTTCTTGTGGAGCTTCTCATCACATTCGAACTGGTCTTCACTGTCTTCGCCACCTGTGATCCCAAACGCACAGACCTGCTAGGCTCTGCTGGCCTCGCCATCGGCTTTGCAGTGACTATTGGTCACTTATTTGCAGTAAGTAAGCTAATGGAAGGGTAAGAAGGCTGGAGAATATTTAGAACATTTTACTTTCTCCTCTCAACCTAAATTCTCATTTATCTAGCAAAAGCACGGCACACAGAAGAAAAATTTGCAGTAAATTTATATTCAAGCTACTACACATCAGCCTTATAAATCTTATGCAACCCCATTACATTATCAGCTGACACCTGCTCTCAACCCGGGCGAGGCACTGATTTAAAGATTTAACCAAACATCTTATTAAATCCAACACAGCTCATTACAGAATCGCAGAGCAAGGTTACTTCCAAACTCGAGCCTCTTTAGCATGCACCGAAAGCTGGGGTGCAGATGCTCCTAAAGAAAGAGCAGGTGCGCTCAAGCATCCATTCTTCAATGTGTGATATTGTATGCTTCTCACTGATTCACACCCACGTGCACGTCTTTATTGGAGGCTGCCATCGCATAGCAACCAATCTCTGGGGGCTCCCTGAACCCTGCAGAGCAAATGAATGCACAGGGAAATAGATGTTATCATCTCGCACCGCTCAACTGATTTCTCCTCAGGTCTGTTTAGCAAATGCATACACACATATATTATAACTTGTATTGGCTATATTCTACAGCATGAGACATGTTCCGTTAGTGACAGTAATAATATGTTAAAAAAATATATTATTTTTTTGTCTTAAAGAGTGAAAAAAATGCTGTTTTGTGTCTTGCAGATCCCTTATACAGGAGCCAGCATGAACCCCGCTCGATCCTTCGGGCCTGCATTGGTGACACTTAACTTCGAGGGCCACTGGGTAAGGGAACCATCCTGAGAACATAATCTTGCTGTCAGGAGTTTGCATGGTCAAAACAGTGGCCAGTTACTCCTGACAGTGGCTTAACACCCTGAATGTGCCATTTCTCTATGACCAAGTATTTGCACTCAAGTAAAAAATCAGTCTGCGCAAATGTAATGTCGCAATATCCTGTCAAAATTCTCCAAAAAAAAAAATTGGCAGCAGCTAATCGTTTTATTTTAATGTCCTGGAGAGCACAAGCTCTGCCACAGAGGGCTGGTTCAGCAAGTTGAAATCTGGTAAGGTCACATTTTCGCACCGTTGCCAGAACAGCAACAACAGCTGTGACCTGGAGATATAATCAAAGAATAGCCATTCACTTATATCAGTAAATGTGAGGAGAAAACCTAAGTGAGATGCTTTAAATGCTCTTAAGAATCTTACATATGGACCTCGAATTTATGACTCCGTTCAAAAAAAGAAGTACGAGGGAAGCATTTTCACCTCTCGCCACATAATGAGATGTCACTGAGCAAGGTGTAAAATAGCATTAGCTCTGAATTTTTTTGTATCTAGGCAATTACTTCCACTGAGTTATTTGCAGACAGCATGGTGTCATATTATGTGTGCATGTGCATGTGTGTTTATTGGGCCATGTGCTCAGCTTAAAACACTGTCAGTAACTGTCACCGTGGCTGGTGTCACATTCACAAGTGTCTTCTCTTGAAGACAAATGCTTGACAGTGATCTACCTGCCTCTGATGAAGGTTGACACCTTTTTCTTCCCCAGTCTGTCACCCAACAGAGCCAAAGCATCTCCCACTGGAACTGATTAACCATCTGGCCAAATAAAGTGTTTGTCTTTCTGTTTGTCGTAGGTTTACTGGGTGGGACCCATCCTGGGGGGAATCCTGGCTGCTGGTCTGTATGAGTACCTGTACTGCCCCGACCTGGAGGTAAAAAAGAGGCTGAAGCAGGTTTTTCAGAAGGATCCATCAGGAAAATACAAGGAGGTGGAGTCAGATGACGTTATCATCAAGCCGGGCTCCATCCACATTGTCTCTGATTTGGAGAAATCTGACAAAAAAGAGCCTTTCCAAGACTCAACTGGAGAAGTGCTGTCTTCAGTATGACTATCACGTGCACTGGAAATGGAGACAAATCTGTAGAGCAGAATGACAATCAAACTTTGGAGCATCCATCTCGAGCCTGTCCCCCCTCCCAAAGACTTTATCCTCAAAGCAGAATCTAATTTCTGCCCACGAGGCTTTCGCAGCATGGCTGAATTACTCTCATTGTCATAAAGCTAATATGATGCCACGGCTCAATCCCACAAACATCTACAACCTGTTTAATACAACTCCTGAGGCCCTGCTTGAACAATTCAGTGATCATGTTGGCGTGCGGCGCATTGCACGCCGCAGAGTGACGGCCCGCAATACATTGTGTTCAGGAAATGTGTCCAGGGTCAACTTATTATGTGGGGGTCATCACGCTAAATTGGAGGACTGAAGAAGAAAACGCAGCCTTGTTATTTTTGGATTAGTGTCACATTTGGTCCATCTATTGTATATGTAATAACAGGAGAGATTTTCCTTGTGATCATTAAGCACATTACAGGTCCAAAGCAATGTAAGACGGCTCTGACAGGCTTTGTCATCAGGGCTGTGTTACAGTGTTGTCTATTTTCAGTGCATTCTTCAGGGGAAACAAGCAGCTCATCTTTATGGGTATCACTGTTTGTTATATTGCTGCATGATTGTTGAATTTTTCTATTTCATGAAACTGTGATCGGAGCTGTTTTTAATCTGTAGTTGTGGATTTGGTTCTTGTAAAACGTTTCTGACTTCTGTATTTCTGTATGATTTTTCTGTTTTTCATGCTTCAGCATTTAACTTATTTATGAGATAACTTGGTTAATTTGTAGGTAATGCTTTACTTAAAGCATCCATCTATAATGCATTATGAACATACTTATAATGCGCCTATAGTGCTGTATCATCATAGCTATAAGCAAGGTTATCTTTAACCATAACCACAACCACACATAATGCATTACCAGTGTGCTCGTAATGCGTTATAATGTGTTAAATATGTTCATAATGTGTTATAATGCATTATAGAGACAGGCTTCATAGAAAGTGTTACCGATTTGTCTCATGATTTTGTGTTCAGATATTGATCTGTTTGGGTTTTATGCCCAACAAACTACAAGCGCTTTGAGATGTAACAGAAATTAAGTTGTAATAATAAAGTTCCTTCATCTCTCAGTCATTATGAATGATTTCGTTTTGGCTTATTAATATGTTCTGAAATATGCAAACACAATGGCTGCACAAATCACTTCACGTTTATTAAAAAAAAAAATAGCAACCTGCCCACAGTTTCAGTCTTTTCAGTTGAGTCTCTTGTCTCTGGTAGTAGGAGCTGAGCACTGGGGAGAGAAAAGGTTCAGATCAATGATGGATCGGCTCATCTGCCTGTAGATTATGTCTCCCTATGGCCGGATAAATGTCCGAGACGCGTGTTCCCTGTGAGTTAAATCTCTGAGAATAGCTTCATGTGATCTCATTCCATCAGCAGAGAGCACAGGAAATGATACCACTTTGTGATACGAAATGGAGGTGATCTGTTATGTCCGCACTTTATTTCCTTTGCTAAAAACACAGGTGCAATTTAATCTCTTTCTGTAATTTGGAGGAAATGATGATCCCGCTGCATCAACTGAAGGTGTCTACACGATGCAGCTGAATTACTGTTTGTAAGAAATGCCCGAATAATTCAGACACTTAATCAACATTGTTTTTTACTTCTGTATTGACCAACTCCCCTCGCTTCCAGAATCTCTCCCAGGTCGGTGCAGTTTTTATGTGTGACAACAGCATCACCCACTGGCCACAATGTGAATCGCCTCGTGTGCAATAATGCTCCCATTTGTATCTCTCCAGGGGAGGGCAGCCACGAGCCTTGGATGCAGAGGGTGCACTGCAAATGTGGGTAGATGCAAGTCAGTTTTATTCATAAGTTGGAGCCACATTTCATTTGAAATTGGTCCAGGCCATTAATTCAGACCTACACAGGAGGATTAAGCTCTGCAGAGCCGAAAACTGGGACCCAGTACGCAAATAAGAGCCTAAGCAAGTAGATATTAATTTTCACTTGTGAGAGGACTCATATTTTCACTCATACTACCTTTACTGACCTGCACCCTTAAAACTTTTTTTAAAAGGTTGATGCTGTTTTAAAAAAAGAAGAAGAAGAAAAAAAAGAGTAGTGTGAGATTGTCGAAGTTAACAGATGCTGTTCTTCAAGGCCTGTTGGAGTTGGAAATGGACAGCATTGAATTTCTCAGCAGCGCCATCCTTTACCTGCGGGCATGCTGCCTGTATCCCTCAAGGCTTCAGTGGCTCGAGGCCAGCGCCCTCTCAGCTCCCCTTAATCATCTTTATAGCCTAAATAAATGAGTACATAAATCTGATGTTTCATGCATTGACCGCTTCCTCTCGGGATGGACGATGGGGAATGTGCTCACTCGCCTCTGATTTATCAGCCCTCGCCCATCTCAAGATTAAATAGAGGGAGACAGGTGAGGAGAGCAGTCCCTGTTGGATTGGAAATTTGGCTTTGTGATGAATTTCATATTTGGGAGGGAGAGCAAAGTGCTCAAATGTATTTATACGAGTCCTCTGTGTGCATACAGAGCAAGCTCTCGCTGAAATTCCTTCTGAGGCATTTACATAGTCTTACATAAATGAGCAAATGCTGTAAAGTGCCAATCTAATCTCTAAGATTGTATTGGAAAATTGTTCTCTGTGTGTGTTGACAAACTTCCAAAGACTTGTCGCAGATGCCTCAATTAGGAAAAGGCAAATAAAAAGTGACGGCAAATAATAGAGCGGCGCTTTTTCAGCTCTCTGTTTGTTACCAGACACGGCTTATCAGCGAGAGGTTCAGCAGGAATCTGATAATGCATGGATAGCCTTCACAGTGGCTGCCTCCATAACTCATTAATTCACATTCACATGCATTGCAAATACCAACAATGGTTATATGGCAGGAATATTGTTCTAACCAGTGCCTCATTTGCACATCATACAGATGCCAGCCAAGTATATCTCAAAGTGCATCTCACGCTTATCTAACTGAGAACAGACAGATTTCGTGCGACTTGAAAATCCAGATTCTCAATTCCCAGAACACAACAGAAGGGGTAAAAGATAAAACACACACCTTAAAGATCATTAGCAAATAATATTTGGGGATTCGTGAAGAAAAACAGCGTTAAACACTTGTTTAATAATTCATACTATAAACAAGAAAGTCTCCCACTTCCTTAATAATTTAGACGTAAGCTAATGTTGATTTATTCAGGAAGGTCTCTGCCACCAGCACTGCCTGGAGTGCCCAAATTTGAATTAAAGTAGGACAGTAGCAGGCGAGTCTGTAATAACATTTGTATAATTTTATTATTGCTCTGGGCTCAGTTCATTTCCTCCTCCAGTAGCTGCGTGAAATTGTTTGATTCTGGAAACTGCCTTGAGTCTGCGGCTCTGGGGTTGGAGGGTGGTACAGGAACAGGAAGGCGTGCGACACACTCTCTCTCTGTCTGATGCTGTCAGACACATAAACACAGACACACACAACTCTGCGTACACACACATACACACACACACACACAGAGAGAGAGAGAGAGAGAGAGATAAATAACTTTGTTATTCTCGGTTTTGTAATACTGTTACATTGGCTCACTTAATAACTTGAGCTGTCTTGAGAATATGATTGATATTCTCACTCACCTTGTCACTTATGATGAATATTTTACTGGATTTATGTGAGACAGCTGGGGAGCAGAATAACTCATTCATTACATTATCAAATCATATAAATATGAGAGTTTGTGTTTACGTCTTTTTCCAGTAGAGAGACCGCGGTTTCAAATCCAAATGTAGTCTAAAAAGTCACTTCCTGGTTCCTGCGCAAAGAGTTTGTTTGTAAAGATGCTGATCTGATAAAACTCCAGCTTTTTGTAACTTTACTATTAAGAAATGTTTCATTTTAATTGGCCCACGAGGAAGAACTAATCTTAATAATTATTTGGATACTAGTATACTGTGATTTTGTTTACTGGTGATAGGACTATCATTTCCAAAATGGTAATTTACAAAACTCTGATTACTCTAACACAAGCAATCAAGTTTGGGAGGTATTAGCTCATGTAACACACACCTGAGACCCCGGTGGCTTTAACACAGGAAGGGAGGGTGGAGAAGTTCTGATTGGTTTCCTCGGGGCTCCGCTTCCAACTTCCCACCCGCACACATTCCCTCACTCCCTCTCCTCCTCCTCCTCCTCCTCCTCCTCCTCCTCACCCCCTTCAATTCCTTTATGCATAGCAGCCCAAACTGCAGTTTGATGAAACACATTTGTTTGACTTAACTCTTGCCTCGCCATCACGTCTTAAATCTCGAAGGCCTGTCGGTGTATTGTGGCCCAACAGCAATTGGGTTAATGAGAGGATATATGTACAAGTGTGGGACTTGACCGGAGGAGCTGTTTTCCATTTGGGTTTGGTCTGCTCCTGTTATTAGGGAAACCTTTATTATTGTTGCCCTCTAGTGGGAACCATATAATAGGATTACATTTTATTAGAGCCTCCCAGCATCACCCAAGCAGCCCCCTCCTCTTGTCTCCCTTCCCCTCATAGTGGTGTCACTGACTCCTCTGTCCACTGTGGGCGGGATGGGTGGATTTGGGGCTGAAAGGGAAGCTAACGAACAGGGCTGCAAGTGATCCCACGCAATGAAGTTCCCCATCTTTTCCTCACTGCAGAAAAAGTTACTTGTTAATCACTTTTGTCAAACAGAAATCCCTCTGAACACAAATAGGAATAGGAACCCTTTCATGGGCAGAACAGAATGAGTCATGTGTGCCATGCTTTGCTTCGTAAGCTGTAATAACCCCATTGCAACAGAGAGGCAGAGACATGTACATGCAAACCCCACACAGTTTGCATATTGAAAGTTTCTTGAGTAGAGGGACGCAGCTACAGTGTGTAGGCCTGTTGACTGTCCTCCCTTTTTGCTGTTACCAACTGAACAAAGGAGCTCCTCTGTCATATAATCACCATTGTTAATGTTTAGCCTCCCAGCGTCATACCTGATGGTATGACTTGGACAGCATTGTAACAACAGGGTCAATTTCTCCAGAGCTAAATTTCACCGTGCCAAAGATAATATTTGATGAACAGTGCTGGCCTAAAACTGTGCAACCCTGCAGGGCAGACTGAGTCAGGCTCTGGAGCAGCTTCAGCACTTTCCCTTATCCATCCCACTCCCTTACATAACCACAGGCCATTGGAGGGGTGTGGCGAGTATAGCAGCAGTTATTAACGTGGTCTGAGGCGAAAGCAACATCTCTCTTAGTCCACACTGACTGGTTTGCGAGGCCCAGGTAGGCCTGTATAAATCAGTTGGTGCAATATTTGTTCATATGATATAGCTGCTTAAATGTTATTGCACACTAAATATAAAAGAGAGTTGTATGTATCTTTGTACCTCCTGGATATGAAAATAGGCAGTCAGTTGCCAAAAGTCAGGACTGTGTTATTGTTAAGCTAATACTGATAAAACAGAGCCTTCCTTTCAAGTGTTTAAATAGTGTCAGATTCCAGCTTTTAAGTGAAATTAGACTTGTGTAACTTTAGTAAAATGGACTCTTAAGTAACAAGTGCAGAATGATGTTAAAATGCCGTCCAACAGCAGCACATTTGCAAAAGAATCAAACAAACCAAACCAATATCTACTTAAAGCTGAGGTAAGCAACGTCTGGAAATCAAGCTACCTGTGGTACGAGACTCCTAAGGAGGCAACTCTGCGGCAGTCGAGGAAAAATGACCTTGAAAATTCTCAAAATGGATTTTTTCCTACATTTTAACTCCAAAATATAAAGCTAAATGAGCTGGAGGCCGAAACCGGCCAGAGTGTGAGGTCCCAGTCAACGCTGCTTGCAGCTTTAATTTCATTTTCACGACAAGACGAAACTGTTGCAGGGAAAGTTTCAGCTGTATAAACTGATCAGCTCAGCTCGACTTAAGCCGTCTGACAGTGTCGCCTGAAGGCACTATTGTCGGCAAAGGCGAGTTTTCGAATGTAAGGCACATCACTTGTTTTAACAGCCAATCAGCTCATACAGATGTCACCTGTCGCTAAGAAGCACGGCATGGAGCAGCCAATCCAGTCTTTAAGTTGTGACTTAACACCCTTTCAAAATACCATTTCTGGGTCCAAGCCCGGTCTTCTCAGTACGCCACAGTGCTGTGTCCAGTGTTGTTTAAACAGATTTAAGTTAAAAAATGACAATCAAACTTGCATTCTGCCGCTTTCCTAGCAAGGAGAAAGAAAAGAAGAAATGGCTGCAGTTGATAAAGTACATAAGGTAAATGAAGAGAAAATTTTGGCTTTTTGACCTAAGGTTAGCTAGCTAACGTTAGCATCCATTCACTTTAACAAACCTGACCCTGTTCAGATGTCCCCAATAAAGGTTATGGTAATGTGTTAAATTGTGTATTTGTTTGAACCATGCAAAGCACATCTGATGTAGCCATTAGAATTACTGTATCCCTAACAACATAGCATTATAAAAACCATAACTTTTATGAGAGATACTCACACAGGGTCGGTTTTGTTTAACTGAATGGATGCTAACGTTAGCTAGCTAACCTTGGACTTGGCTTGAACCCGGATATGGTATTTTGGCAGGG
>JAPQLA010000004.1:14040950-14053849 GCA_029822935.1 Naso vlamingii | reverse complement strand
GTTTAACTGAATGGATGCTAACGTTAGCTAGCTAACCTTGGACTTGGCTTGAACCCGGATATGGTATTTTGGCAGGGTGCTATGACACAACTTTAAAACCGAATGGGAACACACGCTCTCTGAAACAACCCATAACTGGCCGAAAAGTGTCCGTCACGGTCTTCATCTTCTAAAGCCTGAATGCAGAGTCAAGGAGAGGTGCAGAAGTCTTGTGTTCTTTCAGACCACCTGAATTTCAATATGCTGAAAGGTTATTATGGAATTTTTCACCTGATGACCCAAAAATAAACTGCCTACCCCAGCTTTAATGTTGCTAACATTAGCCACGCTGAGGGTCATGAACTAAAAAATTAGGCTGCGGTTGCAAAACCCCTGAGTTCAATGTGTTGAGACAGGGTGGATGTTACTGTTCACAAATGCAACTTTTATAAGATTGTGTCACATAGTCTTTGAAGTGCTAGAGTTGTGACAGAAAAAAACATGATTAAACCCATTTTTGTGTGCGGTTATTGCAGTTAGTTCCTCAAAAAGCAGCACACATAATACCTTTTCCTGGATTCCTCTCTAATTCTCCCGTGTATGCATTTATATCCCGATGATGTCATTTAGGCTTGGCAGTTTCTTTCCAGGGCAAACTCACATCTGCAACCAATCTGGAAAATTTGTCCACCAAAGTATGATGCAGCCAGCCAGCCAGTGTTTGCCCGCTGTTGCTGCAGCAGCAGTTAGGTCTACTTCCAAGGAAAATATGACCCTTTTGTAGGACTTTGTTTTCTGGTATCAAACACCACATGTATTCAAAGATTTACACTAGTTGGTTTCAGCAACATCTGATGCATATTTTGAATGCTGAAGAGAGAGGATCCTATTATGAATGGGCTCCATTTGTGTGGAAAATGGATAACGTATGGGATTTTAAGCCCCGGGGTGTTCTTTGTTCACTATAGTTTGTCAGACTAATGGCATAAAAATGCGTGTGTGTGCGTGTGTATAGTGATAGTTGGGGCTTGGTGTATCGTGTGCCAGCCAGTAACCTCTGGGGCAAACAACTTCATCGTAACACTTTAATTCTGTGTTTGTTTTCTAGCGGGACATGCTGGTCAAAATGTGGAAAGTTTAATGGTTCCTGGATGAGACGAGCGAGGGACATCTGGCCTTTCCTCAAAAGCAATTTTGTCTGTCGTCTACTAAAGATGCTCAGAGAGGGGAATTCTTCTGATGAAAGCTTAATGCTTTTGTTTGCATGCTTGCATCAATCAGTCACTGCCTTTAAGTGGCGTCCTTATTCAACTGTTGCTTCAACTTGAGAACAAACTTGGATCCAGTTTTCTCCCTGGATGAACTTAAGAAAACACAGCTTGATTGCAAACATTTGCTTAAAATTGCTTTTTTGTCCTCCCTCTTTGTGCTTTCCTTATGTTTTTCTCTGCTTTTAAAGTTAGCTAATGTTACAATAACATGGCCAAATTGAATTACTTTAATAGCTGCTGTTAAAAAAGTAGACGCTCTCAACAGTAGGGGGCGCAGGAGAGGGAGTTTGAGCCTTACTCCACTGTGTGTGGCATGAGCTGAGAATGTAAAGATGTAACTATGTCAATTCTGTGTCTAGATGTGCACAAAACAGCACTCTGGCATCAGACAGAATAATTATGCATGTTCACATGGAGGAATCTCACAGAGGAGAAGGCTTTAAACATGTAATTCCTTTACTGACCGCATTCCCAAGTAAATCTAAAAGCCTCTGAAGTGCCTCAATCTCCCTAAAATCATGCATGGTTGAACATTTGAAATGAGCTCGCACATCACCCCCAGGCACTGATTCAGACTTGATTGAGGCAAAGCAAGCTGCAAGTGCTTATTTATACAACTACGTCATTTGGAGGTTGTCCAAAGGGAGGAAAGAGACCGAGGAGATTACAAAGGAGCAACTACAGAGTGAGAATTTCATTTAGCACATTCCATTAATTTAATAAGTTGATTCCAAGCTCATCAACAAGTTGTCCGATGCCCATGCAGTGTGTATGGCGTGTGTGAAAGAAGCAGCTGAGAAGTACGAGGGGGAGAAAATCAAAGGACTCCACCAACAATCTATATAATTATCATCATCTGCTGCTTTCCCTCCCTGGCAAAGAAACACTCCATCCATTTGTAGCAATCGCCCCGGGGAACGTTACATCAAAACTAATCATAACGATTAAAATCAGCTTCTCTGCGAGAGGGAGGCAATAGGCAAGTTGGAGGCAGGAGGAGTGAGGGTGTTGTAAATGCAGAAAAAAAAAAATCTTTATTTGATTTTATATAAAAACATAAACTCAACAAAGACTCAGGCACTGCTGCTGTGATCTCTTCCTTTGCTTGGGAGTTTTATTCTGCGGATTGGTTTAGACTGGGGCAGAGACATGAGCTAATTGTATCCTGATCTTTGCCTTGAGGGGTTTCGGAGCCCTGGAGCAAGTATTCTCTGTATTTTGTTCTGTCTACCTTAGCCAAGCTATTGCATTTCTCACTGGTGTAGCAAGAGAAGCAGATCGTGGGCCAAATCGGAGGGAAAAGGTGCACAAAAAGATACTTTATGCCGCTCTATGTTTCAGGTAAGCGGAGATTTATTTGGTTTGCTATTATTTCCGTGGCTGGATGGACTGGGACATTGAGGCGCAGCAGCTTTTACGCATGTGCCAAGCGATTCGAGCGGTACACTTCTTATATTTAACCACTTCCTGGCTATTGTTCTATAGTTACCGTACAAATGTATACTCGTGGCTACATGCGAGGCTTTGATGCATCTGCTTTAAGCGAACAGCGGATTAGACTGCGATCTTGTCGAGCAAACACTCTACTTGTCCACCGTGTGAATTCGCTCCTGGCGCGTTTCGATTCCGAACACATCGCCGTCTCCGTGTCGCACTTGCTGTGGAACTTGTCCGTAACTTATTCAGACCTGCGTGTATCTTTCCCACGAAGGTTTTTCGGAGCCCGTTTTCGTCGCGAAACAGTTATTTCCTGGCTGCCCCAGATCTTCTAATGAAAGACGCCATTGTGGAGTAATTTTGCCGCAGGCGTTTTTCGTATTCTGTAAGACAGGATGTACTTTTTACACACGTCAATGCAGAATTTGTGAGTTACACTTTTAAAACGAGCCGTGGTCGTGTAAAGAGGATCATATTCATGTAAATGAAGACAAAGATAGGAGCGAATTTTGTCCTCTCCTCTCCTCTCTTGGCTCTCTGACCGCGCCGTGCGTAATAAACTCCCAGGTCCGACGGCGAATCGGCGAATATAGTTTCCTAAGTAATAATCTGGACCCATTTAATCCATCGGAACATTTGATGTGTAAAAAAACATATGACGAGGCTCGTAAAATGTATATCTTAAAATTATACACTACTTCCTGAACATAAACAGACTGCGTTTGGTGGCTAAAATAGTTCTGAGGCGCTGCAGAAAGGAGGAGACTTTAAATGACATTTATGAAATGTGACATTATGAACAGAATCCTCTAGTTTAGGTCACCTGAAAAGGAAGACAACACTCAGTTTCACCAGCTTCAGAAGGCGCATGAATTAACAGAATGAGATTGAGATGTTGGGTTGTCAGGACTGATCACTTGATGGCGCTGTATTAACAAAACTATAGCCCACCACGTTACCCTAAACAGCATCTGTGCATTTGTTTCCTTGTCAAAACACACTTAACTGACTCTCATGTGGTGGGAGGCACATATTTTAAAAAGCATGTCAGTAAGTCTACATAGTATTTGTCAGACTACATTATTAGTTTAAAGTTAGGGGTGCTTTTACTGCAAAATTGAAACTCCTTGGATAAAAAAAAAATACTGATATGAAATCTCATATTATGGCCGTGCCACTCCTTTGCCCCAGGACATTCTGTGCCAGTGAACATGCACCACTGTCTCCAACAGCCTGCGGCCACTGAACGCTGATCACACTTCCTTGTCTGTGATGTCATGCTGATGTGCTGCTACAGTAACTCCACAAAGAGTAGTGTTGAAGAGTAGCCCTGTTGATTTTAAAAAAAAAAAACCCTCAGGGAATAATAATAATACTAGTACTAATAATAATGCTCACTGAAATAACGTATGACTGGCATGGATGTAAAATAAGAACCTCTAAATTGGTTCAAACTGCCTGTCATTCATTGTTAACAGAAGGACTAAAATTCTATGGCACTGTTTGTTCTTGTGGATCTGAAACGCAGATTGGATAACCATGATACAGAGGTTAAAAAAAAAAAAAAACAACAGTTCATCCAGAAAATCACATTTCTCTTCGCCTTTAAGCAGGTCAGCAAGGTCTTTTTGCTCTGCTAACTTTTCTCTGCTAGGCAGCCTCTTCACCCTCACACTAAACACCACTAAACTGAATTTGTTAACACAAACCTGCAGAGCTGCTGCTGTTGCTGAGAAATGTGCCTTCAAGAAGTAAAACGCTTTAAGTTTTGACCACCTGTAAGGTTGACATGATGCAGATTGCGGACAATCTTATAGAACTCTGTCACTGAACACAAACAAAACGCCGTTATTGCCTCAATTTAGGGCTAACATGTCATGAAAGTGAGAAAACACTGCTGAAAATGTTTAAAGTTTAATTAAAAACTTCAAACACCCACGTCAGCGAGTGGCTCTAGATGTGGTAGTGCTTGAAAGATATGAGGGGTACCTCCATTCCTAAAATCCAAAGTGATACACACTGATACGCACACACAACAGACAGACAGCCCACAATATTTACCCAGGCAATCCTCGCTAACGTTACCTGTTATTTTCCTCCCTTTACAGCCGGCAGTGACTGAAGTTAACCCAAAGTCTGCTCTTGTGTGTGTGGACATTTGAAACAAATGGCCACAGGCAACAAAGCAGAGACAACCCATCCAGATTATGTAAATACCAGTCTGCCTGCCTCGAACTGAATGTTAATGCTCTGATCTGAAATGCTAATTGTGTCTTGTGTGATATGTTGAAACACTGAAGAGCTGCATTGTGGGATGGAAAATTGAAAGCTGGTCTGTTGATCCCAACAGGCCCTTTGATTACAGCAATAGCAAGCAGGTACTTGCTCAAGTTTAAGGAGCATTTGTGGGTAATAACCCGCTAGCTTACTGAAGTTGTATAGTGTGCTCATTGAGCTGTAAAGATGTTATAATGATGATTTAGCGGAGAGAGCTTGAAAGCAGACCAGTGGTGGAAAACAACATGAGTGACTGGAGCAGCCAGAGCACTCCAGGCTTTGATGCGCTGTGCCTGTTTTAGATTTGTTTGTGCATACTGTGGTGCAACAAAATTACACAAGCTGGGTAAATGAGCAAATTCCCTAAACACATAAGTTTCACAAAAGGCTGGAAACTTTGGGAACATGTCTGTAAACACAGTCGCAAGGGAGGCTTTTGCAGCAGTTTGCCAAATTCGAAATGGCAACAGGTAGGAAACGTGCTGGTGTTCAAGATCTGCTGTGCACATCTGGAGCTGCACATCAGTCCTCCATCGCACGGCTGGACCGTGAGGGTGTGGTGACCTTTGAACTGTCCTTGAGGTAAAAGCACAAAAAGACGGACATGTGATCAGTCGGAGAAAAGGTCCGCACGTATGTACCTTTTACTTCCAATCGCTCAGAGTGATTTTGTGATACACAAGCTCATTCCCACAACCCGCTACCCCCTTCCACCTCCCACCCACCCAACCACCCGCTCTCTTTCACTCTCTCTTCTCTCTCCTCTGCAATTTTCCATAATGCCTTACAGATTTTACACTCAATCCACCTTTGCGATGACAAGGCTTTGAGGAAATCCAATTCCACCAAGCTGTTTTCAGAACTTACTCTCCACAGGCACACAGTCGCTCTCACACTCACACACACACACACACACACACACACACACACCACCATCTCCACAAATTAGTCAGGGAACAAATTACCTGCATTCTGAGTGTGATCCCACGCACTTTGCCGGCTGCCTTACACAGGTCCCCTTTTGAAGAGCAGCCATGTGATTTCTCTCTCTTTTGCCCTGCAGGCCCCTTTGCCTTCTGCGAGGGATTCTGGAGTTGAATTTTAAAACTATGTATGGCTGCTGCCTGCGCTTATCAGCGCGTGCACAAGCGGCATGCAAATCAGCAGGATCACACACCGCATTGGAGGCCTACACTCAAAGGCAAGCTTAATTGCTAATTGGGTATCTAGGTGTGAAACTCACACTGCCAATAAGAAGCAGGAATGTGGATGTTTTAAGGCCAGTGGTTGAACTAATTAATTTTAATCTGAATGTTATTAAAATTGGTGGATTCCCTGCATTTTCTATGAAAAAAAACAGCCCAGGAGAGTGCTGTGGCAGTACTTTTAACAGCAATTGGACATGTTGTGGTGTGGTTTTATACTCCATGAAGTCATTAGTGTGGTGGTTTTGCAATGCTGTTTCTGAGGTGGTGTTTACACACTGTAGCCATCGTACAGTAACTCAGATATTAGAGAAAAAAACCCAGAGAAGCTGATAAGAGGATGTTGCATGTGATCCTGTGTTCTCTAACTGCTGTTGTTGTGGAGGGATGTGATGTGGTCTGTGTCCTTATTTGTGCACATTATGCTTGGTGCAAATGATAAAAGGAGTGTTAAAGCACCCCATACTGCATCTGTGCTACTGACAATGCTATTACTGGTTGCTTTTTTGTGACTGGAAAGATCATCATCAGTCAGGTGCTTGTGAGTGATGTGTGTGTTTGTGGGTGGAGGGTGTTAAAGGGCCATTTTTGTCCAGGTGGTTGAGTGGGTTGGTCACCGTTTGGGGTTCTTTCACTGCACTTTGGACTTTGTGGGTCTGTTGTGTTAAAGGAGGTTTTGACCCGCTGGTTGAAAACTGCTGCTGAACATCAGGAGAGGTTACCGCGCGCGTACACTGCTCCAAAAAGGGCAAAGGCCAGCTGTGGCAGGTCCAGATGTGTGCGTTGACGCGACTCGTATAACCAGACGATCTGTCTTTCACTCTCTTTTTTTTTGTTCGACACGATTTGTTTTATTCTGAAAATGCGACACACACACCTGCCACTGAAACAGCGACAGCCCAGAAGAGCCGCAGGCGCTACAATGCTAATGTTGTCGGGGGCTTTGACTTCTCCCAGCCATTGCAAAGAAGCTGCTCCGTGTGACAGCCACGGCGCCGCTCTTCCCCCGGTGTTCGCCAGCCCGCTCCTCACGCCTCTCCACATTTGGCACAAGCGTGCTGGGAAAAAAGCCGGCCGCGTCCTAAAGTCTGCGCTGTAATGGACGAGACGGACATCATGGACTTAACGCATCAGAAAGCGAGAAAGCGACCGCGTCCAATCAGTTCCGTGGACGAGTCCGTGCATGCTTCCCTCAAACGGCTCCCGATCCGAGCGGCGGAGTGCAGGGAGCCCTCACTGATGTTCGCAGTCAGAGGAGAGCCGGTTCCCGCAGCGTCTCTCAAGCAAAATGACCATTCGGTGACTTCCTCTCCAACCACAGTGATGCCGGCGCAGGTAAACGCGTAAAGTCCGATATTGTGTGTGGGGGGAAAAAAAAAGAGAAATTACAGAAAGACAGGGGGCGAGCTGTCACTTTTGCTGTGGCAGGTTTTATCAGATGCAGTGTGTGAGTGGATTGCCTGCTGTCCTTAAATGTAGAGTGCGCACTATTGTCACGTTATTTAAAAATCACGCACGCACTCTGTTTGCTGCTTTATTTCTAAACCACTTGTAATCGTTTCCGGAATATGTCTGTCATATCAGGCTGTGTGGTAACCCTCAGTGATGAAGATGTTAGCGACACATTTCCTCCCGTCGTCACTCGGGGTCTGAAACTTTTGGGGGTAAAGTAATTTTCTTCTGAGAGCTTCACGAGAAATTGTCTGTTAATGGTGTTTGTAGGTTAACAGGAGACAATTTCTCCAAATCCTATTACATTATTCAAATCAAGAGCCATTATTGCTCATTTCCAAGACTATGAGATTGATGCTCCAAATTAATTTGGTTTTGGAGATTATGGCCCACAGGAGTGGATGCTTGTGGATTGTGGCAGCATCCAGGTCAAGGTCAGGCTGCTCTAACAAGCAGAGAAGAAAATCCTCCCTTTCAGTCCTGACTGTGGAGTGTGTTGTTGCAGAAATTTTAAGACTGTTGTGGTAATTTTTCCCCAAAAAAAGCAAAATGTCTAAACCTCATCATTGAGTCCACTTTGTTTTAACACATTTTGATCCACAGAAGAAAATAAGAGTTAAATGCATCTTCCTATCTGTCTCGCCGGACCATATTAAGGTATTTTGTCGTGTTTTGCAGGATAATCGCTCCAGCATGTCCAGACCCATGATCACACGGTCACCAGTGTCTCCCTTGAGTAACCAGGGCATCCCAACACCTGCGCAGCTCACCAAGTCCAATGCCCCTGTGCACATTGATGTGGGCGGACACATGTACACCAGCAGTCTGGCCACCTTAACAAAATTCCCAGAATCCCGGTGAGTCATGCATCTTGATTATAAGTGTGTGGTGGAGGTGAAGTGTGCGTGAATGTTCGTGTTGAGCGTTCTGCTTGAAACTGAAGGAGATTGTGCCTTCAGTGTCTTAAAGGGAGTTTCTGTTCATGTCAGATGTGCTTGTCAGTGAATGTCATCCTCTTTAATTTTTAATGTCATTCTGTGACATTAAACAGTCAAATGTCACATCTCATAAATCACAAAATATCTCATGAATGCACTTGATGGAGAGAAACTGACTGTATATGAGATGTTTACAAAGTCTGCAGTGTCAGATGCTTTGGATTTATCAGGTAGAATCACAAAATGTTTCCTTGTAAAGTAAAGCTCACAGTTATTTTGGGGCTTCAAGTGCCGAATGCAACGCACAGACAAAAGCAACTTGGTTATTCTGACAGATGTCAAAGCAGCAGTAAAGGCCCAAAGGGCATGGGGCCATCTGGAGGCTGGGAGGCCGCACTGTCGCTCCGAGCCGGGCCTGAGGGTGACTGGCAGGCAGCCTCAGGCAGCCAGCTACCAGCTGGCCTTGACCTTTTCAAACCAGCTCTGTTTTTAATGTTTTTCTTTCTTCCTGTCTTCCTTCACGACTCAAGTGTGTATTAAGCTCGATAATGTGTGCGTGTCTGTGCGAAGGTGTGAAAAACATTTCAGAGGTTGAGAAAATGAGTGAGTCACATCCTTTTACGCATGTTGCTGCCTCACCGTCGCGTATCATCTTTGCCTCTGTCTTCTCTTTTCTAGCCCTCGTCTCCCACCATGCGAGGTGCGAAAAACAGAAACACAGATGATGAACTGTGTATGAACTTGTGCATGCAAAAATCAGGAAAGATTGTTGATTTTAACTGCCTCTCTCCTAACATCCCTCTCTGCCTCACCCACCACCCCTCCCCTCTCTCCGTGGGTAGAATTGGTCGTCTCTTTGATGGCACAGAGCCTATAGTCCTGGACAGCCTGAAGCAGCACTACTTCATTGACAGGGATGGACACATGTTCCGCTACATCCTCAACTTCCTCAGGACGTCCAAGCTCCTCATCCCAGACGACTTCAAAGTGAGTGGATGTCCATCCTAGAGACCGGAAAGGCCCATCAGCCAGTCAGCAGTCCTACAACTCGGCACACACAATGAATGCTAAGGCCGCGGAGTGCAGAAAACGGTTCCCATGCCGGAGCCAAAATATTGAGGAAAACAAAGCTCAATCATAATGCATTTAGTCATCATGAGATGCAATTTGGTTGCCTCCAGATGTTAGTGGCCGCAGATTCTTGTGAGATATGCGAGGAAAACAATAAACTTGCATCAAGACAAATAAATAAAAGCTCTGGCGCCAATGACCACATTGCATGTGCTCGATTTCTGCAGCGCTCTGTGTTCTCGTGCCAAGTGTCCGTCCAGGGTGACTCTCACTGTATGTGACACATTAACATTCCGTCTTTTTTTAAACGCTTATGTGTCATTTAGTCAGTAATTACTTAGCTTGCCCTGGGAGAAAGCAAATAACCACATTATCTGATGGACTGTCCACAGTGTGACTCAATCAGTGGAAAGTATGTCAGCTAAAATAAGCAAAGACAAAAATCAGGCTCAAGTTCAGGCTAAGGCCAAATTCATATTGAGTAGATTTTGAGAGAAGCCTGAGAAAACTTGATTGTGGTGCTGTCTAGGCCCTGCAGTCCTGCGAGTAAAGGATCTGCTCCTCTACCCCACGCAACCCTGTGTTGCACGTCGCACTGCATCTCCTCCGCTTCGCTGTGGTTTATTGCTCGTCCATGTAGAACAGTGGTTTTCAAACTTCTTCTTTTGCTGTTTCTCTTTAGGTTTGGATCTGCATTAGAAAGGAAAATGTAACCTTTAACCAATTAGCTTTTTCTGTTTTGGGTTATTTTACTCTTCAGTATAGCAAGATGAATGAAATAGTGCATTTAGGCCACCAGCTTCCTTCAATCCAGCTCTGCCTACCTTATAAAGCAAGAGGAAGTATCTTTGTACTATATATATATATATATATATATATATATATATATATATATATATATATATATATGCGATTGCTCAAGGGAATTCCTGAGATATATGTAAGTTAAATAAAAACTAAATAGGGAGATAAAGGGATATTTTGGCTACTGGAAATTAAAACATTCAAACCAGAATGCTCCTTCCACACCTTAACTGACACACCTAAAAGTATGTTGGAAAGTTTTTAGCCGGCCGTTGTCTTTGCAGTGTGTGACTCCATCATCCTGCATGAGTCACACACTGTTCTCACTGTTCACCTTTTACAACTTTATACTGTATGCAACATTTTTTAGCCTGTAAACCTTTAAATTCTTACTGTGTCTTGGTTCACTGTGTTGATATTTGCTCCACACACATGGTCAAGTAACAAATATACCAGTGGATTAATGTTAAACTAAATTGAGATTACGTTCCACCAAACTCTTTTATTAATTTCTTTTGTAAGATTTTCACATCGGAATGTCTAAAAATGACAATTTTTTGGTTACATATTTTGTTTAGCTGTATACATATATTATCCCAAGTAACAAACTTAGAGAAATCCATGTTTTTATTGAACCTGGTACATTTTTTTGTTACCTGCTGCAAATTTTCAGGTATCACCAGTTAGAAAATAAGGAAGGAAGTTGACAGCCGTGACTAAACGTAAGATGGAAAAATTTTTAATGGCCTACATTACTTCAGTAACATTTCTGTCCGAACATGTCTGACAGATTTTCAACTACAATGGTAGCTAATTAGCAATGAAGAAAACAAATCCCATGAATCCATGCAGTATAAACATCATCAAAATATGTCCTTTGTTTTCAGTTTTTTTTAGAGAGACCTCTATTGGCAGAAATTACTTATTGTGCGTTTAAGATGAACTAAAATAAACTTACATGAACAGAATTTCAATATCAAGCAACACATTTAATATAATACGGTGTTTGTCTTCAAACTGTGCTTGAAGAAGTTTGTTTTTTTGCTCATTAAGCCTTAACACAAGGATATGCATGATCATATACAGTGTTCTACAGTATTATTATGACAAAGAGTGCAGTCATGAGAGCAGGAGCTCCTTGCTGAGGCCAGAGCTGAAAACGACTGAAAACAACAGGGGTGAAGGGGCATTTCAAGTGCTTTGACAATCCGTCGGAAAATGCTCGTTTTAAGAGACGAGACAGTTGCCAAATGTTTTCTGGTGTCCTCTCATGTTATGACACTAAAACATGAAGTTAAACAGCAGCTAACAAGCCGGAAACGGCTGTTTGTTTGTTTCCTGAAGCAGCTGAAACAGCGGTTTTCAAGTTAAAAGCTGTTGTTCAACTTTGTGTTGTAGTGTTGTAACATGAGATTACTCCACTAAACATTCTGCGATTGTCTCGTCTTTTAAAACAACACTTTTCAACGGATTGTCGAAGCACTTGAAATGCCCCTTCACCTCCATTATTTTCAGCCGGCAGTGGCGTCTGTGACGAGCTCCAGCTCTTGTGACTGCATTGTTCATCATAATAATGCTGTAGAATATTTATATGATTGTAAAAAAACATTATATTAAGGCTTAATGTGCAAAAAAACAAACTTCTCCTTTAACTTTAACTTTTAAAGGCAGATGACCCTTTTTTTATGCTGTGTCCTAAGATGTCCATGCCCTTTGTCCCACTTCCCACAGGACTACAGTCTGCTGTATGAGGAGGCGCGATACTTCCAGCTGCAGCCCATGCTTGCTGAGCTGGAGCGCTGGCGCCAGGACCAGGAGCTGGGCCGGGTGTCGCGCCCTTGTGAGTGTTTGGTGGTGCGTGTTGCACCTGACCTGGGTGAGAGGATTACGCTCAGTGGTGACAAGGCCCTGATTGAGGACGTGTTTCCGGAAATCGGTGACGTCATGTGCAACTCTGTCAATGCTGGCTGGAACCACGACTCCACACACGTCATCCGCTTCCCTCTTAATGGGTACTGCCACCTGAACTCAGTCCAGGTAAAGGAAAACAGCTGGCTGCTGTGGGTGATTTGTCATTTCTACTTTAATTTCTACATTCTCATTAAGCATAAACAGTCAGAGGTTAGATAAAGTCATGTTGTTTGCTCGAGGAATTGACTGAGGTGATGATCTGCTCATTCAACTTCTTTTCATCTGCTGTTACACCGTATACTTTTAGAATTTTACTTATGTCTGACAGCAAAATCTTATCTTTTTTTAAATCCAATCGAATCCCAAGAACAGCCTTGCAGAAAAATGAGTTCTTTGATGAGTTCATCAAAGTATCAATTTAGCAAGACATCATTACACAAGTCCACCACCATCTTTACTTTTCTGTGATCTGACCCGCATAATGATTTGACTTGAGCTCCAGAGCTGCTGGATGGTCAGCTGTAATATCATGCATCCCTTTGCAACACTCATCC
>JAPQLA010000004.1:13951838-13968811 GCA_029822935.1 Naso vlamingii | reverse complement strand
CATCTCCAAATGTAATTGTGTCACCACATTTTCTATGTGTGCATGCGCCGTTTGTTTCCATGAGCAGGCTGCGGGTGCAGAGTTCAGGTTTCACTTTTATAGCTTGTCTTCTGCTGACTTGAGGCAGTGGTCAAAGTGGATGGTGCTTTTTTTGCGCAGAAAGAACAATTTGTTCTGCGGAAGGGAAAATAAACAGAGCTGCCGATGGTACATGGAGGGAAGGCAGAACGGGCATCAAGCTCGGCGATTTACTGACTGGTATGGATAGTATGGGCATGCAGCGTGTTAGGAGGAGATGAGAAAATAATGCTGTGACAGTTGGCACTCTTTTTTTCCCCTGTGTACCCTGACACACACACCCACTTCCTCAGTATTGGCTGCATGTGGGAGTCAGAGGTTATGTTTTTGGTCCCATCGAGGAAAAGGGCAACATTACAAGTCCCGTTTCAATTAAGTCTGAGAGACAGATCCGGCTACGTTATTGCTTGGGGGAATAAATGGCACAGGACGAGACCATACATCATTCGCTTATATGCAAACACTTCACCCTAGCCACTGACATTTACTCAATCCGGAGCCTTCTACATTTCTCGACTGTAGGCACATTGTAATTTTGTTTTGATGTGCCGTGGCTTTGGGTCAGCACAACGCCTCAGTGAGTGGTGAGCAGCGAGGAAGGAGGATCTCACTCCAAATCCTGCATGTAAGCGTGTGATGACTGCCACGTTGCCTGTCCTACAGCACTTCCTGAATAATGTGAGGCTGGGTTGATATTTTCATTCGGAGCACAAATGACACTCTCAAGCCTCAGTCCTGGCGTGTTTATTGGCTGACTTGGAAGTTTCCAGGTCCGTCTTCCGCATATATAAATATATTTTCTGCGCCATTTACTTTAAGGATAGCGGTTGTCATGAAATCAGCGCTGTGTCATGTACACCTTAAATATTTGATGGTTTTTGAGGAGCTGAAATTTGCCTCCACATGAGCGAACTCTGCCTGGCGATACATGGAGGGAAATATTATTTTACACTTACGATTTTAAGCGCACAAAATGATTTGTGAAATGTGTGAAGGGCCGAATAAAAATAACACAAATGTTCGTCTGTGTTAAGTTTAAATTCTTCTGCTTTGACATAAATAGATTAAACAAAAGTACATTTTTAATTCCCTGAAGATCAGAAAACTGTAAATAAAACTGTTATTGACATTTGACCTGCAAAGAATTTTTTTTTTTTTTTGTTAAATGCACATTTGTAATAAATTAGAGCATTTCTTTTTGGAGAAAAGAAACTTCACCGTTACACCCTGAGATGCATAACCACTCCCTCCTCTGCCTCCTTATAAGCATAGGCATGTGCAATTAAAAAATGTGATGGCACCTTGAAGCTTTTGTCAGAGGAAATACTTCAAAACACATTTGACTCTTTATTTCAGAAACACGCTGTATCAAACGTGTTTAATGTTAAATGTAAAAAAGACCAGCTCTTAATTTGCAGAATTACGCCCAAATGCAGAAACGCACTCTCTTCCGCTCTATTTCTTCTCCCCTGTTAAAATGTCTATTAACAGTTGCGTCATTCTTAGTTTATAGGAAGCTGCAGTATTCCAGTCTGCTCACAATTAATGATCTGTGGCATAACACCCATTAACACTTTTCTAATGTGACACAAAAATATGGTTAGTATTATCATTAAGGAAATTATGATGGAGCCGTGGAAAAATCCCATTAGCACGGCTGTCAGTGCTCTTGACATGCGGCTCAGTGTGTTGGACTGGGTGTCGCGGGAGCTGGCCGATATCTCTTCTTCCTCCATGGCATGTGTCTCTCTTGTTGTCATGGATTGTCTGCCACATGGAGAAAGAGTTCTGATTCAGAGACGATGATTGATTCCCAGCACTGCTGCAAATGTAATGATACGCTGCTCGGCTTATTTGCATCTGCCTCATTTTCCTGTATGAATAGCGTTAATATTTTTCTAAAGCTACATTTGCAGTAATTGCTTAATGGGATTATTGATTCATGATTTTTTTTTTTTTTTTTTAACGCAAGTGTAGTTTTTTTTTTAATAACTGCACTTACGATTTGCTTACTGCACAATCTATAAAGGATTACAAATATTATGCAACGTGATTAACATGCTCCTCTATTGCAAATTATTTATGACACTAATCACCAGTTCAAATAATGCTCATTAAGAAAGTTATTCATGTGCAGTGTGTGTCCTCCTCCCTCTCTTCCCAGCCCTAATTGAGGAGGGTTGACCTCTTGACCCGAGCTAAATTGAGTTGTAGTCCCTGTGGCGAGCGTCTCCTTCGCGGTCAGTCAGGGCGGATTACACAGCCATTGTGTTCGGCACTGTATCGTCCAAGCTGGCTGTAACCAAGCAGATGAGTCACGCATATCTAGGAACACACTCAGGGCTTTTTTTTGTGTTTGAGAAATGCTGCGAGATGCTCACACACACAAGCACACACGCTCACAAATCGGTGGCATTGCTCGAGTGAAAGCAGAGAATGTACAGCGTTAATACACACGTCTGCGTGCATACACACACGCTTTTACGCAACAGGAATTCATGTGATGGATTAGGAAAGATCCAAGCTGCTGAGAGTTTGTCATGTTTTGCTTATTCATGTCTAAAATAAATCATTAGTGTTCCGTGGGTGTGATGTATCATGGCCTGTGCATGTGGTGATCAGTCTGTTTTTAATTTTGTTTTTTTTACTTTACCCTCTTTTTGCCCACTATTCTTTTTAAAAAAAAATCCCTAAAAAGGAAATGTCCAGCCTTGGGGATCGTCATTCTGAATATAATGACAGATACTCCACGTCTCGTTTTGTGTGTGTGGCCGGCGTGTTAATTAGTGGCCTTTAATGCGCTGCCACTTGTTGTAGGATTATGTTTTTCCTGCTTGGCGTTTTGAAAATCAAAGGAGCAGCACTGAAATGGTCCCATGTGTGTTCAGTATTGTATCAACAAAAAACCCAGCAGCATGATTACAGTTTGTCACAGGCTGAGTGATACACTGCACCTTGTCAAACATTAATTAACTGATAGCAGCGACGTATTAACAACAATGTGGACTGAGTTTTATTCAGTAAGTCATAATCATTACGAGGTGATCCTGAGCTTTAGAGTGCATTAATTAAAACAGTCCAGCTATTCGTATTTGCACTGTGCTGTGATTGTTGATCAAATGTCCAGCGAGTATGAAGCATCACAGGAGCTCGCCCTTAACTCGACGCCTCACCCTCTCTGATCGCTCCTAGCCAGCTATTAATTATCTAGCAGACAGGTGCAAATGAGAAAAAAGAATTTGCACTGTGATGGAAGTTGTTTACTTTAAATGACAAAACTTTTAATAAGTTCACAGTGGTGACAAATCATTGCAAACGGCTGTAATATTTAAGTTCTTATGGCATTGTGAAATAGAATTTTCTGCCTGAACTCCTCCATCTCACCAACAGGGACGGTGATCAAAACAAAATCTCCAGCTCCCACCACCAGACTCTGATAGAACCATGGGGGATTTATTAGGACCCCCATCCCCAGCCCATTTAAATGATCCTGGATGCAAGGCGCTCAACAGTGCTGCAGAAACTCATTAAACTCTCAGGGCGTCAGTCACTGAGGCCTCCTTTAACAGGACAAGGTTTCTGTGTTGGCTGATGCAGCCCTCTGTGGCTCAGAGGGATATACCTCCATGGTGTCCAACTAGCTCTATTCCATCACTTTTAATTGATTTAGCTAATTAATTGCCAGACCTGCCGCCATTTGTTTAGTGTATTTTCTATGTGCATCAACGGGGAAACAGGAAATATTTCCAGTCAGACATTTTATGTGTATTTGAGTGAATAGTGGGGTATTTTTTATTACAAAGGTTAATTTGAATAAAAGCTTTTCATAGGAATTCCTTTGGAATGGAGTCTTGGCTGGACGTGGCCTAACAGCGAAACATAGTTGCTCCGTCGTTTGCCATCTTCATAAGAAACAGCTCGACACTTTCCTCTTCATTTTTCACTGAGGTTTGACACCCTGCTTGACACTGACGCGTGCTCCCCTGAGGGAAAGGCTTCTGCCACCATAGGATCCTGCCTTAATTATGCAAAGTACAGGATATTTTGTGCGATTTTAAAAGTGCGCCAGTTTCTGCTTTGGCAGTCACTGCCACACTCCCCTACTGGGAGGTCCTGTCAGACTCCCCCTTCCTCTTTGCCCAGGAAAATGAAAGGCTAGAAAGAATAGACATAATGGAGAATGCATTTCAACTGCAGGGGTGGAACGCAGAGGCGTAAGAAGTCCTCAGTGAGACCCTCATTTTACATGGAACAGGTGGGAGAGTCTTTTGTTCTCTTCCCGCTGTTAAAATCCATTTCATTTCTTGTACTTGACATGCCACAAGGAACTCTCACCAGTCCCAAAAAGGCTCCAATGTAAAAGGTTCCTACCTTTTACTAAACAGAAGTCGCATTTTTCAAGGCCAGTGCTGTTGTCAAAAAGTTAAAAGTGGTTTAGTTACCATGCGCCTAATGAGAAGATTTGAGTGCCGATCAAGCCTATTTTTTCAGCCCTCCTGTTAAAGAGCAAAAGCACTCTGTGGCGACTTTGGCAACGTCAGATTTCTTTGCATTTACAGTAAGTCTGGATGAGCTTTAGGGAGCTCCATGTTTATGCTGGAATCTACAAATCTCCTCTTGATCCATCCATCTAATTTAGCTAACCGAGGCACTGCGCTAATGCAGTCATCAAGGTGTTTTTTACTTGGTCACTGTTGATGTTGGGAGGACATTTCATGGGAGACCTTCATAATTCATCAAGTCATTACCCAGTCCAATATGTTATTTACGTGGGTGGTTGTTTGCCTTGTTGCCAAACCTCATACATATGAAAGGCTTGTGTGGATTCCCAAACCACAGGTTGAGCTGTCGAAAGCTGTTGAAATCTCTTGGAGTTTCCATACAGAAAATCCTCAATAGTAAATAATAAAAAAGAAGGAAATCTCAATGTGTCTAACTTGTTTTTCACTGTTAACTGTTTCTTTCCCTCTTTTTCTACCCCCCCCAACCCCCCCACCCCATTCTTTTTCTGGCAGTAGAAGACAATGTGACAGAGGACCAGCACAGTCCTGGGCAGACTGCCATTCCAAACGGTAATGCTCCATTTCATATTTCATCATTTTCGGCTGGAAAGTGGATCATGTGTCTGTATGTGTGTGTGTGTGTGTGTGTGTGTGTAGAATCTTTGTTAGGTCCAGAAATATATAAAGTATGCACTTCCTGTTTTTGAGGTTTTCTTACTGTAAACTGCGTGGTTGCATGTGTTTTTCTGAGCGGTGTTGCTCATTTTCTTTGTTTGTGTGTTGGTGTGCATGCATGCATGCAGGTGTGCTTAAAGCTGTCCTTGTGTTTCTGTGTGTTCCTGCCGTTTTATTCGCCTCTTTGTTTCCCAACCCTCTGTATGATGTAAAATAGAGCTGCCCAGATGAATGTGTCCTGTCTCCACGCGTGCCATTCACAGTGGCCCTCCAGGAACAGAGCGGTAATTCAGGTCAGGCTAGCAGAAAGCCCCCTATGAATGAAGCCTGCTCCTGATGCACCACACTGTATATTTTCATTTCATTTGTCTCTGGTAAAGGTTAAGTCTCAGGTGTGGTTATTTTAAACCCGATATGGATGGTTTTGCCCAGCAGGCTGGGGACCCTGGGCACTCCTAGGCTGCCACATTAGTCCAGCGTTTACCCATAGCTTTCTGAGTGCTACTGTGTACAGATACAATAGATCCTGGCTTTTCTCAGCTGCTTACAACTACAGTTTTATTGTTTTTGTGTGTGTGTTGCTCTCCGCAAAGCTACGCTTTAGTGTCTTGCAGGTATTGAGAGGGAGATTTGAGATTCTTGAAATGCAGAACATGAAAAACAGTTGACTCAGACACCTTGGAGGACAGACAGCGGCATTTCTGACCTTTAGTGTCATCAGATATTCCAGTAAACATTTTGTAGCATTTTTTGCTCATCGCCGGCAAAAGCGGTGTCTATCTGCTGCTGCGTTAATGTGTATCGATGGGTATTGGTGGGTGGTTCTGTGGAAAGAAACTGCCTCCTTAGCCCCTCTAACCCCAGCTCAAGGGATGAAGGACTGGGCATAAAAGGCAGACTTGCCTCGGAGACCTCCTGTCATCCAGAGCCAAAGTAGAGCTAATGAGTGTGCCTGATTACAACGACCCCCTCAGACACACGAATCTTCCCTCTCCCCGTCCCTCCACCACCTCCATCTCCAGAGTGAGGGGAGACAGCCACCACATGATCGATGTCTGCCTGTGGAGAAATCAGGAGGGCGCACAAATTAATTTCTCACTTTCCTCATTTGACTTCGTCTGACTGATTTATTTTTTAACCCCCTCTCAGGATGCAGCTTGACGAACGGTCAACAGGAAAAAAGCCTTTGTTTGTAGTGCTAAACTTTTAGGCTGCTGGGAGATTTCTCTTGTTATTTGCCGGTTTGTCACCTCCAACTTTTTAAAAAGTCTCACAAGCGGCGGCGATGCCTTTATCATCACAGCGGTAATTCATCCTTACGCTTGGTTACTGCCCAAACAAGCTCCTTTTTAACGTCAAATTGAAAGGGAGTGGAAAAGCTTACCTGCTTTTCATGCATTTGCCACTTTGACGGACACAGCCACAATAGCCATTAGACTTCCGACAAGCGAAGGGCTTAATCAGACATGGTGTCAAGATCTGCCTCATAAGTAGACCCCCAGTTGTGCTCTTCTGTGACTCGGCAAGCATTCTGCAGACCCTGCATCCTGTTTCTCATTCATGTTTGATATGTGGCAAAGGCAAAGATGAAATGCTAACAAAAGAGGCCCTCTAAAAGATAGACAGTATTATGCATAGTATAGAGGGGCAGGAACAGTATGATATCTGAGATTTAATGAGGCAGTGTGCTTTTTTACACAGAGAGTGTCGAGCAGGCTTAAGATCTGCAGCTTGGCTTTACCACTGCGCTGCCTGTGTGTAATTATAACCACATGCTCCGCTCTTTTTCTTCTCTCTTATATATACATCCCTTTCTTTTTTCTTTCTTTCTTTCTTTCTTGGCTCTCGGCTGTGTCAGACCAAGGCTGTTTTTTTTTTGTGAGGAGGGTGTCAGCTCTGTCAAAGCGGAGTGGACTGAGGCAAATAGAAGCGTCACAGAGATCTGAAGGGGAGTCTGGGTGGCAAGGTGCCGTAGTGTGAAGTAGTGCAGCGTAGTGGTGCGGCGTCTGAGACTCGGCTCTGGCTGAGGTTGAGGCTGCCCACAGATCAATGTACTGCAGGGCTCGCTACAGCAGGAAGAGGAAAGGACTCTTTCACTCCACCACTTCAGAAAATCATATTCTCTATTATTCATTTCCTTTGATGTTTTACTGCACTAATGGCATAGCAAGGCGCTCCGTTCAATATTATCACTCCCTATGAGAGAGCAAGTGAGACAGGGTGAGAGAGAGAGAGAGAGATTTGGTGTGTTCAAATGTTGTTTCTCATTCCACCGCTTTGATTTCCATTCTTCTTAGTTTGCTCATATCTTTTTTCCTGGTGCAGAGATTTTAATGGTGGTTGATGCTGCCTGTATACCTGTGATTATATGTGCTGCTACCTCCATGCAGCGCTCTGTGTTGTCTTCATTGTTCCTTCTTACTCCTCCCGTAATTGTTTGGTACCTTTTTCTCTCTCTCTCTCTCTCTGTGCTTCTCTTATCTGCGTCTCAACACGCATCATAAAATTTTCATAAACATACCGCATGTTTTTTTAGCAACATATAACGCGGCGGGAAACATTTTCTGTCGGCGCATCACTTTGAGCTTGTAATGTGTTTAGCGCTTTAAGGGAGATGGCTTTTGACAAGCACCTCTGCTAATCTACTTTCAAATTTCAGTGCAATCCTGCATCAAAATATTAAACAGCAATTAGTCCTTAATATGAATCTGGGGGACTTGAAGCAGATAAATCAAATTGCATGCACCGACCATATGAACACAGACCCCCCCCACCACCACCACCACCCTTCCTCCATGCAAATTCTTGACGATCGTTAACAATCTGGCAAGTGTCAAGCTCACAGCCCCGTCGTCGGATCATGACATTCTTTAATGATTGGGGATCAGTGGATGTGACGGTCTAAGTGGAGAGCCCCAAATCCCATCCACACAGAGGAGGATACACTCGGAGGCACATGTGGCATTAGAATGTAGTGTGACCTATATATGGTGGTGCTCTGCAAAAGTTTTAGATTTTTAAATAATGAGGTGCCGGCAACCGTGTGAAGGTTATTCAATCTTAATGTCCTCCTATTTCTGACAGCCTCTCTCACTCTGATAAAGGAGCGTGCTCACCTTTGATCAGGCCCGCCGACATGTGTCGACAGAAGCTGCTCGCTGGTTAAAATAAATTCTTAATTCGAACTTGGGGGCGGGTGGTTGTAGGGTGGGTTGCAGGGGAGGGGGCATCATAGGATCAGGGTCTCTGGGAAATGACGGGGAAATGAGGAGATGGGTGAGCTGGTAATGATGTTTTTCGACACCAAGGTCTTTCATTGCGCAGAGAAAGACTGAGGCTAAACCCTGATGGAGCCAGACACGCTGTATCTACAGGCAAGTAAGAGCATAGCCCTCAGTGAATTCGCACTCTCCGTGCACAGTGGTGTTGGGGCTGTATTTGAATGGATTTCAGTCTAAAACGCTGACATCCATCACATGTTGCATTTCAAAAAATTGCTTTGTACCCAACAACAACTTTTCCTCCTTCTAGGCGCTTAATGTTTTATTTAATCTTCAAGCTAGGGTTACAGTCAGACAGCGAGTCTCCATTGAGGTTAAAAGCCGAGTTCATGGTGAGAGTTAACTTTTAAGATCGAAATTCTGCTGAGTTCTGGCTTTGCAGCGAAGCCAGGTTTCTTTTTTCTTCGGCTGTTCCTTCCTGTACGTTCATGCCCTTCCTCCTCTCCCCATGGTCAGTGTCTCCACCTCGCTCAGTGTGTGGGCCAGACAGTGGGGGGACGAGTGGAGGCTTCCCTGCTAGGGACCACAGGTCCCCGGTGGGGCTAATGGAGCAGAGAAAAGAATATCAATTAAAAGGTTATAAATATTTAAGAGCAGAAATATTCAATAATATAAGGGTGGGGGGTCTCCTCAAGTCAGAAGATGAAAGTTGTGGCATGATAAATGTCACAAGGCGCCATAAGAGACAAGAATGTGTATGATGGATGGACTCGGACTCGGCAGATATTACATGGCTCTAAAGATGTCAATCACCATTCAGATTTCCACTTTTTATTAGTACAGAACTAATGTGCTTTTAGTACCCCAATGATTGAAAATTCATCCTTAAAAATCTTTCAGTCAGATCTTCATTATATCCCCCTTATGAATAATTTCTCAGTCCGAGCTGCGATCATCTTACTTCGAGCTGACCTTATCAGAATATGGATCAGCAGTCAATGTAGCTTCCCTCTCGTCTTCACCTTCTGCACCAACACTGTCCCGCTGATCAACAAATTAACAAACGTGTTAGGCATGATGAAAAATTCTCAATATGCAGCACATCCTTCCCCCTCATATTCCACATGTGATTGTCAGGATTTCCAAGCATGCAGGTATTGATCTGCTGTCCAGCCTGTAGAGACTGGTAGAAGAGGATGTCCTGATCTGATGGATTACTGTATGAGGCCCACAGGCACAGGAACCTCAGTATTGACGTGGCTCTTTAATCCCAGGGTTGGACGTGACCTTGCCGTGTCAAGGCCCCCCTCCCTCACCTGCTCGCGCTCCCCCAACACCCTTCCAAACATGTAGCAGTTTACACTTCCAGCGCCGCATCACAGCGGTGCACCGGAGGTCACTCCACTCGACCGAGAGCGCTGACCCAGCCAGGATTCACTGGAAGTTGCAGCTGAAACTCATCACTCGAAACAAGAGAAAACAAGGGAGAGAAATCAGGCTCGCACATGCATGAAGCTCCTTGGTTTTTATTCCCTGTTTGTTTGAATCTTTTGTTTCCCTTTGTTCACGATCTCACATCTTTCACCCTTGAAACAATGTGAGAATATGAACAGCCGAATAAAATGCATCCGCATTCTGCACTGCGAAATGCATTTTTGATGTCAGTTAAAACATAAAATGCTTTAATGTAGCCATCAGTTGTTTTGTCTGACAGGACTGAACTGCAATATTAGAGAAATTAATGATTCATAAAGGCCGTTGGAAAAAAAAAATATCGAAGTCTTAACCTCCTCCACAGGCACCCTGTAAAAAGAAGTGTTCACATTTCAGTGCATATTGTGGATTCTGTGTCTCTGTGTGTGTGGATGAATCATAAGTCTATATTGTGTGGCTTTTGGCCTCAGTCAGAAGTGTTTCCCCCAGAGCAAGAAAGGCCTGCATCTGTGAGGATTGGGTTGGGATTTTCATTTTCTTGAAACACCTTCTGTTCTGTTCTGCATGGTCCCACTAGGGACCACAGTGCTGATATTTTTAGAGGGCATGTTCCGAGAGCCTCAGTCGCCAAGAGGGAAGGACAATGGAGGGTGTGATGTTACATCAATACTTGGCGCAAGAGGGGGAAAGGAAAAATCCTGGGTGGCCTTGATGAGTTCTGGAACGCCTTTCCTTGAGGAATATGCACAGAGCACCCTACCGAACGAGCACTTAAAATGGCTGCCCGTGTGTGTCTACACCCGGTGTATACACACCCACACCTGCACACGTCGGTGCCACACACTGCTGTCCTCAGGCACTGTTAACTGTGTGCTAGGCGAAAAAACACCTCCTCGTAACGTTCCCCTCCGGAGGTTTAGGGCAAGCTGAGGAACACTTGCATCAGTGGGGCTTAAAATGGCTGCCAGTGAAGTGCAAGGGCTCTTCTCTGCCACAAAGCCTTAACCAGGGTGGCATGATTGTTTGATTGTAAGTATGGCTTTTTAATCAGTCCTATTGTGAAGTGTAATGGTCACAGCAGGGGAGAAAAAGAGCTGCAGGCCATGCTGCCTATTTATAAGATGCTGTTGGAAGCCAGAGTTGCTCTACAATGCTTCTGAGGAAAGATCGCTGTGGGTGAACAATGCAGCGTTTGCTTTGCCGTCCGAATATTTCGGCGTCGCGTGAAGAACTTCGGATGAAACTCGTGTTTTGAAAGATGATTCCTAGTCCGGGTTCAGGGTAGTCAGTCGCCCACCCCTGGCACTGCTGCAGCACAAAGCCAACGAGAGACAAAACTGCAGATGGATTGAAGAATATTGATGTGCGCGACCCGCGGCTGCCTGCGAGCAAGGCTGAATAATTTAGGGAAGTGTGTCGTGACGACAGCCTAACACACACCAATCTCAGTTTTGTGTGTCTTACTGTGCGGCGCACCATACATCCACAGTTCTGGCCTAGATGTCTGGATAATGTGGCAAGGTCTGTCTCCTTGGATAGACGCTGACTGATGCAATTCAGCACTCACTGGTGGAATTTCATATTTCTTTGGTCGAGCCAAAACTGCAATCCAGGATTTATTAACTACACATATTCCCATCAGTCTAGTTTCATATACTGAAGTTTTGCTTGGGTGAAGCAGGGCAAACACAACGTAAAACCATTTCTAATAACAGAAGTGTGTGTGTGTATGTGTGTGGTAGATCTGTGTGTGTGTGAGCGTTGTTCCACCTTGTCTGTGTGCACCTGTATATCTCTCACCCTCACCTGCCCAACAGTTCTGTTCTGGCATGAGTGGTTGAGTAACAGAGGCCCAAATTGAACCTGCATTTTTATTACAGCTTTTATTATTGTTTTTATTAAATCCAGAGTCTAGAAATCCATTTTATTGTCACCCAGAGGAAGCTGTTGTGCCTCACTGTGCGGGTCACCCATCTGACTATGTGGTGCTGTCATTTCCTGTGGCTCGACAGATCCAGAGTGCGCCCTCGAGAGGGCGGCGGAGGATGGTGAGACCGGGCGTCTGAGGAAGAGGCTGCTCTCTCCAGAGGAAGGAGAGGAGGGAGAGGAGGAGGACGAGGAGCCTGCGCTGCACAGCTGCGACAGCTGCCGGCAGGTGTTCGAGTCGCTGAGCGATCTCACCGAACACAAGATTAATCAATGCCAGCTGACAGGTAAACAACGTTCAGCCCACCGAGCCTCCCCTCCACTCTGCCACTCAGCTCTTCTCCCACTCCCACTCTCGCTCTTTGCCTACACCAGAGAATATGCCACACTATGTGTGTTAGTACGCTGCACTGAGGGGAGCACAACACCAGACTACCAGCTTCCCTGGTAGATATCCAACGACACACACAGACAGACACAAGCAGGCCTCACACACATAACACATTATTTATATGTGCTGTACATCAATATCTAAAGACCTGACACGCACACAGGCCTCCATGTGTCCTTATAAAAGATCACTGTAGGCTCCAGCATGTGTATTTATAGTATGTGCACTGTGTCCTTGCCTAACATTTTATAAAACACTATACTAATTCTAACATTTTACTGGAGTGCAACATGCAGCTACGAGCTCCCACAGTAACCAGACCACCAACTGCAAACAGATCCTTGCTGCAGGAAAGTCCCTCATGCGGTCCCATTGATAGTTAGCTGCACTCGTAACACAGAGTGGGACTGAAAGAGAAGGATGCCATTGGCAGACTGTGTCATTGACCTGTTGATGGATGAATAGGGCTATAAATACCCTGACAAGGTGGCAGACAGGACTAATGATGTGAACTGAAGGTTTCCATGTGCTTCTGCTGGACTTGCTGTCCTCCTTTACATGTCCTGATGGGCCCGCGTTGAGAAGCGCCATCTGACACACATTTCCCAATGTTCGCGCGCAGACCTTGTTCCCTCTTATCTCGTTCAGAAACGGAACACGAGCAGACTAAAATGCAACGATCGTGTTTTTCTGAAGTAGCACAGAAGCCACCGTTTATCATTTCAAAGCCCATCCGAAGCAGTGTTTTCAACAGAGCGCTAGTGTAGTCTCTACTCTGTTTACTTTCAAGCACAGTTTGATTTCATATTTTGCAACCGGCAATCAGCAAACCACAAATTATAGGGTAGATATCCCACGAGTTTTACAAAGATTTTCCATTAGCTGTAAGCCAGTCTCCCAAACCGTATCTCATGTTTGTTCGTGTGTGTCTATAAGCATGCATATGTGCTTTCCATCACGCCTCCGTTGGTGTTAATTTAAGCAGAAACGCATGCATGTTCATTTTAAGAGCGACTTTGCATGTGCAGGAGCTTGTTTACGTGTATGTGTGCCTCCGGTGCGATCGTGTGTGTGCAAATTCGAAGTGACGCTCAGCCGACTAAAGGTGTGAAAATCAATGTACTGTTCACTTTCACATTAATGTCATCCGGCAGACGCTTTCATTGGTTTGAGGGAAACTAAGTGCAGAACCTCCTGACACCCCTTTTTTCTGTGTAACGCCCAGTTCATGATATGAGATTCGTGGACTGTCTTTTCGGGGAGCCTGGTAACACAAAAGGCATTATTTATAATATTAAAGTGATCTTTTAATTATACATATTTGGTGGTGTTACATTCAGGAAATAGTCAGTGATGTAGGAAGTGTTGTGTGTTTGATTCAGGGGCAGGCCTTTCACTGTAATGTGGTCATGACTGACTCAGCCATGTTCCTACTATAATTATGGCTGGCTTTTAAAAATGTCAATCTTACGGACAAATAACTCTTAATTGCTCAATGATGAAAAAAAACACAGTTTGGATAAGAGCCCCCGTGGAAACCAAACAAAAGAATCTAATTGCCATTAGGGTATTGTGATTGTGCAGAAACACTCTATTAGTATTCAAACACAGTGGGAGAAAAGAAACTTCTAGATGGCATACTAAGTACTTTGAATGTGTGTGCGTGCGTGTGTGTGTGTTTGTGTATTTGCTGGAATATGGGAGGAGATTTCCTATGTGGCATTATGTAGACATCCATGACCAATTAATCTGCCTTACATCAAGTCTCTACTCACAGATGGATCCTTTATTAGAACCATTTTCTAATCAACCACCAGCACCTGCTAAACCCTCCATTTTTACAATTTCAAATGTTTTATTTTTGGTAAACAAATTGCAGAGCTTGACTGGAACCAATCCACATATGGAGATTTGCTTGCTGTTCCCTGACAGAACTTGGCTCTTTTTCCCCCAGCTGATGTCCCTCAAGCGTATACACTGTATTACCAAAACCACACAAGCCCATATACACCCACTACCTCACCTCTTTATTCTGGGCCTTCTTATAGTACCTTGCCTCTATGCTCAACGGTGAAATGCAAGTTTCACAACAGAAGTGGGATAAAATAGACTAAATAAAGTCCAAACAGCCTCTAGCTGCATGTCGACCACGCCCGATGGACAGAGAGAAAAAGAAAGATGTTACATGTCACTGCGATCAATGGTGGCCATTGTCTCCCCCCTGTCTGGCAGAGGTATAACACCTTTCCATGCACTTAAGCCGTGACCACTGCAGTGCGCTAAGGGAGCGCATGGGTATGGATTGCCTCGTGTCCCTGATGCGATCGGTGCTATTGATCGCACTAATGCTGGACTGCGGAGGAAGGCGAGAGTCTGAGAAAGGGAGCGAGGGAGAAGGAGGGAGATGGGGAGAGAGACAGAGAGAGAGAGTGCTGAAGGAATGTGTCCCCAGGGAGCCCGTCTTGGGCTGGGGCAGGGCTTCAGGAATGCTCCCCTGGAGATCCCAGTGAAGGCTAGGGCAGGGCTGGAAGAATGCTCCTCTAGAGAGTTGAGAGTGGAGGCTGGCTGGGGCAGGGCTAGAGGAATGTTCCCCCAGAGCACCCCTTTAACTCTGGAGCAGAAGTGGAGGGGCTCCACGGGGGGAGAGCGCTCCCCCGTCCCCCCTCCGGCTCCAGGATGGCTGCGGATCAGGTTTCCGTGTGGGGATCAGCATCCTGCCGACAGGGCTTTAGGCTGCCCTGGGGAGGAGACAGGAGGCTGAAGGCACTGCTATTCCATAGGCCTTTCCAAAAACACTTCACAAATGCTTTGTCTCACTCCCTCACTGCATTGTCTGCTCAGCTTCGCATTGTTACTGATCCCTCACGGAGAAAGAGAAACAGTGTCTGTAGTTTGACTTTTGTTCTCAGTTGGCACGAGACACGTTCATATGCTCGATATGAGATTGCGATAGTAGGCAAGAAAACAGGCCATCAGATCTACTCGCTCCTCAGCTCATTTCGACTTGTGTTTACTAGCTAGCCCACACTGTAAATAAAAATAACACATCGAGCTCAGAGTTTAATTCAGAAGATTGCATTTTCACAAAGCCTTCCACTGTCACTTCTCCAATGCTGTGTCTCTGAAGGTATTTGAATAGCCCTGTGCACACATGGGCTGTCAGCCCGGTGGCCATTCTTTCATTACGGGTCCAGCTCCCTTGAGCAACACCTTTTCTTGTGTCCTTCACTAGAGGAGGGGCATGGCTGCTCCCCTTAGAGAGATCCGTGCCCTGCTATTTTAACCCTCTGCGAGATGACCTTTTTAATAAGTGTCTTTCTCTGTTTTCCTGCCGGCCACTGTGCGAGCAAACAGAGCATGTCTTCTGCTTCCCTCAGATAAAGGAATCAATCAGAGTGGGTGCAACCGAGGAAGAGAGAGAGATAACTGGGCCATATATGGATTTATATTATGTAGATTTCCCCTTTTTTTCTTCCCTGTAGACGTTGCAAAATGCACTCAGCTTCAATAAAATACATTTCAGATTTATGAGAAAAATACAAATGAAATATTAATACTCTGTGAAAAACAATAAGATCCCCCCACAATGCCGTGGATGGTAATATGATAGAAATAGTTTAGACAAATTTCTAATATGAAGTCTCTGTTTTCGACGGGGAGGCAGACAAATTTTTTAAACCCGCTGAAATATGTTTTGCCCCCCTTCCTCTCCTAACCGCGACATGTTGGTTTGAAGTGTTTGAATTCATTTACATCAAGTCTTTGGGTCAACAGCATGGAAACATTCAGTAATACCCTCAACTATGAACAGGCTCCTGGCAGTCCATGTTTTCTACTAACTGTTTCCAACAGGCTCCTTTTGGTTGTACTGGCTTTCTTTTTTTCTTGCAACTAACTTTGTGTATTGATCCAACAGCTGCTTTGTGGCTGCCAAGAAGAATGTGCCAAACTGCAAAGACTTTATTTGCTTCAAAAGGGCTCACATAAGAGGAAAGCGACATGAGCGAGGCCTGATTAGCCGAACTCTGAGCCACTGCCGTTCATCAGAAATTCTGCTGTGTTTTTTGCCGGGGCGTCTTGCGACATCCTGGTACAAAGAGCAGCACACTGATTACAAGGCTTTGAAAGGAGGAGAGGCGGTCAGGGGAGAATAGCTACTTCTGGCACAACGCAGCCACTGAAAAGAGACCTCATGCTAGAGTGAGCTCTCAGAATTGGGCTCGAGTCTTTCCTGTGTCTATGTGTTTGTGTGGGGGGCAACATTCTGTGCGAGTGTCTGTGGAGGAAGAGAAAAAGGTAGGGAAAGAGAGAAAGGGAGAGAAAGGGAGTATTAAAGTAGATGTTTGACTCCATGGCGTAGCATCCCCGTGCATTTCCTCTCTGTGCGACAGTGCCAGCAACGTTAACAGGAGTGTCATTAGGAATTCAAAGCATATGCCCTCGTGAGGACGCCCTCTCTCTCTCTCCCTTGTGCTTCACACAGCACACATTATGCACTGTATAAAGTATTTATTGGTCTTTGTCAGACTAGGACTGCATTTTCTGCAGAAAAAAAAAACAATCAAAATAAGAATAGAGGAGTCAACGTCTGATGCTTGTGTTTGTGTGTTCAAGGCAGGAACGACAATGGCCAGCGCTGAAAGCCTCATATTCACATCCCCCTCTATCTAACACACTCTGTCTCTCATGTATTTGCTTGCTCAATCAGTCATCCGCTTAGGCATGCAAACACACACACACACACAC
>JAPQLA010000004.1:13916366-13934092 GCA_029822935.1 Naso vlamingii | reverse complement strand
ATGTGTTTAACAGAAGTAGGAACTTTGGGTTTCACACATTCAGCATAGATCAGCATGATGATACCTTGAGTAAAGGTGCAATAGATCTCCAACAGGGTGAACTCGGAGAAAAATTAATGACATTACTAATATGTTAGTATTTTATTGAACAGTAGTTTCTGTAACATACCACAAGTCAAATATTAACATAGCTTCTTACCCATCTGATCTTGTTTATTCTGTTAGTTGAACTAAAGCAATGTTTTGACTCCCACATTTCCCCCACAGATACGACTTTATGTATGTGTTATTGGAGTGAAGGCACTAAATAAATAATGTACATCAAGTACACAAACAAAAAAAATGGAATGAGGTTGTCCTGACAGCTTAGTAATGTCTCAAGGCAAAGACACCCTCATTTAAGACAGTAGATTTTAATTTAGCCTTGTATACAGGCCCATTTATTTGTTTGTTTTATGCTATTGTCTCCAAGCCAATATGTTTGACTGTAAGGCATTAGCTGGGGTCATTCTTCTTGCACTGTCTTTCTCTCCTATACCCTGGGAGGCAGTATGAGAGAGGGCAGATCCGCCTCCTCTGTGGAGGAGGGCATAGCACTGAGTCACCCATCCTCCCTCAAACCACAGAGTGAGAGAGAAAACATTGAGACATGCACGAGAGATAAAGCAAGTAAATCAAGCAAGGTTTGCTCCTTGAGTGAGATGTGTGTGCAGAGTGGGCGCCTTGCCAGGGGTGGGAGGTTTCCGGGAGGGCCACGGTGTGGAGGTGGGCTCTCAATGTGCCGCTTTCAGCAGTTTGGAGGGGCAAGGGAATGGCCTCCGACCCCATCTGTTTCCTGAAGATAGGCCTGATGGGGGTAAGTGCTCAGAGAGGGCATGATATCCTGACAAAGGGCAGATCTCCCAGCAAAAACAACAGAAAGGGGGAGAGAAAGAGAGACTTAGATTTGTCAGCTGAAGGGGAGTACAGAGATTGGATCCTGGAAAGAGCTTGTGCTTTTCCTTCGTCCCTCTCATAAATCTTTGCAGTTTCCTCTTGTTTTTCCCATTCCAAGTTTTGGCCTTTTGACACATTTTTTTCTTTTCTGAGGGGGTTGGAATTACGTTGTTTTATTTAGGTAAGGAAGTTCACAGCACTTAGAATTCGGCAGCGGGAAGAAGTGGTCTGTAACCTTTTGAACTTGTGGAAAGTGGTGTTCTGTGTTTTCCATTCATATCACTGTACAGTGAACCAGCGGAATGGAATGTCGGCGAAGAAGGGGTTTGAATAGGGACACATTAAAGTTATTGTAAAACCAATGGTGTTCCCTGGTCATTCTCTGCACCTGCTTGTCCTTGAGTGATATACTTTGCCACTTGGTTGTCTTCCCCTATCCGTTTCCCTGTCCCCTGCCTCCTGCTACCCCCTTCATCAGCGCATGGCATATTCATCCATCCAGTAAGAGTTGCCTCACAGCTCAGCGCAGACCACACAGATAAATATGATAATAATGCATATTGTATAATCTGATATCTATTGAGTGATGTTCTGAAAGGACGATGTTTCATGAAAATCATCAGTTTTGCAGTAGAAGCTTCCTAAAGGCTATGCATAACTGTTGTCTAAATTGCTCACTTAATCTTCTCTTTCACTCTGGAGAGCAGCTTTTCCCTGTTTTTGGGGTTTTTTTTTTTCTCTTGTCTTAAGGTCATTTCAAGGGCTCTTGTTTTTCAAAAATATTCTAGTAATTGTTCAGGAATAATAGAAATGTTCTCATTTACCTCATGCTGGGCTTTCCTCCTAAAGTACACAAATTGTCCTGTGTTGGCTTTAAATGTCAGAGAGATTGTGTTTTGTGTCACAGTAGGCTAAGCCATTACATGGCCACATACAAGGTTAATTGTAGTAAAAGTATTTCCACTTATTCTCTTTCCTAATTATACTTAAAATTGCATATTTTAAATGTAACTTTTTAGATAACACCTAAGGAGAGGTATTGTTTCCACTGAAGTAAAAATTGTACAAGTTGCAAAGTATTCTAAATTCATATTTCACAACCTTGTAATTACTATGACAAATAACACCATGCTCACCCACCGTTGCTATTCAAAAGAGTGAGACAAATGAGTTGCTAATACAGTCTTACAAAACACCTTCCTCACTCACTCTCATTCTCTCCCACTTTTTCCCTTTCACTCGCCCTTGATACCCTCATTTCATTTTTTTTCTTCTCTCTGTCTTTTTCTCCAGACGGTGCCGATCTTGAGGATGACCCATCATGTTCTTGGCCAGCATCATCTCCCTCCAGTAAGGATCAGACTTCTCCAGGACACTGCGAGGACTATGATTTTGGCGAGGAGGAAGGGGGCCCTGGCCTGCCATACCCATGCCAGTTCTGCGACAAGTCCTTCAGCCGCTTAAGCTTCCTCAAGCGTCACGAGCAGAGCCACGGTGATAAACTTCCTTTCAGCTGTACGTTTTGCAGCCGCCTGTTTAAGCACAAGCGCAGCCGCGATCGGCACGTGAAGCTACACACCGGTGATAAGAAGTACCACTGTGGTGAGTGTGACTCTGCCTTCTCCCGCAGTGATCACCTCAAAATCCACATGAAAACTCACGCCTCTAACAAACCCCACAAGTGCCCTGTGTGCCGCCGAGGCTTCCTTTCCTCCAGCTCTCTCCACGGCCACATGCAAGTACACGAAAGGGGCAAAGATGGCAGCAGTTCAAGCCTGTCTAGAGCTGATGAATGGAAACTGAAAGAAACCCGCAAATGCAGCCGTTGTGAGGAGGGCTTTGATGTCCCAGAAGACCTCCAGAGGCACATCGCCGAGTGCCACCCTGAGTGCTCTCCATCTGAGGATGGAGGACTGGGTGCCACCCTGCAGTGCATCTACTGCCATGAGCCCTTCAGTGACGAGAGCACCTTGCTGACTCACATTGACCAGGCCCACAGCCGAGACAGGAAGGGCCACACCTGTGCTATCTGCTCTGAGCACTTTATGTCTGTTGAGGACCTCTACGCTCACATGGACATCCACCAGCTCCCTGAATCTAGTAACCACAGCAACAGCCCTTCCTTGCTGACTGTGGGCTACACCTCTGTCTCTAGCACCACCCCTGACTCCAACCTATCTGTTGACAGCTCCACAATGGTAGAGACAGCACCACCTGTGCCCAAGACAAGGGGGAGGAGAAAGAGGGCTGCTCAGAACACATCAGACATTGGAGGACGTTCCTCTAAGCAGCCTAAAGTCTCCTACAGTTGCATCTATTGCAACAAGCAAGTATTCTCCAGTTTGGCTGTGCTTCAAATTCACCTGCGAACCATGCATCTGGACAAACCAGAGCAGGCTCATACTTGCCAGTTTTGTTTGGAGGTTCTGCCCTCCTTACTGAATCTAAACGAGCATCTAAAACAGGTCCACAATGCAGAAGATCATGCTGCACTCTTAGCCAGCTTGCCTGATGCCCTCCTTCAGTGTAACTTCTGCCCTGAGGTATTGAGTGATCTCAACGCCCTCCAGGAACACATCCGCTGCTCTCATGGCTTTCCCAGTCCTGTAGCCAAGGAGAGCAATGCCTTCTTCTGCCCTCAGTGCTTCATGGGGTTCTTGACAGAGGCTACCTTGGAGGAGCATGTTCGTCAGACTCACTGTGATGGGGGAAGCCTGCGCTTTGACTCCCCCTTGGCTGTAACTCCTAAGGAGCCTATAGTAGAGGTTTACTCCTGTTCATACTGCACCAATTCCCCCATATTCAACAGTGTTCTGAAGCTCAACAAGCACATCAAGGAGAATCACAAGAACATTCCACTAGCACTGAACTACATCAACAATGGGAAGAAATCCCTGCGCACTCTCAGCCCCTCTTCTCCAATATCTGTGGAACAAACAGCCATGCTGAAACAAGGGAGCTCACGCAATACCAGTGAGTTCATATGTAACCAATGTGGGGCCAAGTATACAAGCTTAGACCTTTTCCAGACTCACCTAAAAACTCATCTGGATGGTCTGCAGCCTCAACTCACCTGCCCACAGTGCAACAAAGAGTTTCCCAACCAAGAGTCCCTTCTGAAGCATGTGACAATTCACTTCACTATTACCTCCACTTACTACATTTGTGAGAGTTGTGACAAGCAGTTCACTTCAGTGGATGACCTGCAGAAGCACCTACTCGACATGCATACCTTCGTGTTCTTTCGTTGCACTCTCTGCCAGGAGGTTTTTGACTCAAAAGTGTCTACCCAACTCCACCTGGCTGTAAAGCACAGCAATGAGAAGAAGGTGTATCGCTGTACCTCCTGCAACTGGGACTTCAGGCATGAGACTGATCTACAGCTACATGTCAAACACAGCCATCTGGAGAACCAGGGCCGTGCACATCGCTGTATTTTTTGTGGGGAGTCCTTTGGCACGGAGGTGGAATTGCAATGCCACATCACGACCCACAGCAAGAAGTATAACTGTCGCTTCTGCAGTAAGGCCTTCCATGCCATTGTCCTTTTGGAGAAGCATTTGAGAGAGAAACACTGTGTGTTTGATTCAAAGACACAGAACTGTGGTGCTAATGGCTCCACCATAAGTGGTGGGGATGGCCAGCCTAAAGAGGATGCTGAGCTACAAAGTCTAATCACTAACAGCCATGGTCCAGGGGCAACAGGAGGATCCGTGGTGGAGTCTCAGAACAGCCATGATGGAAGTGAGGAAGAGGTGGACACTGCAGAGCCCATGTATGGGTGTGACATCTGTGGGGCATCTTACACCATGGAGTCACTCCTCGTTAACCACCAGTTGAGGGACCACAACATACGCCCCGGTGAGAGTGCCATGGTAAAAAGGAAAGCTGAAATGATCAAGGGCAACCACAAGTGCAATGTCTGCTCCCGCACCTTCTTCTCTGAGGCTGGGTTAAGGGAACATATGCAGACCCACCTTGGGCCTGTCAAACACTACATGTGTCCCATCTGTGGGGAGCGCTTCCCCTCCTTACTCACCCTGACTGAGCACAAGGTCACCCATAGCAAGAGTCTGGACACAGGCAGCTGCCGCATTTGTAAGATGCCACTGCAGAGTGAGGAGGACTTTCTGGAGCATTGCCAGATGCACCCTGACCTGAGGAACTCCCTGACAGGTTTCCGCTGTGTGGTGTGCATGCAGACAGTGACCTCCACATTGGAGCTCAAGATCCATGGTACTTTCCACATGCAAAAGACAGGAACCATGTCCAGCAACCAACCCGTGGGCCGCAGCAGCATTAACTCTCACAACCAGCAGCAACACCACATCCAAAAAACTTTCAAGTGCGCATCTTGTTTGAAGGATATTAGGTCCAGACAAGACCTGGTGAAGCTGGATATCAACGGACTGCCTTATGGACTCTGTGCATCCTGCGTTACAGCAGCTGGCTCTAAGAGCTCCAGCCCAACAGTAAATGGAGGAAGGCAACAGCAGCAACAGGGTGGAGCCACAACTCCAGCAACAACTACAGCCACATGGGTCCAGGGGGAGAGTCTCAGCCCTGGAGATGGGAAAGGCAAAGCCATTTCTTCATCCTCTTCATCCTCCTCCACATCCTCATCCTCCGCTGCAAAGACACGATGCTCCAGCTGTAATGTGAAGTTCGAGTCTGAGGCAGAGTTGCAAAACCATGTCCAGACGGTGCATCGGGAACAGGCTGGGGACAGCAACAGCGGTCAGCTCAAGACCCCCCAGGTGTCCCCCATGCCCAGAGCCAGCCCCTCACAAACTGAAGAGGTATTATTGCTCAGTGTTGACTGAAGTTGAATAGTTCATTAAAACATGCTGAGATTCACAAATTGTTCTGCATTGCTATATAAAGTTGGTAAAACACCGGTGATTCCTAGTTTGTTTTATTGCTTATGATTTAATATTGATCCCAGTAATCCCTTTCCTCTGGGTTTTCTTTACAGAAGAAGACATACCAGTGCATCAAATGTCAGATGGTGTTTTACAGTGAATGGGACATCCAAGTTCATGTGGCCAATCACATGCTGGGTAGGAGATAAACTCTTTTTGCTTCATTCATTATGTTCTCTGTTGCACTCCTGGAACAATGTCATAAAAACAGTGCTCGTGTAATATCTATGTAAATTTTTTTTCAAATGTGGTTTTTAGGTTATGATTTCAGTGGAGGGTTTGCTTGTGTGTGACTGTCACTGGTACAATATACAAATCATTACGGAAATTCTTAGAATATCAAAAAAAAAAGTATCTGATTATTTTTAAAATTGATTTCAGACGTAGTTTTTTCATTCTTTTTAAAGTAAGAATCACATACTAAGGACTGATGTGATATATGTACATAATAAAATATTTAACCCTGTCTCATTCAGGCTTACAAGTATCTGGATCACATCACCAAATAGGTGGAATTATTTTAATATTTTGACCATCAACTGCATCCCCAGTGTTGTGCATTAATAAACTCATCGTCTCCATTTCCCCATGCATGTGAATGGTATAATATAGTACATGTGCATGCTTGTGGAGCAGAACCTCTCCACTTCAAACCACTATGTATGACGGTAGTTTGAAGTAGTGGAAACATGCAGATTATTGGAATATTGAAATACCAAAACAAATCTAAAGCCGTTTGAAATTCTAAATTTTATTCCACAGTTTTTTAAAAAATCTCCACATTGCTACTGTACATTATTTTGTTTGTTTGTATATTGTGCCTTTTCACTTAAGTAATTTGTTCAGATGACTGAGATCTGAGTACAACATTTGGTGAAATACTCTCATGCTTTTTGCATTTAATGACGTCAAATCAACTGAAAAAATGGATATTTGATTTTATGACACGGTATATCACAAAATTCTCCCAAATTTCTCTTTTTCTTTCAAGAGATTCTTAAACAAAGAGTGCTGGGTTAACACTAACCTCCTCTGTACTTTTGGTTTGGTCATTTGTATGCAGGCAGAATAATTTGTTGTGAACAGACAATTGGAAAACAGGTTTTCTTGCCTGCAGTAAGTAGGCGTCTGAATTCCGGTCTCACGTTCCTTTATTCATTCATTTATTCAGCTCGTTTGGCGGCTCTTTCATTACACTGCATTATCTGTTGTCTTCAGTGGGAGAGAGACTCATTGATCTGGAACCAAACCGCCTCTCTGTTTGGGACACGCTTCTAGGCGCAGGTGAATTTAAACACGGTGGGCAATTCTATCAGGACCGGTAGGCAATTCTATCAGGGACCCACTGTTTGTGCATAAACAATCAGAAGCATGTGATTTGTGATTTTGATGCTTCGGTGTATTTGCTAAGGAGAGAGACGAGCTGAGAGTGTGTAGGTGTGTATTTTGTATTCATCTTTGCGATCTGCTCACCCACTATTCTGCTGGGGGTGCCTAATACAGTACCATGCCAGCATTAGTCCTTTCTCTCGCAAAGGCAGGCACGGAGCACACTGGGAGGGTAGAAAACAAACCCCCCTACTGGTTATTTTATGTCTGTCAGCCGCACAAGCACACAGTTCCACCGTAATAGTGGAATTCAGAGAGCTTAAGATAACAGGAGGATAGGTGATTGGGTTATTGTCTGATGTCTTACTTCTCTGATATGCCATTGCTTTGTATCCAACATGATCACGGGTTTCATCAGACTCCTCAAAAGGGTTTCTGCTGGATGCATCTGTTTTGTGATCTCTAAAATATGGAGAAAAACAAAACTACTCATAATGAAAATTTGATGGAAAACTGAAGTTATTCAGTGGCAACCGCATTTTGTGAAACAAACAAACAAAAAGGAAACTTACCAGATTAAAGGGAGTAATGATAATATGTTAAACTAAGGAGCTATTTAAAAAAAAACAACAACAACAACAACATATACACCGGGTTAGTGCGTAACAGCACTAATGTTGATCTTGTGGTTTTGTATAGCTTCACAAGAATTGGTCCACCTGAATCTAAAATGGGGTTAAATTCCATCCAGTGTGTAATCACTGCAAAGCCAATTTGGGCCAAAAACACAGGGAAAAAAATACTAATTTGGAAAAGCTCTAAATACCTTCGCTACTGAAAAAAGGGACACTTTCTCCTTTTAATGGCCATCTGCACAGGAGAGGGGAAACAGGGGGCTGGGGTCATCTCCGCTCAGCTGTCGCCGTTATTAGCGTAGGTAATGGAGCAGACGCTGGATTCATAGGGGTGTTGTTTTCATCCATGCCCCGCTCCATGGTGTCAGTTCACAGTGATAACTCTATATATAGTGATGTGGCGTGACATAACCATAGTGCTAAGTGTATGGAACAACAAAACCTGAGCCTGTCTCACCCAGACAAGTCCATATTAGCTGCCTTTGTAACACAATAGTCTCCCCCGAAACCAAGTGCACTCAGCCTCCACCCTCTCCTCCTCCCATCGGTCCGAAGTGCTCGCGGAAGCCTCCTCTGTCCGACTGCCAGCACATTTTGATGCATGGATAATACACTCGGATGATGGCGGCCCTGGTTCAGACATAAAATGCAGCTCTGGTGCCCAGCTACTCAACATTTACTATGATAATAGAGGTAAATGAAAAGGAAGGAGGTGGCCATGGGTGCAGAAGGGTGTGTTGCAGACCAGCCCCAGCCAAGCCTGTGAACGGCCCCACGTGTGTTAAGATGGAGGCCGCAGCCTGCTAGGGCCCAGATGGATCAGTACACATTTGCTGTACAGCTGGTCGCTCTGTTTGGGGACCTGGTGTGATACTCCTATGGAGAAAAAAATGATATCGCCACCATCCAAGGAGCAATTTAATAGCAGGCCAGAAGACAGCTGGCCACTCTTTAGTTTAGAGTTTTTTTGGCATGGCTCACTTACAGAATTGAGGGTGTCCGATTTTTCTCCAGAGACACACAGATTTATACAGCTTTCAGCTGCTGCAGTCACTATAAGGCCTTTTATGTTTTTCTTTCAGATAAGAAAACAAATCTGTCCATCAGTTTAATTTGTTATGATGTGAAGTAATTGCATTGGTAAAATCCATTATAAAATCACAGCGCTTCACATAGTTGTCTGTTTGTTTAAGGGCACCTTTGAAGGTCTTTCATTGACACAAAAGCCTTTTTGGTTTTATCAGCATGCCATCATGCCACCCCATTGCTTCACTTTGACCCCACTGTAAACTATGACATTTGGAGCCTCATGGGGGGCACGTTTGGCCCATTTATCGCACTGTTTCAAATGTCCCTGTGTGGATTTTCAGAGCCCTGACATGTTTTGAAGCACGGGCTCTGTCTTAAAGGGTTTTAAAGGTGAAAAGGGTTTTTGCTTTTCTGTTATATCTGCTTTCAATCCAATTCTCGTGTCACTCCTGTCCATTCCAAGCAGCTACTGCCAAGGTGGCAGAGCTCAGAAGGACAGTTGTAAACAAACAAACCGAATCACATCCCGGAAAAGTGTTTTTTGGGGTCACCTCTACGGATTTTTTGGGTTGGTGACAGCACTGAGCTTGAAGCCAAGTCAGGGTGGAGCCTTCGCTCACAGACAGGAGCCGGTGGCCTGGTCGGCCCAGGCAGAGGGGGGCACTGGAGGGGTGGAAAGGTTCGGGGGCGGAGAGGGAAAGGCACATTTGCTGTACAGCTGGCCGCTCTGTGTGAAGCAGGCACTGTGGGCCGTTACAGAGCTGGAGAGGAGAGCGAGTGAGAGGCCTTTAGCTCTCCCCTAGTTTCTCCTCCTCCTCTCTGTTCTCTTTTTCTCCCTTTCCCCCCTCTCTCTGTCCACTGTCTTTCCATTTTCCTCTGACTGTCTAGCTCTAAATTTTCATATTCACTGCACTCCAACCTGGCAAAACATAACTGCATTGGCTGTTAGTGGGGGAGCAGACAGGAGGCACAGTGTAACAGTATTTGAAGCTGAAAGCCTTGTTTTGTTTCTTGCTAAGGGCCACAAATTATCCTCAACACATATCCTCTTGTCTTGAGCCCCTAGAGCTACTTGGCCAGTGTATGCTGATTACATGGTCTCCATCACTGTCTCTGCCCTGGTGACAACACAGTTATGACTACATTAGGTGCTTTTTTTTTCTCTCCTGGTGCATACACAGTATACGGTATTTTAATTCTTTGTTTCTTTTCCTATAATCCTCTTTGATTAGGTGTGTGTGATGGTGTTCCCTCAGTTTCCTGGACTCATTCATAGAGCACATACACATGTAATCTGCTAACAAACATGGCCAAACACTCCTCATTTGACTCCTAGGGGGCTGGATCAGAGTCAGAACTCAATAGACAACACGGCACAGGAACAGGATCAATCTTATGAAATAAATAAGAGAACAGGCTTGGACCAGCCAGTGGAAACAAAGGAAGCCATGCGTGCCCTATACTGAGTGTGATATCTGCCTGCTTTTATTAATTGGTGATTAATAACGCCTCTCTGTTCGTTAGCGCAGTCACCTCCCGTGCAGCCAAGTGTGTTGCTGCTAATATGCAATTATGCGCACCTTACTGCTCGTTACATTATACCTCTCTCTGACTAATGTGGCGTCCATGAGGAGAATAGAAAACAGAGAGAGCTGCAAAAAAAGGAGCTATCAATAAGATTCTCACATTCACTGTGTTACCTACCTGTCTGGATGGGGGAAAAAAAAAAAAAGAAAAAAAAAAAAGAAGTTTCTTACAAATTCCTCAGCGCAACCAGGAGACTGCATTAAAACTTTTACAGCATTGCAGAGACTGTTTTGCTCTTCCTGGTGTTTTTTGTTGTAAAGCAGAGGTAATTGACATCACCATGGGGATGCTCTGTTGCTAGGCCAGACAAGCTCAGTCTGATGTGGTCCTTATCTATTGATTTTCCTGACATTTCCCCACACTTCACAGACTAGGCCAACATGTGAGAAAATATCTGATGCTCTCAGTTCATACAGCCTGTTTGTACAGACTCGGAGCGAACACTAGCTGCCCCTTACTGCATTGCAATTGGTAGATTGATGTCACCATGGTGATTTGGGGCAAATTCCTTCCAGTGATTGGTTGAAATGTGTTCAGCGGTCGAGTTCATCCTTCTTAGGCAAAAATTACAACTAAATACAACAGAGTTTTGTATAAATCCCACGTTTTCTTTAAATTTAAAGACATCATTAAATGACGTATTCATTGGTTTACTTTTAAAATCCTCCCATGCAAGTCTTGTTGAGTACTTGGGCGACCTGAATAAAGGTAGGCTCTTCCTGTGCTTCTGGCTATGTTTTATTGATATACAGGAGGGATGTCTCCTTTAGAGTGTTAATGCCAACCCTTGTTCTGAAGTGAAGCCCATAAATACTGGATGATCAGAATTAACCTCTGCATTACTCCGCCTCCCCACGGTCCCTGAGATGTCACCAAGGCCGTAGGTGCACGCGCACCCTTGGTCTGATGGGGTTGCTTAGCAGTCTGACTGGAGGGGGGCTTATGGGAGAAGTGCAAACAGACAGTCCTGCCTTAGTAAAGGTCAGAGCTGCAACCTACACCTCTCAAATCCCAGCCGGGCCCTGATGGGACCAGGGTTCCGAGCGTGCCTAGAGATGCTTGTGGTTAAGGGGGAATTACAGAGAGAGTGAAGTGGAGAGCTACCGCTGCACTGCATTGCTTTTAGAGGTTGTCAGCACCAATAGTAGTGTGACAGATCTGATCTAACTTTGTGTAGTGGCTCTTACTTGGTGTGTTTCTGGAATGACATGCACGCTGGGACAGCGGTAGCTATCATATGCTACCGAATAGGAGAGTGTTTCAACGATGTTCTCAAAATTGTTGTTAAATGTGCAAAGAGATGTTTGTTTAAGAAAATAAACAAAGTACCCGAAAAAGTTTCAGCTGTCTTTATGGAGCATGATGATGGTTTTCCAAAGTACCATGTAACAAATCCTCATCGAACTTTGGCTGTGTGAATGGCAGACAGGGGAGGAGAGGGGAGGGGGATAGGGTTCTGAAAGGCCCCCCAGCGTCAAAGCCTTAATAATCATGTGAGCAGCGCTGGACTTCATTACCCTCCTGTTCGACAGGCCGAGTGCCAGCCTGGATTGCTGGCTGGCTGTGGCAAGGTCAACGGCGGAGGAAAAACCAGTTACTGTGTTACTCTGGAGCGGAATGGAGAGGGGCGGCCATCTGTCAGCTCAGGCCTGCCATACCCGCAGAGCAAATGGACACGGGCGGCCAGAGGAGAGGCCACAGACACCCATAGAGCTAAACCCAGTGAGCATAACACTGAGGCACGGACACAGATCCAGCCAAAGAGATGGGCCTTGGTACCACTAAAAAACATATATACACACACACATCGCGGCGGAGATAAGGCTATCTGCAAGATATTTGGCAGCAGGTCGTGTGTGTTTATGTGTGTTTGTTTTTAGTGTCAGCACACTATTGGGCCCCTACTGTTTTAAGTCCAGATGGCAAACCATTTGATAAAAAGTTGATAAAAGTTTTGCCTGGCTTGCCAACGGTAAATGTTTTAATCATAGTGTTCCTTTAGGAAGACAAACTCCTCATGAATCGAGGTGCCGAAAATGTGCACTGTCTTTACGTGTCAGCAGGGACCACAGGCAAGTGAGGAATCCAGTGAAAGCAATAGCCATTTTATATATATATATATACTTTGTCAGATGTCGTGCACTTTCATATAGACTCTTGTTTTAGTGTTTCACCTTGCTGGCTGTTTGTTGGCGTCTGAGTCGCAGCGACCCTCTCTGCGAGGACCTTTACGATGCCCTCTGGCCAAAGTGGAAGAACCCTGTGGAATGTTCCAAAGCTCTCTAATAGGTTTCAGGTGCTGCGGGCCACCGGCCAGCCCCCTGCCATCACCCCACTCTGTGTGTCTTGTGTGATAGGACTCCCTGCTCAACAGTCAAAGCACCGCCATTTCTCCTCTAAAAGAGAGAGGGCAGAGCCACGAAATGGATACCCAGAATCGTTGCATCAGTCAGTTTTTTACTCGTTTTTTGATTAACGTGCATCTCCTCCATGTAAGACTTTAACGCTTACGTACAGGTTAAATAAACGTGCAACAGTTTTTTATTTTTTTCACACATATGGTTGAAGTTTAAGCATGATTGCAATTTGCATCTCCATCATCCCACCACTCAGCACAGCTTAAGTTCCTCCTTGTTTTCCTCCTGCGCCGAGAGTACCGACCACCCCCACCCCCCCCATCCCCAACCCCCCGGCTTGAGCGCCAACATGCTCCGGAAAACAGGGAGATGGTCCTGGGCAATTCCCCCCACATTAATGGAAATCACACAGGAACTCCCTGGATGAAAGCTTTATTAGTTATTAAGGTTTAATGTTGATATCAGTGCTTATATGTTTACTAGAGTGCACGGTGCTGCTGATGTGGAATTGTCAGAGAGGTGCAGATTTAGTAAGGAATTAGTGTACACCCAGGATTTAATTAAGGGGATCTATTTCCATCTTGTTAGAAAGAGATAATGTGAGTTCTTCATGCATCACAGGTTAACATATTAAAAGCTGCTTCCTGTAACTGCATTGTATCCGCTACAGTAGTGCCTGTAGATCATAGAAAGGGAAAAACATTCTATATTTGGGTAAAAGAAGTGCAGCTTAAAGACAAAACATCAGACACATAAGCTCTCTCCTCACATATCTCATCAGACGTGTTTCATTTTTAAAGGATATTTTGTTTTATTTTATCGAGTGCATGTGCATCTTTTCATGTGCCAACACCGCGATAAGACACACATGACGTTCATTAGAGGTAAAACGGTCACACTGGCACTCTTTTCATGTGTCTCATTCCATTTCCAGCGTGACAGCGGAGTGTGAACACTGAAGCGACATGGCCTCTTTGTCTCTCCATTTGTCCCACCACCGCCTAGAGACGTAAACCTTAAGCCACTCACTCTCTGATTAATCTTTAACATTTATAATTACTAATTAAGTTAGTAAGAGACTTTTAATGTAGTCCTCCTTCAATGGGGAGCAGAGAGGACAACAGATCATTAGCTTCAATAATGAACGTGGATGAGACAGATAATGGCCTATGATAGGTGAATACTGACAGTTATATTAAATGAGGCGAGTATATGGGAAATGCTGTTAGCGAGTAGTAGTTTGTAGATTCAAAGGCATGAGGAGGAAAAAGTAGTGAAGCACATCAGTTTCACCAGAAAGACCTTTAAAGCATGTGGACATTTAAGAAATAGTTTGCAATAATTTAAACATTTATCATAATGTCTGTGTTAGCATGCAGGATTTATTACATGTTGCATGTGTGCAGTGGTTAATTGTGTCACCCCCATTTTTTAAGTGCAGAATTTATTTATTCAGTCACACTGGTTTCATTGAGTTTTGGTCTCCCTAATGTCTTCGGTGTATCTCATTATCACATTATTACATTAGTGTCTGCATTATCCTGGTGGCTGTAAGTTGCGGCCCATTAAAAGAGTCATTTAATCTCCTTTTTTTCCTTTTTTTTTTTTTTTTTTTTTTTACCTTAACGACGATGCTACTCTGGCACATTCCGCGAGCCTTCCCACTTTGGGGAAGGTGCTTATGCCATAATGATTATTATCATTAAGAAGATATTAATGTGCTTAGTGTTTGCGACCCAGCTGCTCATCATGGCCCGAGCTCCCCGCCGGGGGAGGGGAAGAGAGGCTTCTGCCAAAACGGACAGTGCACGCAGGCCACCGCCCACCTGTCCAGAGGTTTCAGGGTTAGTGGAGGTCACACCCACCTACGTCCCTGCCCTCTGCTGAACTGGAGGAGGGATGGCTCGGAACATAAAATTGGAAGAGATGAATTGTGTTATGCAGAATGAAGTTAAAGAACTCCAGTGAATGAAATCAAGTGATTTTTAGAGCTCGCTCTGATTATAAGCACCTTCCTCATATACAATACCAGCATGCATATTAATTATGGTTATGTTACTCTGCTGTGAGGGGAAATGTAGGTTCTCCCTGCAGAGATTCACGCCACATAATTATTCATTGAGTTTCAATTTTGCTGTTTTTTCAGGCTATTCCAGCAACAGAACACCAACACTAGTCTTTTTATACATTTAAGTGTTGTTGTTTTTTTTTAATGTTTATTTAATTAAAAATACTCCTCCAAAATCTTAACCTCTTTATGCATTATGAAAGAGCAATCAGTGGCAGGATGTTGTGTGGTGACTCCTGTTTTGAAGCCCTTGTACGCGCACAGATAGATGGCGTGGGGCTGACAGCAGCCTGGCTCAGCCTCCTCCAGTCTCTCAGTTTCAAATTGCTGCTTCATTAGGGCTTGGAAAAGGAACCCATGGTTACATTTAATCAAACGAATTGGTATGGCAGATCCACATAATCAATCACAATCCTTATCCAATATGCTACATTCTGTACCTACCAAGCTGGCTTGGAGAAAAGTCAATTACAGCCCCTCTCTCTGCTCTTCTGCCTGGGTTTGCTGTGATATTACACTGTTCCTGCAGTTGTTTTCATTATGCAAACACAAAGCGTGCGTCTCACACATACAGCCTTCTCCTACTCATTCAGTGCTTCTCTATTTTTCCTTTTTATACTGCTTGTTCTTGTATGATACATGGGCTGAGGGTTTGTTAGGGAGCATGATGTGCCATTTCTGGAATAATCAAATTAACTATTAATGATTTTTGCTCTCAAACTAACACTTGTGTTACACAGTGGGCTGCAGTCAGTGATGTTGTTCATATTTCATATGTTGTTCGTGTCCATACGGATCTGTTCTCACTGTCTCTCTCTGTATGAAACTGTTTACAGTTTGTTTCTATACACATTCGACTTTCCCACCCAATATCCCTGAGTACATTTATGTGAATGCAAACATGCACGCACACACACGCTCGCATACTGTACACACACTCATCACTCGATCCATCAATCCTTTTATTTTTCTTTTCCTCGTCTTGTGTGTTCTTTCTCCCTACGTTTTTCATTTCAACGCTCAGGCTCGCGCTCAGTTAACGTGCTCCACATAACACACACGAGCAAGGAAACACACACAAGCACGCACGCACAAGGTAGCTAGGTTGGTGGGGGCCATGGCTGCAGCTCTTCTGCGCAGTCCCAGAGTGGCTCCCGGGGCTCGGCTGCCAGTTGTTTGCCAGCGTCTCCGGGTGGAATTCATTCAAATTAAAGCGGTGGAATGAGGCCCGAGTCCCAGAATGCCTCGTCCCTCTCCTTCATCAGCATTCCGCCGATGAGAGTAATTAAAGCAGAAATTAATTCTGCTGTAAGCAGAGGAGCCACAGAATAACTGATATTAGAGGCTGGATGATGAATGCTTGGCATCAAGGGAGGTCTCAGGGGAGGAAGGGGAAATTCACAGATCTCTTTTTCTTTCTTTCTTTCTTTCGTTCTTTCTTTCTCTCTTTCTTTCCCACCTACGTTTCTCTTTACGCACTCCTGTTTTTGTATGTCTATCTTTATGTCGACTACATTTCTCTCTTCGATGCGTTACTCTCTGTGTCTCCCCACTACTTGTCTCTCTCATCTTTACATTTCTTTCATCCTCCGTAACATTTGTCCTTCTGTGCCACCTAAAGATTGCCACCGTGAGCGAAAGCCGTTGGTTTTAAGCATGACTGAAGACATTGCCACTAAGCCTTCTCTGCTCAGTAACAGTATTTCACATTCTGTCAGCGCCAGCGCTTTCATTTTCAGTCAACAGGCATATTAGAGTGTAGTGATGCTGCAAATGCTAGCGCTTTGTTGTTTGTCAACAGAGGCCAAAATGGAGAGTGCTTCCAGGTGAATTCTTTAATAGCAGGGACTCATGATTAGGCGCTTGCGAAAATATATAAATCAAGGTAATTGTTAATCAGAATGTGGGCAACCACAAAAGTGCATGATTACTGAATTGTTTATAGAGTGACTTGGAGTTAAACACTGTTTTATTTCTAAGACAAACTGCCTTTTTTTTCTCAGGCGTAGTGTGAGACTGAACCTTGAAGCTCTCCAGATGATGTGATATTCTACCCAGGATGATTCAATGATCCCCCACATCCCCTGACACTTTATTTTTGGAATAGCACATCTTTAGTAAGAACAGTCACAAGACTGAAAGACAAACAACTGAACTCATGAAACACGGAGGGTGGATGAGGCTGTCAGAGAGCCTGTTTTCCTCTCTTAGAATCAAATGGAATTGAACAAAGGTTAGCTCTGTGGGGCTTTATGGTAATGTGATATACGATGCTGCCATGGAATTTGCCAATGCATGTCTTAGCACTGTCTGACTCCAAGGAGGGAGTGAATGGTAATTATGCTGACCTCTGCCCCTCCCTCTCTTATTCTGCCCTCTGGGTAAAAAGCCTGAGGAGGTAATAAACAATAGATAGATTTGTCTTGTTTGTATTGCAGCTGCTGCACTCTTAATGACACACGAGATCGGTCTCTCTCTTGAAAAATAATGCATGCCAAGATTTTCAGGTAGTTGTATTGCATTTTTAATTGGTTTGTGCAAGAATATCTCAATCAGATGTAAATGAATGGGAGCTCAACCTGAGAGTTACCGACTGTTATTAAGAATTTAGCAGGCTGGCGTGGAGTTGAAACACAGAATGAATTATTAGAAACCATAAAGGGCCCAAATGCAGACGAGATGCAAACTAGAGACACTGGCTAAACCAACCACAAACCTGTTGATGAGGCCAGGTTGGGAGGCTGAAAGGCAAATGGAAGATTTTACGTGCATCGTTTAATGATGAGTCTTAAGGGGACAAACAGACTTTGTTTCCCTTCTGATTTCAGCTGGAGTTTTTTGTTGTTCATGCACAATACATACC
>JAPQLA010000004.1:13896691-13916266 GCA_029822935.1 Naso vlamingii | reverse complement strand
TTACGCCACTCCCAAACACTGTTTGTTGGGGACGTTAGACGTCATCATGTGGAAAAGGAATAAAGTATACAACATCTTTGAAAACAGGTGAGAGATTAGCAATTGTCATCACCATGATCACTGGCTAGTTCAGGTCACGCCAAGAGGAGAGAGTTTGTAGAAAAATAAACGTGCTAAATCAATTAGAAGTTAAACACTTGAGGATGGTGATGTTTAAGCTCTGCCAACACCCTGTTGTTTGTTTACAGCCCAACAATATCTTTTTGCTTGTGGCAATTTCGTTTACGCTTAAAAAAACACATAAGTGTTGATCACGTGAAGATTATCATGCTGAACAAAACATATAAGTATCATGAGCTATGCTCGTCACAGAGCTTATTTTCAACGATAATCAGAATCCCATAAACTTTTTGCTGAGGGAACCAGTGCGATGTTAACTGTGGGGCTGGCCTACAAAAATGCATCGTCCATTCATCACTCTGTTTAAAATGGTGCTTGTCCAGTATTGCAGTGAAACTCTTTAAAGCACATGAGTATCCCTGCCCAAATCTTCCATGTCATTTGGATGTTTCTCTTTCCACTCTCCTTTCTTCACAATTCCTCCTTTTGGAAAGATGATATGAAGCATGAAGCAGAAATAGTGATCATACAGTAAAGGCATTTGCTCTCAATTATTTAGTAATGGTGCCTTTTTATAGATACAAGGTTTACCTATGGCCCTTCCTAAAAGCTTGGTACTTAACCGCAGTTTTCTGAGTATATTTTTACAGTGGATCATATTGCTTTAGTGCATGATATTTCTCTCGATCACTCGCTATGGCGAGGCGCATCTTTGATGTCTGCCATCCTGGAAATGGTGGCAGCATTGTTTGTTTGTCTACTTTGTTCCGTACACCAATAAAAATACACTCAAAATGAAACCTTGGTGTAACGATGACCTTAAACGCAATGACACTCTTTCCCATAACATTGTCCTGTCCAATAGTCCAGAACTCCCCAAGAGGCTTTACAGCAAGTCTAGGAGGAACCAAATGAGAGAGAAATCGATTACTTCCCTCTCTCCACTGTCTCTGCCCTGGCTGAATTACTGAAACAAGATGCTGCACTTAGAGGAGTCTTTGGAGAGTCAGAGGGAGAGAGAAAGAGAGGTGGGTGAGAGAGAAACACTTTTAGGGACATGGGTGCCATTTAGACTCGGGCCATCCTCTCTCAGAAAGCCACTAAAAGCAGTGAATGATCTCCTTCCTGTCCCTGGCTGGGAGGCGGTTAGCCTCCTGTGGTTGGGTGAATACAGAACGCGCTCAGGTTTGAGGTCAACGCAAGATCATTGCAAATAATATTAACTAAGCATGAAAATCATACACATATGACTGCACCAATTCATCCTTAACTTGAGCTGAGCATATCACAGTTATTGTGGTGTGTCCAGGCCACATGGACCCAATCTGATGTTGCTTTCAGATGCACTGATGTCAAATGGGTGCTGTTTAACATCCACACCGGGTTTTATTATCTGAACTATGAAGATGGAAATGAATCCCGCTCGTTTGGTAGACAGAACGTGGTGCTTAAGGGACCCAATCCCTGTAAGTGCCATTAAGTGGAAATTGCCGTTCACATATTCCAGTGGTTTGATTAATTACACTCTCTCATGTGCTTTCATAAAGGCCCAATGAAATATGGGGAGCAAATTGCATTGTGTTCCTGTACCCTGTTATGTAAAAGCAGTTTAATTATTGACACATGTTTTGCCACCTGGCAGGGGAAGGGATGGTTGGACATGAATAGAAATCATACAATAGATATTATGGACGGGCAGAGCTAGCACTCGAGATGCCATGTGTTTCCCTATCTGCACCTCAATTTATGTCCCCGTCTTCACCTCGCTTCAGGTCCTCCTGCTGAATCTGAGCAAAGAGCAGGCGTGATCAGCTGGATATGTATGTCAGGGAAGCAGTGTGTGAAAGGGACCGCACTTTAAAACCTGTTCGAGATCGTTGCAAGCTTGTTGAAAGGTCTCTTCTAATAAATATGTAGTTAAGGAGATATTTTGTGAAGGCTGCACAGCCTCTCTGGGGGATTAAAAGATCACTGATGGCTTTGTGTGATGTCTTAAGATAGCTCTTTTTGATCAGAGTACAGGCTTAGACACTGCTTAGTTACTGAGACAAAGCTACTTTGAACTCAAGGAAGCAATGTAAGAAGACAACAAGCAAATTTGCAGCTTTAACATACATGTCTTTATTCCCCTTTTCTTCCTTTTTTCTTTGTTCCTGGGCAGTTTTTTCCACGCGCAGTGCCCTCTACTGCCACGGAAACTCAATAACATCAGTGTCAGGCCAGTGCTTCCCTTCTGTTGTAGCCAGCAGTACTTAGGCTCCACTCTATTCTGTATTCTACAGTGTATGTGGAGGTATTAGCTCATAAAACCCTCCTACTGTCATATGAACCCACTGCCGTCCCTGAGCTCTATATGAACAGCAGGGCTCTGATACTTAGTCCCAAGCTGTTTCTGTTTGCCCAAAACGATCAGGCCTGGCCTCATGCTCTCTACCTGATCTAGTTGACTGGGCTGTGTAAGTTAGGTAGGCAGTCCCTGTCTCCATCCCCCTCCTCCCTCCCAATATGCACTTGGACCCGGGCTCAGGCTGCACCTTTTGTGTTCCATAGGGACAGGGGGGCCAGATGGAGGAATTTGATTAACCAGCAGTGGAGGACCAAATGTTCAATTGGATACAGAACCAGTTGGAAGGTGGGAGGGGGCGAGGGATGAGGCAGGGTAGAGGGAGAAATCTAAAATGGCTGGTCATGTGCGCCGGCCAACACTTTCCAAAGGGGAGCCCAAACAGACACTGAGGTGTAGTAATGCAGAAGCCCTTTTCCAAGTACCAGCTGGGCCTTTTAGGAGCCTCTATCCCCACAGCAGACACTCGGCAGCCTCCGAGCAGCTTGACTTTACCATATGTGGAACTTTTTTATGCTCCACCTGGTTTCCCCAGGGGACCCGAGCCGCTGGGACGCCGGAGGCAGGTGAATTGCTCTTAATGCAAGGCACTGAATCACTGGGCCAACAACATGAGGGAAGAGCCTAGGGAGAGGAAATGGATCTGCAGAAAGACTGGCGCGGACTGGCGCGACCTTGGAGTCAGTGCCCGCTGCGGAGCAGAAAACGAGGCCGTGTGACGTGTCACTGTGCCCCCCTCTCACCACACACCTCCGCTTTGATAATATCCACACTTGTGCGCCTTACGTAACGTTATGTATCATTTCACTAAGTGCTTTTTTAAAATGGAACTTAATCTATTTGTAAAACCTTTCTCAGCTTCCATTTGGAGTCTTGGAGTTTCTCTCCGCCTCTCCCATTTCCCTTTTAGCTGCTTCACTCAAGCTGTTTCACATAATAATCAATTGATATTGATTTTGCAATATTTGTTTAGTAAATGCAGTATGACTCTATATGCAGCATTTTTGAGCATAATCTAATATTTGCATGCTTCCTTGCAAATAGTAATTTACTCAGTAACGTCAGCGCTGTACCTCTGGTTGCCGACAGACTTTTTCCTCGTGTAGTTAGAGTCCAGATGATCAGGACAGGTAGGTCAGATGAGGGAGATTTTGCCTGGACATTGGGGGTGTGGTCACACTCCTGCCTGCACCTGTCTCACTGAGTCTGTGGCACAAAGCCAGAGGTCAGGGGTCACCACAGGGGGCTGTCAAGGTCAAAGGTTTATCACTCTCTGAGGGGTCCTGGAGCCATCACTCAGACCCTACAGTACACACGATGTGCCCAGTCGAGTTTTTTCTTCCCCCACTTTTTCTAATCCTTCCAAATGGCTCGGGCGAAACTCCTGACAGCAGCGAGAGAAACAAACTGTGGGGTGTGGAGCTCTAAGCCATCAGCTGGAGATTTCACTTTGAAAAGATTCCCTTTTACTCACTGCCCTTTCCACCAATCAGAAGGATCGCCAGAGTCCAGGCACCCAGAGCTGCTGCCCTCTGACCCTGCCAGCGGTTGTTGGTTTATTTTGTTTGGGCATTTTAGAGAGGATGGGGCTGCTTTTGACAGGTCAGGCAGCAGGACTTGGATGAGGTCTTTAGCGAGCCAGAGAGGGAGAATTTCACAGCTCGAGAAAAGACTCAAGTTACCCCTAGCTGGTGTTGCAGTTCCAATATTACACTCCTATTGCTGGAGAGGTTGTCGTATTCATTGAGACATGTGGAAAATGGCCCATTTTGGGGGTAAAAGAGGGGCCATTCATGCAAAGTCAATTCCATCAAGCAGACAGAAATTCCTCGATACCCTGTTTATGCAGCTGTGCCCTCCGATCAAATTACACCAGCCCTCTTGCAACGCCCGCGCCTCCTCCTACCCCTTATGCTGATCCTCCCCGACCTCCTTTGAATGTGCCAAGAGCTTCAGATTGGTCTCCCACTCACCGGGGAGAATGGGAGAGGTAAAGAGACATGAGGGGGCACGTAACCCGGAGTTCCACCTATCCGCGGCAGTAATTGGGGCAAAGCCACGGTGCTTCCATGGGTCAGAGGAGGGGCCTGTCATGTGAGGGGCACGTAGGGGCAGGAGAAGGAGGCACATCCCCAGAGAAGTACTAACCGTCATGCTGTAGCACCAAGTCTGACAGACCGCAGGGAACGGACCCGCCGCATTGAGCCTGTCAGCCGTTCCAGCAGCGCAGAGCCATGGTGGAGCCCTCCACTGGGACTGTATTACTGAAGGCTTTTCTTCTCTGCCTCTGTTTTATTTTTTTGGGTGAGGAGGGCAGGGTTGCGAGTCTGCGTGCGAGAGGGGGTGTTGAGGGGTATAATTGAGAGCACAGAGGGAGCTTCGTCTCTCCATCTTATGATTTGGAGGTGAAGACAAGCGCCCTCGGGGGCCCCCTGTCAGAGCTTTTGGGCGCGCTCAGTGCAGACTTCAATAAAAACACACAAAAAGAATTCCCCCACAAGGGCGCCTGGCTGAATTGCTGACGCCAATGTAAAAGATTCCGTTTTCTGTGAATCATTTAGTACGCGACCCTAAGCGCTCCGCACAACGTGACAATAACAGGAAACCCCACTCTGTCCTCCTTATGGTGAAAAAATGAAAATTGCAAGAAACCTGGAGAATGCTGAATTATATTCTTTCACACGTACAATTTCACACATCGATCACCCTCTGCCACTCCTCCGTTTTTCCCCTTCCCCTCCCACAGCTCGCTCCTCTTCTCTTTTCTCCCCTCACTGTATTCCCGTCATGACAAATGTCAAACACAGTCCGTTAGGAGGCTGTTTTTTCTTTTTGGTAACCAAGAGTTTGCCAAGTCGAATGTGCGCTGGGACGCGACTGCTGCGGAAGCATCACATTAGAGCATCAGCATCAGATATTTCTGTGAAAGTAACAGAAATGTTTGAAGGTGTTGTCACAAGCTCACAGGTTCCCGCTGTTTGTGTGCACCAGAGGGAAATGGCGCCTTCTCACCCCTTTTGTCTCCACCCTCCCATTGTTGTTTTTAAACTTATTTCTCTGTTTAGTTGTTATCACTTTTATTGTGGTTAAGAATCTCAGCATGGCTGTTTTTTGTGGGTTTTGACAGAGGGGGTCGGTGTTGTAGTCAGAGTTAAAATTAGAGGAGTTGCTTTTCTGTGTGACTTGGAGACATGTCATCTTCTAGAAGCGGTGGGGAGTCTGTCAGTCACAGCCACGGTGCGTTTTAATCATCGCTGTCCCACTTGGAGATGCGCTGACGGTTAGAGTGAGGGTTCCCTCCCCTGGACAATACCGGTATGCTAGAATCTCATACACTCTGATGTCAGACGTAGCAACCAGTTAAGAAATATGAGACGTTTCCTCCTCAAGTTAATCCTACAAATTCAATGGGGGAATCAAGCGATGTCTGGTGAATTTGAAGACTTATCACAAGTGTGTTTGAAGGTTTTTGTGATCTTTCGAAAGATATGACAGCTGGAAGGAGATTGGCAACAAAATAGCAGGAGTTTGTCACTATAATAAGAGTATGAAGCTGATGGAATAATCAAAACCCAAGACATCTTAGAAGCTTAATGAGCGAGGGCTCCCCCCAAGCGAGCAATAATAATAGTGTTTTGTAATTCTATAGCCCCTTTAATAATACTCCAAGGAATTTAAATAGACATTTCTTTGTAAAGCAAAGTAGGTTAGCCTGCAAATTATATTTTCCATAATGCGGCAGTGTTGATGAGAAGTGAGCCTTCGCAGTTCGGCGCTGAGAGAGAACGTACGACCCAAAAGTCAAGAAACAGCGCGGCAGAGCCAGGCTTCCGACTCTGCAGTTAACCCTGTGCAGATTGGCCACTGCACTACACCCATCCAGCTCACTCTCCTTTAACCCCAGCCCTCGTCTGTGCACGCTCCCTGCAGACCTCTCCAGAGATGTGGCCTCTCATTTCTGAGAGCATCCTCTGACAGTCTTAATGGACAAGTAGTCTCTGTACAAGGCCAGGAGAGCTCTCGCTGAAAAGACCACTTTGAGCATGTCTCGGATAAGCACTGTTTTCTCCTCTCTCGTCTCGGGCCCACCGAAGGCTGCGTTTAGGAGCGGAAATTAAATGGAGCCGTCACACATTCAACACAGGAGAGTGGAGGAGATTCTTTTGATGCCTTATCAAGAGCAAATAAATGATCAAACTGGCCAAGAAAAATGTAATAGCATCTGCAATTGTCGAAATATTATGTAGAATTATAATACATGTAAAAGTTGTGAATATTACTCTTGATCTTAACGTCCTTTCTAATTACAGCTGAAGTGAGGAGATTAACATATAGGCATTCAACGTTCAGCAGAGTGACGAACACCGCTAAATTGAGCTTTAAACAGAAGGACTTAGAAAAATATTCCTACAAGCCCCCAAGCAATTAGTCCAGCTGCCTGCCTTTGTCCACCTACCCATTGTGTTCTTTGTAAAAACCATTCTCTTATACCTCCACTTACTCCATCCTTTGAGACGCCATTGGAAATCCAGGGCTCGGAGTTGAACCCACAGTTGGTTTAAGTGTAATGAAATGTATGTCATGTCTCCGGCTCTCTCCCTCTGGCTTCCCCTCACCCCTGGCCCCCTGAAAGCACTGCCTTTGACAGGAAGGCCTCTGTGGCTTCTTCTGCAGTGATCTTTAGCCCCTTCAGGTCCCATTGACTATTTCAGGACGTCCCTGCGATTTGAGGGTGGACTCAACCATTCACGCATGCTTCAGAGCATCGACTGAGGAGAAAAATAGACAGATAGATGGAGTGGAAGCCTCGCGCAACTAAACCAGCCCTCTGGGAAATCCTACCCTGATGCGTGGCCACATAAAAGAAAAAAAAAAAAAAGATAGCCTCTTCGTCATGATTTACAGTATTCTTATTGAAAAACACCAAGTTATCTGTGTGTATTATACATGCTGTGGATCTATTTAAGATGTACTCTTTCACTCTGCGGTTTACAATTTTTCTGTAACGTTAGTTCTGTCCTATACTGTGCGCATAATCGAAATTGTAAAGAGAGAAGTCAGGCGCAGTTTTTTGCACAAGGACCCAAGCTGAGCCATTCCACATGATACACATTTAAATGTGAACATATATTGACTCAGTTCCTAGTATCTGTTTATTTATCATATATTCAATCTTTATGCAGATGAGGGCGAACAGATCATGCATGGAACACTTACCTTGCATCCGTACGTGTGGATGTTTATGAGGCTGTGTGTGCGATTTACCTGAAGCTTTTGTGAATGCGTGACGGCGTGTGCGTGTTTGTCCCCCCGTGTACATCTTTGCGTGGACGTGTGTCTGTGCATGGATATTGCAGCTTGTAGAGAGTGTGCATGTCCACTATATTAGACAGAGCGTGCGAGGGGCGCCTCAGCATGTGTGTACTGCTGTCTGTTTGGAGCTCTCAACGCCAGCAGGGAGCGCCATTCCAATTTACCCATCAGCCGCGGAGGTGGGGGGTAAAAGCGCGGGGCACCGCTGTCGGAGATTTCACATTCGAGGGACGAGATTACCAGTCACGGGACCCCTGCGTGGAGGTGATGAGGGAGGGAGACTGCAGGGGCACAGTGTGGGGGAGTTGGGACTGTTTGGGGACGGGGGATGAGAGGAGGGAGGGCAGCACGACTCAGCGCCACCCTGGAATCCGTGGGCTCTCTGTTTTCTGGGGAGCGTAGCTGCCAAGCTGCACATCTGTTTGACACCAGGCGCTGTGGTATGGCAGTCAGGGGCTGTCTGTCCTGATTCACATCTCTTCGTTCTCGAGTTTGTTCTAAGCATCTGGACAACTGCTGAATCTCGGTCTCTTTGGAGATCTTTGCAAAACTGTGTGCTGTGCTGGTTTGAGAGGAAGAAGCCCCACAACTTAATGCAGGATTTTTGCTTTCATAGTAGGAATTTATTTACCCCTTATGCTTGTTTTTCTTCATTCGACCTACTGTAACCGCATGCACAGGAAAGATTTGTTTACCTTAAAACACTAGAACATAGTCATAGCATTGTAAAATCATCTAGAATAGTACCTCAGACCGAGTCTCCTGTCGGCCGTGATCACTAAGCCTGTGTTTGAGCGTCGGCCAAGTCAGCTATGGCTGCTCCAGAGGCCCTGAAGCCTTTTGGGGAGACGGGACATTCCAAACAGCATAACTCATTCTTTACACCCTTTCGGCTGCCATTAGTTAATTATATGCAGGTGTTTTCCTTTCTCAGGTTTTTTGCTGTTGATCTAATAAAAATGTAACCATAAGTACATAAAGCCAGATAGACAGAGAAAAGGAAGGGGGGAAACAGTGTGGAGGAAGTGGCTGAATGTGCTGTGTGAAGCAAATTATTGCCCCCATGTAGATTCATCAGTTCTCCCTGCTGGATTAAGGAAGGGCCTTTCTAATGAAGTTCGCCCCGTCAAAATGAAGGGACTAATTCTGATTTAGCTGAGGTAATGAACTTCCCCTCTCCTAGTGAGAGCAGCACCATGGGGCGAGGAGATAGGGGTGGTTGTGTAGGGGTGGGGTGGGGGGGGCGGGGGCAAAGGAGAGTGGCAGCAAGAGAGAGAGGAAGAGAGCCAAGACGAAGAGAAGACAGGAGAGAGACATGGAGCGAGGACAGAGAGATGGAAGTGAGAGAGAGGAAGCTAGGTGGAGAATGAGAAAAAAAATTATGCAAAACGCCTGTCTCGTATTTGCTGAGATGTATTAAATTTCCAGTGCGGGTGCCTGTGTTATATAAAATTATGCTAATGTCTTGAGGCCCGCTGCGAATGGCGGCTTGCTGGTCCTGAGCATGCGTGGCTGGCCGCTACACGGAGCGCGCTCAGTGGGACTCAGCTTTTCTATTAAGGAAAACCTCTAGACACCTGATGATGAATTCTCTCTCACCAAATGTTCCCCCTTTTTTGTGTCGAAAATATGAGCGCTTTTCTAAATGACTTTGGAGAGCCCGGCGTGGCACTCGGCGGCCTGCGTCGAGCAGGGGGGAAGTGGGTATGCGGGGGGGTCCCTCTGCAGCAGGCTAAGGGAGTCAATTAAGGCAAGCACTGATAATTATAAGCCGGCAGAACGCAGGGGCTGGCTAATTGTACAGTGTTCCATGCCGTGAGCTCTGCCAAGGGGCCTCTCGGCAACGCTCTCTTTCCCTGCTCCTTTGTGTGGACCGCAGACCCCATAGAGCCACATACCTCAGCCTGACAATGCCACAGTGAGGCTAGCGGAAAAAGCTGGGCATGTGCCCGTAATTAACTTTTTACATTCAGGCCACTCACTCTATTGAGACCTGAAAGAGATTCCGGTTAGATTCACACCTCATTTCTTCCCTCCTCTTTTCTTCTCAGAGAGTTTTACATACCTACTTTGACTGTTTCTTTGCTTGTTTGTAATTTTTTTTTTTTTTTTCCTTTTGCACAGCAACTTTTATTGAGTCTTGGAAAGTCAGGGCGTAGTCACTTGACCTTTAATTCCTTCTTACAAGAAAAAGCCCAGCAGTTTAGAATAGGCATGTATAGAGTAAATTAGTGCATTTCAGCACAGAATGGTGTTTGTGTGGCTGCAGGGGGTCCAGCGCTCTCATGCAATTCATCTCAGCAGCCTGCACTGTTTGTCCCCGATGGACCTCCATACCTGCCTGCAGCTGCAGCGCCTACACATCACTCGTTAACAAGTATTCGACTCTGGCCTTTGTTGTTGTGGATTTCTCCCTTCTCTTTTTTTTTTTCTTTTGCTCTGCCTCTGTGACCTACACACTGTTCATTTGACCGAGTTTTAGCCATTGAGGGTTTCAGCTGTAAGAATAGCAGGTAATGTGGTCCAGACCAAACGCAAAATGGCAGATTATTCTTCAAAGCAAACAGCAGCGCCCAATTCTGCTGAAATAACAGCTTCATGAGGTTTTGGCAATTTGGATGGAGGGGAATTGGATTAATTTTATACAGGTAAAAACCTAAAATAAAAATACATTAAAAATACGTGTAGAAGCATGATATATCTTATCTTCTTTATCATCTTGATATATGAAGATATAGGATTTATAGGATTTTTATGTCTATTTTTTTATAGATAGATTATAGATATCTAGCTATCTATATATATGTGTGTATCTCTCTCTCTCTCTCTCTCTCTCTCTATATATATATATATATATATATATATTTTTTTTTTTTTTAATATATATATATATATGTATATATATATATATATACACACACACACATATGAGTGAGAGAGAGGGAGAGAAATGCCCCTCTAATATTCTCTTTGAAATTATGCCACTGTTTGCCGTGTTGCCATAATACAGCTGAGTCATAAAAGCTTGTACATGCCTAATGTAAGTCATGCATACAGACAGTTCTTGATAAATGTCAGACACTATTTAGAAAGTCTCACACGCATTTATTTTGTTCCAACCTATCATTTATAGACGTAACCTCAGGTATCTGGATTAAATGGTTTAACACAGTAATGATAATGCAGAGTAAAACTTTGTCTTTGTTCTATTATATCTTTAATATTATTGCTTTAACAGCGCCGACTGACTTGAGCCTCCTTATTTTCTGCTACAAAGTAAAAAAGCCGAGTTTTGCTAAACACATGCAGGAGCTCTTGGCAAATAACTCAAGTGGAAATGTCTGCTCAGTGCATTATTTTAGGGAGAAGATGTGTCCTTATGTTTTTGTCCCCCATGTTTTGTGAACTCCAAAAGGTGTTTTGGTCGACTAAACCTTTTGTAACATGCATTCAAGCGTTACGCATGTTTATCTCCACACAAAAACCTGTCAGTTCGGCGTTTCTACCTCTGGCCCATCTGAGCTGTGAGGCGGTTAATGTAGGCGCTGAGTGGCTGATCCTAGCATGAGCCTAGCCCTGCTCTGATTAGCACCTCCAACGAGCTGCCACGCATCACAGCTGACATTCTCTCAGAGACATGTTCCCCCAGAATCCTTTGCTCTTGCTGTGCGCGGGCGTCACCACCACTGACATGTCACAGCCAACGATCTCGCCTCAACCCCTTCGAGTCCCTCCGGAGGTTGGAAACAGCATCAGGCATGCACTGAACCTGGGACCCTGACATGAGGGCTTTGGTACCTCGCTTAGCTTATCTTTCACTTTTCACTTTTCTCTCGCAGACACAGAATATGCCTTTTACATGCCCACTTCCCTACAGGCAAACTGGAGTAAAGCTTCTCCTTTCATGCTGTGTAGTTTTCCAATCTCTTTGATTTTATTAGCTAGCACTCGACCACATTTCCATCACTGTTCGTGTAATACATTAACTCTTTGATAGAATGGGGTGAATTTTCAGGGTGCATGATTAAATCTTTCATTTTTACATTTTGCACTTGATTCACTCTGTCCTACTCAAACTGTGGAGACAGGAAATAGATATTAGTAATGTTCCCCCCGGGCGCCAGTTCTCCAATCAGCTTTGGTCCAGGGGGAGTCTATCCCTTTGCGCTCCCACCTACCACCTTCCTACCCCCATCTTCTGCATTCTCCAGGCCTTAATGGGCCTTGTAGTACTTCTGAAATGAGTTTGTTTCTTATGAGCAGTGCTTCCACCTCAAGAGAGCACACCACACGGAGGTGGAGTCAATTTGTATTCACCCATAATTCCCTGGGCCTTAATCACTCTGATTTTCCCCCCATTATCTGTTAATGGATAGTTCCCGCGGAGAGAAGAGAGAAGTAAACCCACCTACTGTTTACAGGCCTGAAGCTGTCTACTCTGCTACCATCCACAATCCCGCAGTGGGTTGTATTATATACAGCAGTGAGTCCGCTGAAAACCAAATCTTCTTGTTTTATTAACATACAGCTCCAACATCAGGCTGAATATTATGAAACAGATGGTAGAACGGATAGCAAACTCTTGCAAAAGGTGAAAATCCTCATAAACAACATCACTCTAAGCACGTATCTCTCCTTTTATGGCGAGTTTTGGACGGGATTGCACTGACCTATTAGTTTGACCGGACCAGTTTCGATTACTATGTAGTTCTGTGCATGGCTTTTCAAAAACAACCCATTCCTGCCTACTAAATATTCTCAATTTATTCCCCCACTTGTTTACTCATTACTTGCAGCAAAGAAGTGCCTTGATTGATGTCCTTAATATCATTTGTTAGAGTGTGCTGCTGTGGCGACACAAGCAGCATGGGTCCCTCTACGGGTGAGCTTCAGAGAACCGTTGACGATGCCCCAGAGAGGAGTGTGAATCTAAGTGTCAGATTTTTCTTTTCTAAAGCCGAATGCTAGACGTGATTCTGAATTCCCCTCCAATTCAAACGGCTCCTCAGCAGAGTTGTTTAAATAGAGTAAGGGGCAGTGGTGGCGGTGTTGGTGGGGGGAGTTTTTAATTAAGCAATGTCCTGTGTTATACTTAACTACACACTATTATCAGAAAGTTGGGCTGTCTTTAGTTACTTTAGTTTCACTCTTTTGCTCGCTGGCAGCTGATGGCTGCATTTACACTCAAAGCAAACTGAGACGTCTCTATCAAATTGACAGTTGCCTTTACCGCTGCCTTCAACCTACAGAATTCAATATGCCACGGCAGCGTCGTTGTTGCATAAAGAGTTCACGGAACTACACGAGCCAGACCTGTGAGCCCCAGTGTCCCAAACAACCTTCAACAGCACATGAACTTCAGCCCGGATAAAAAAGTAAACAGCACAGAGAAATAAAGACCATTCTTTTTGAGTAGTTTCCCCCTCTTCCTCACCCTCTCCTGTCCTCCACATGGGAGAGATATTAGGCGTTTGTGCTTTAAGGAGCTGTGAAATACATAAACCATGAGCCACAGGAACGCAAGGCCCTGTGGATATGCAGATGGGCTTACTTTGCTGGTGTCAGGGATGCTTAGAGGGAGCAGGCACAGGAGCAGTTCTCATCTAAAGGATTTTCTTAGGAGTGCAGAGGGACAGGGTGGTGGCAGCGGAGAACACTCGGGAGACTCAGAAACAGAGAGTCGGAGGAGGGAGAGAGAGAGAGAGATGAGGGTGGAGGGAGAGCGCTGACTGTCCCTCGTGGCCCTGTAACTATATCCAGAGTCTGCTCAGTGCATGGAGAGGGGTGGGGCTCACGCAGGGCTCACGCTGATTGGGCAGCCCAGGAGAAGGGTTGGGGGAGCGACAGGAAGTGACCTCAGCCCAATGAGGCAGCTATAGGGGCGAGCAAGCTGACTTCCTCCCTTGGCTCTCACTAAGAATCAGGCTGCCAGCCTGATTCAACCCCCATTACACTGCTGAACACAAACCCAGCCCTGCACAGGCTGCATTACAGGGGATAACAGAGCACAATTTAGTCATTATAGACTCAGTAAAACCTCTAATGTTCTCACAACCACTTTTCTCTTTCTATCTGTCTGCATGTATTTATACAATATCCAGCGATCTTTCACTTTAGGGATGCACATAAACAAGTAAAGAATGTAAATGAACTGTAAACTAAGCAGAATTGAATGCAAATCTGATTCTGACTGTTATCTTAGCACAATATGGCTTATTTGTGTTTCCGTTAATGGACAAAAACTGCTTTTTTAGGTGCGTATTCATATCAATAAAAGGCTTAGGTTTGTGTGATTCATCTAATTCAGTGGACAGACCGCTTTAAAATGCAGTTAAAGGTACAATCAATGCCTCTGTCAGGAAAAGTTTCACCAACTCACCAGTGAAGCCACGTAATCCACCTGACAATTGAAACCTGTAAAATATTTATGCACAAACACATTTCCTCCGTTGGTAATGTGCAAGCATGTAAACACTGCTCGTGACTGATGCAAAGCATTTCAAGTTGCAATCAAAAATAGCAGGTACAAACAATATGTCTGTCAGGTCACAGACAAACAAAGACACTGACAAAGTTTCAATTCACAGCTGAAGCCTCCACCACTCAACAACATCCTGACAACCCAGTAAAATATTTAGTCAAAGACGCATTTTTACATCTATAAAAAGCCACAGACTACTGTTGCAACAGCTGATGTTGCTGTCATCGTTCTTCGTTTCTCCGCTGTATCATCACTGGAATCATACATGTCAATATAGTGATAACTTCCATTTTGTCAAAAAAAAAAAAAAAACACTTCATACTTATGTAAATGAGTCTGGACAGACACAAAGGTAAACTGTCACTTGACTTGGAGCCGAAAAACTGCAGGGTAAGGACCCTAGGAAGAATAGCTGCAGCTATGCAGAAGCTAATGGGGATCCTAAATAAAACGACAAACAAAGCGGGAAATAACTCTAGTTTATCATCAGCCAGTTGTATTAAAAGACAAAAATCAACAATGACTTATTCCTGATACAATTTGCCTGTGCAGAAAAGACCAGTTACTCATGGTTCAATAAATATATTTGGAAAAATATTCAAGCTCGGCTGTTCCAAAATATTTATTTGTGACTTATTTCTAAAAAATGTACATATTAGGACTGAATGGGTCAGCAGACGAAAGTTAGGGAGTATTGACAAACACATTGTTGATTTTAGTCTTTTAATCCTATGCGTTGGCAATAAGAAAAACATAGATAAAACCGGCCTTATTGTTCAGGTTTGAAGCATACTGAGATACCTCTTTGCCATTTTCCCTTGGTGCACCTGCTCTCAGACGTAAACACACACATGCACGCACAAGGTCAGTCAGGCAGGTGCAGCTATCTGCATAATGAAGCGGGCCAGGTCTCCGAAGGGACGACGTTGTGCACTAGGGTCAAATGAGGGCTGCGCATATGGCAGGAGAACAGATCTGTGAACCCTGCAGCAAGCTTGACCTTAGTGTACACCCTCACACAGACAGGCAAGCCGAATGGTGATCAAAGAGGGCAGTGATCCTCTTGCGCGGCTGCGTGGATGCACTCATGCCGCCCTCCTCCCCCAGTTCTGCTGATGCCTGCTGCTACACTTATTGCACATGTAGGCTACAGAATCTCTCATCTGTCAAATGCATGATTGCAGAACACACCGTTGACTTGTTCCCTTTCTGCTCCAAGCTGCCTTGATTGGCCTTTACCTATTACCAGACATTCATGAGGGAACATGGTCTGTGGGCTTGTGCTGATGCACAACGTATGGTTTGTTTTTATGCCATCAACACAACCTTATGTTTAAACCGCGCCATATGTTTATGTTATCGGGAAAGATTGTAAAAGAACATGTGGTAATGTGTTACAGTAAAAAGCCCTATATGCACACACTCCAACTGTTTCTCTTGGCACAGTAGGAGATGTTTCCATTCCCCTTTCTGCCTGGAAATATCAGGGGTCATCAGGTTGCTCCTGTCAGACTTAGTTAGAATCAATCTATGGGTGCAGAAACTTTGATACTATCTTTATTGACCTCCAACAAAATAACAAGGTCCCTCGTGCAAACACCAAGCAGTTTCAGATAATAGTAATTGTAATTATTTTACATTATTTCCGTTATTAAAGCTGCAATAGATAACTTTTGCAAGCAAGCTAGCAAGCTAACATTAGCTGTAGCGTGAAACTCGATGGCAAGCAAATTTGCTGCAGGCGTTTGCTGCGGCTTGCATTTCATTTCACTTGTTGTCGTGCTCTCTTTTAAGTGCAGTTTGAACTGAGACGAAATGATTGAAGGGAAAGTTGCAGCGGGGTAAACTGGTCCGTCTCAGCTCGAGCTCGGACAGACACAGACACTTGCAGACACTGCAGAGGCGAGTCAGAGCACAGTGAGCTAATCAGCTCATAGCGACGTCACCTGTTGATGAGAAGCACAGTGTAGACCATCGAATTAGGACAGAGAGCATCACTGATATTTCATTTTTCTGCGAAACCCTCGTCCTGGTGGCAAAGAAAACATCATGGTAAAAACAGGACTTATTGGAGACCAATTTAGCCGTGAATGGTTTCATTTTTCAACTACGATTACACTGTTTAATCAGGTTATTCATCATAATGACAAAGTTAAGCCAAAAAAGTTGTCAGTTTCACTTCAACATCTTCAGTCACAGCAGGTGAGCTTTTGGTAAAAATTCCTAACAGAAAATAAGAAATCTGATGGTGAGCAAAGCAAAGATAAAAAGCCGTTAGCCCGCATGCAAGGCGAAGTGGAGTTTTGGGTGAGCTTTTAGTGTTGGATGGACAAATAACTGCTCTTGCTGGGGAGTAAACAAAATTTACAAAGCAGGAAGGACCCTGTCCGTTCCAAGTTATATGTTAATGCACAGCTCTGTTTATCAGCAGACGTGTTCTGCCAGATTTGCCCAAAGCACCTTCGATTTCCCCGCTACTTCGATCCTCCAGGGCTCGAGCTGGGCACAGCTGGTCAGGTGGATTGTGTATTCATGCTTCTGTTACCCAGGGCCTATGTGGTGGGCAATGGGCTGTAGAGACCTGGGGATAAAGCCTAGATGAGTCCCCGGTGTATCCACCCCACCCCCTTTGCAGTAGCTGGCCTAATGTCAGGTTTGGCAGGAGTTTGATAGAGCACTCGTCCAGCCCCGTGGCAGAGTGTATAGGCCTTTTATTGACGCACTGGAGATGGGCTGTCCTTCGCAAGTCTGAGTCAGCAGATTGTTGTGCTGCAAATGAGTGTGGAGGTTCACAGTCTGAACGGCATTTATTTAAGCTATCAGCGGCCTCGGCTGAGGTGGTCTAATGTTTGGACAGACGTGTGGGGAATTCTAATGCCAAGCAGATAAACTGGGAATCTGTCGTCCTCTGTATTAAACATGTTGACATGCGAGCATGTTGTAAAGGAAAGTTGCTGTGATAGCCTCATCAGTGGAGGAACACTGAGGACAAGCACAGATGGTTTGATGACATAAAATGACAGTTTTGAAACAATTTCTCACTCATTTTCGCTGCTTGCGTTAATATTGAAAGCCCCTGAAATGATTTGAATTTATTTTGATTCACCTTCTGCAAAAGGCAAATGACTTCCCTTTATTTTGCAGTACTTTTTTCATTTTTAATCTGCGGACACTAAAACTCAATTATTTTGTAATGTATGTGAGTTCGTCCAAAAAGGATGGCGCTTCTGAGCGATCAGGACCCCGGCCGGTCATCTAATTTATGCCTGATGGGAGCAGATCATACGTGATATTATTTTCTTTCTGACTCATGAAAATCACTGTCAGGAGTCTGCCACAAATTTGTTAAATTTGAATTTAATGTGAAAGATTAAAGTTTAAAAGAAAAAAGAAAAAGGACAGAAACGAGGCAGAGTGAAACCTCTGACATTCACGCTCTGCTTAGTTTCCTTCTTATGATTTTCTGTGTGTTTCTGTTGTTTCTTCTCTGCAGAGGAAGGATTGAACCATGAATGCAAGCTCTGCAGTCAGTCATTCGACTCACCGGCGAAGCTTCAATGCCACCTGATTGAGCACAGCTTTGAGGGCATGGGAGGAACCTTCAAGTGTCCGGTCTGCTTTACAGGTGTGTATCGTGCATGCACTTGTTTGTTTGTGCAGCCTAACAGGCCTGTTAGAAATCTAACTAACTTTGCAGAGGCGTCTCCATCCTCAATATGCAAAGCGTTGCATGGCCACGATGTCTTTCTTCAGGCAAATGGGTTCTAAATGAGTTGGGAAAGGTCAAGCAAGGATCCCGGCAAAAGCTGAGAGCAGTTTGCTGCATGTGGCTTTTTATTTAGTCAAATTGCCTCCAAATCAAGGCCAACGAAGTGTCATGAGGTGAGAGGGGGGAAAAAGGAAGAGAGCAAGGGGGAAGACAGTGTAAGCTGAGGGGAGATGGGGGATGGAGGAGTGGGGAAAGAAAGGGAGATGTGCTAATTGTGGATGGCAGTGGTGCTGATAGCTGTAATGATCTCATCTGTCTCTGTGCGTGGAGGTGGAAGGACCAGACTCCTCCTGAGAGGATAGCGCCCTCCTTCAGTGTCAACAGGGTTAACTATCTCTATAATGAAATCTGCAAAGTCGTTAACTTCAGCTCTTCACTCTTTCTCCCTCCTCAGCTCTTTACTCTTCCTCGCACTTTTCGGGTCCTCAGCTCATTTCCCTTTTTTGTGCTTCTTGCTGCCCTCTTCATCCAACCGTCACCCAAAAATAAAACTCATTTGTCTCTTCTTCGGTTATTACATCAATTAGCTTCATTAGCTCACGTTTTGCGTTGTGCTCAAAGATCTTTTCTCACATTTTTTACCTCTTCATCCACCTCACCACTCAGCTCCTTTTTCTTTTTCCTCATCTCTCTTTCTTTCCACTCCCCGCCCCTCCCCTCTACTCTACTTCTCTCTTGCTGTTTTGGTCTTATCTCTCTTTTAGCAGAGGCCTATTGATATATCCCCACCCTGAATCCCCCTCCACCCCTCACAGGAGTCTGGGCATTTAATATACAGCGCATGCCTCCTTCATCTGAGCCTTCATTTTCCACCGCCGGCTTTGACAGACAGGTCCCCCCTCTCCCTCCGCGTCCATATCGATCACGGCGCATGAGAGAGAAGGATGCTGTGAGGGAGGAGGGAGGAGGGAGAGACAGAGTACACCCTCAGGACAGTGGTCGCAGAGCAGACAGACAGATGGGCGAAGGGCTACGGTGGTGGGGAAAGCAGGCTGTGGAGAGTATGGATGGACTGAAAGGCCTCCCTCTGTTGGGGATGGAGGGGACACGCAGGCTGGAGTCAGAGTACTCGCAGGAAAAGGAGGAACTGAGAGTTTGGCTGACAGCTGTCCTTGAATATATTTCTTCAAGTTGAGCTTGGCATAAAGTAGAGAAAACACACAAGTTTTATACCCTAACATTTACTTACTTACTGTATATTGTTAGATAAATACATGTCTTGTTCGCAGGCTTAATTTGACAGATTTCATCGCTACATCTAAGATATATACAGAGGTGCAAGAGGTATATCGACCTTTTCTCTAAAATTGGCCATCAAACAAAATTGAACTGCAACAACCATTATTTTGCAAAAGCAAATAAGTTTTAAAGGAAACATGAAGTCACACAGATTATGATTTTTGTCAACATGATGTGCACAGAAATAATAGTGAACACTTCAGAAAGTTTTTTGACTGACGCAGTTTTTTTGAATATATCTGCAGTTAAAGCATACTGACTTTTTATGGTTACATCCAGGCACTCAGAACACTGATAAGTTTATGGAAA
>JAPQLA010000004.1:13885146-13896030 GCA_029822935.1 Naso vlamingii | reverse complement strand
TGCTTTTCCACACCCTACTTTTTGTGATTCACTATGCAGTTCTTAACTTAAATTTAGTTTTAGCCAGTTTGTTTAGTCAATGTGCTGTTGATGCACCAGTGTCTGCACTTTTCCCAAAACTTTATTTAGAGATTAAAAGGCTCCCTATTACTGACATAATGAGTCTGAACATAAAAGCAAAACTTTGATCAAACTAGGTGGCGGCAGTAATAGTGGCTGGGTCATTGAGTTCACTCGATTAACAAGGTTACTCTTTGTTTAAAAGATCTTCCCCACTAGATGCCCGTGTTTCAGTTTGATCAAACCCCCCCGTGACCCCAAACTCAGTGGGAGGCGGGGAGTGATTGTCATTCTTTGACATACCTGATTATCCTCAACCCACATCGAAGGGAACGGAGAGAGGACGAATCACGCCACAAAAACATACCGGGGGGAAAGCATGGGGGGAACAGCGAGTCGTAGACGGCGGATGAGGGGAGACAAAATAGAGGAGAAAAGGAGACAAAACTTGGAGGAAGCCGAGAAGGTTGCAACCGGCAAGTTTGGATGTGAGATGAAAGTGGGGAAGAGAAGGAGGAAAAGAGAAGTGCGTAGGGGAGGGAGGGTAAATGGAGAGAGGTCCATAAGCCCCTGGATGATGAGAGAGAGGCTGACTCTCCCAGGACAGATTTGACAGGTTTCAGAAGTGGGGGAGCCTGCAGCTAGAAGTGTCTGCCTGCACCCTTAGGAGCAGTGGTGAGGGCTGGTGTGGAAATTGTGATTGGGAATATGTGCTTAAGACAAACAAAACAGAAGAAAGTGTGCCTGATGAAAGTCGTGCGTGTGTGTGTGTGTGTGTGTGTGTGCGTGTGTATACACTTTTCTTTTACTTATGTCACAGCAGGATGTACAAACTTAACAAACTACAGGATGCTCCGTTTTCAAATCTGCAACGATCTTGCAAATACATGAGTTTAAATAGCGTTCTGTTTAGTTGCTGCCCACATTCTGCAGGCGTGATGTGAGCATCATACATCCAAAGAGCCGACATAGGCTCAGCTTTAACTCCAAATTAGTAGTTATCAGCTTATAGCTCTGAATCAACTTACACAGCCGACTTGTTTGTGTTGCCTCAGAACACTTGGATCAGCCTCTGAACTCTTGGATTAAGCAGAGAAGAACACATGTAGGCTAGAGGAATAAATAAATGAAAAGGAGAAAGGGGGGGGAAAGGATAAACTTTTTTTTTTTCCTCCCTGCACAAACAGCTTAGTATTGGTGCAGTGCAGCCTGCAGAGAGCACCACCCTGCCAAAATAAAGATGAGCTGGGGCCTGTAGTAAAGGAGACGTCTGCCATGGGCGGCCCCTGAGATCTAATCAGAGGGCTTAATATCCCCCACAGCGAGGAGACCTTGGCCCCTCAGCCCCCTCAGCCCTGACACCCCTGACGCCCAACCCGGCTCAGTGCTCTGTTCAGCTCCGCTCTGCTCTGGCTCCATGGCCAACAAACTCCACAAAGTTCTCTCTCTCCCTCCCTTATTCTCTCTCATTCTCAGCAGGGAGAGGCACAATGGCCAGCCACTGATCCTGTTTGGATGTGGTTTTGGATTATTTCTCTCTGTCCTCATTTTAACCCTCTTGGAAGACATGCCTCTGTCCCTCCTCTACACGGGCATTGCAATGGCATATTTCATATCTAGCTCATGCTGCCAAATACCAATACAGTGTCTCCTCATTGCCTGCGCCAGCTTATCTTTTTATTACACTTTGCATGCTAATTTGAGGAAAGATGATGAAGACAAAGAGGGTTCATTTTAACTCTTGCTTCTAATTAATTGGTCACCACTGTTTATATTAGCAAACACTGAGTTTATATCATAAATATAGCCAAGCCTTTTAAAATGTCTGACTGCAGTATATAAATCAGCCGAAAAAATTATTGAGCTTCCATTTGCACCTTTGCCTCATAAGTCCACTCAGTGTTTATTGTTCTTACAGGAGACTTGTAGGTGCCATTAGTGCATTTTAGGCTCTGGCACTTTAAATCATTGCCTGTTTGCTTATGGACGAATGCAGAGCCATAAACTGATAAATGCATAACTGATTAAATGCGTCTCTTACTGGAGCTGGACCAGATACGCATGTAAACAGCGAGAAACAGCTAGCTTGACATCTCAGCTGTGTTTGGCCCTATTGTACAGTATTTGAAGGCCCCCCAAGTCTCGAATCCATTTTTATTTTTGCTGTATTGACTTTTTCCTCCTCTAGCCAAAGACATAATGAAGGCTTCCTGCAGCTGCTGTGACCTGCTTCTGTACTGTATATGCAGACAAAACAGAGCAAAATAAAAATGCTATTGTTTATCAGCACATTTTTTTCCTTCAGAGCCTGTATTCACACAAAGAAAATTGTCATCTTTTTGGAGCACAACAGAGGCGCAAACGCGCATGATAGCCGAGGCCTTAACCTTGAGCGTAAATGTTTTGTAACAGGCTGTAAAACCAGCCATCTATCTGGGATTATGTTTGTCTTCATATTGCTGTGGTCATTAGTTTCAGAAATGGACCATGGGGTTGCTGCGCGTTCATTAGAGGAGGTTTGTTCATTTCTGGTGAACATGCTGCCATGTTCCACAGACAGCTGTCACCCAAGCATTAGCAGTCTGAGAGAATCACCACACTGTGTCTGCTTTGAATCTAAACTTTTATTTCCCAGGTCAGGAGTGTGACATTCAATGAAGCCGAGAGCGTCTCAAGTGTACGCAGCTCAATAATTAATAACCGCTCTCCCAGGTGAGCTCAAATTGGGGACGCGTTAATGTTGCAGAGCCCCGCCACGGGGCTGCAGCGACCCCAAAGCCATCTCCGGCAGACACCTCACCTTTTGTGGCTGTGCCTTTTTTTTTCTCTCTCTCTCTCTCCCCTGCCTCTCCTTGTGGCCCCACGGTGCATGCATTAGACGAAAAGTTATTTTGAGCTGTAAGAAATTCAAATGAAGCCCCCACATGCTAACTTTTCCAGAGCATCCAGACCTTTGAGATTAGACAGTCATCCTTAAAGCACAAGGGTCTGGGATAACAAACGGCATGTTTGAAGTGCTCCTTGGAGAATGCACACTCACACACACACACACACACTGAAGCCGCACACAATTGCATCCCCCTTAGCTTACCAGCGTGGACTATGGCTTAATTAAAGCACAAATGTATGGTATATGTTTTAAGTGCCAGCGAGTTGTGTGTTTATATGATGGTGAATTCGGTCTGAGTCTGCATGAATAAGTAGTGCAACACCATGAATATTTATATTGTCAATATAATTAGCTATGTAGACTAATGGAGGCCATGTTTTGCACTTGAAGCCATGCCAATTTTTTGTGGTTGTTTATTTTCCGGCTTGTTGTCCCCACAGTAGCACTAAATAAAGAGCATCATTATTCCCCAAACATTATGCATCCACCCGCTCTAGTGCTGCGAATGTGACCACTCTAGTTTCAGTGTTAACATCTAAATTGTTCACTGTTTTTTTTTTCAATTATATATCTCATAACAATGTTTTTTTTTTCTGCTGTTGATAGCGCATTCATTTGTTTGTAATTAAGTAATTTTCCTTGCCATTTGACATAGTCTGTCTTCAATTTTTATTCAGGCAGATGCAATTATGATCTTGCTTTTGTTCCCCCAGTGCAGGCAGCGCGGCCCTACTCTAATTTACCTCAGCGAACACAAAGAAGCAGAGAGCAGAGGCATCTTACAGCAACACTTTTTGAGATGTGATATGAAAGTCTGTAAATTTTCCACTAACGTTTACAAACGTCTTCTTCCTCCCTGTCCCCGTGTCTCCTCTTCCTGTACGTGAGCAGTGTTCGTCCACGCCAATAAGCTCCAGCAGCACATCTTCTCCGCCCACGGCCAGGAGGATAAGATCTACGACTGCTCGCAGTGCCCACAGAAGTTCTTCTTCCAGACAGAGCTACAGGTGAGCCCGCGGCTGGCGCAGGCGAAAAAGAGCCACCAGCAGAAACGGCGACTGCTAATCACACACGACAGCTTAACAAACACTAAACACCGCTCACCACACTCCGGCTGTCCCCTCCATCCCGTCTGGGATGAGAGACTCAGAAGGAATTATTTCAGTCCGTTTCCAAAACTCATTTGTGATGTTCAGATATGATTTGATTTGCTTATTAGACCAGCAGAGCACTAAAATATCTGGAATTAGAGGATTAGGGGGAATGTTCATTTTTGAGGAGGTAATTACATACAGTGCAGAGGCAAAAACACAGTTGAGTCAATATGCCTGCATCTCCCCTCCTAATCACAGAGGAGGCCTCATGGCTAAATATGAGCTCCGTCCTCTGGGAGGCCGTATCTGCCCTTCAACAAAGTTAGTAGTTGGACTTATGAACTTGCAATGTTAGAGAGATAATCCATTTTCTAGCAATCTTTTTCTCCGCTCCTTGGAGGACCTGAAAAAATGAAACAGACCTTATTATATTATTTCACTGTGGTGGTGTTTTCAGGCAGCTCTGTTTTGTTTGGGGGATCCTCTACCGTGCACATGGCGCACTTCTCATATCCAGATCTTTGTCTATCGCCTTTCTGAAGCAGAATCATAAGAATACTTGCAGTCTAAAACCACAGCGTCCAATCCAATCACTGGAATTGTTCTTAATTAAAGCGCCCAAACACATCGCTCCTGACTGCATCCTTCAAGTACATCTACCTGAAAGTTGGATTAGCAGCACGATGTATTAACGGGTAGCCAGAGGAAGTATCCAGGGCTTGGCTGCCCATTGATCGGCAATGATTTTCATATTGAGATTCAGGTTGTAAACACAGAGGCGTGTGTCTGCCAGGAGGAAGGTGAGTGTGATCATTATCTGCTGGTCACATGAGCACTGCAACCATGAATAAAACAACCCACCCTCCACCAACATGCAACTTCCACCGCGGAGAAGGTTATTAAACAAGCCCCGCGCTCCGCCAAACTGCCAACATGGAGTCTTTTCATTCATGCCAAGGCCTCCTATTTATCACATTTTCATCTCTCATTGGTACGAGTGTTCTCTATACAGCGAGGGTTGTTGCAGGTACCTGTAAACAATCTCAAATAACCCGGGGATGTTTTCCTGCTTTTTTCGTTTGACACATTTTGGAATAAAGTGATCTCCACCTCCCCGAGGTGTTGTTTCATGCATGATTATATTGTTTTACACTTTGTGTAAGAGACAAGAGTGGAACATGAAAGACCTATGGCACTTTGTTGTGAAACAGGGGGTTATGAAAGGAGGGCAGGGATGAGCTTGGGGGATAAGACGATCATTATGCTCAACCTGTGCCATGCTCCAAAGGCAGTCCCATGTGAGTGCATGCTCACACTCGCTCAAACACATATGTAGCTCATATAGATGTGTGCACACGCGCTGTCTCTTTTCACACTCGTGCAGAAAAACCCACACAGTCAGAGTTTATTTATATTGCGACCAGCTCAAAGTTTTTGAAAGTTTGGTATCTGTCTTTATCTTAAGGTGAAACTCTTGAACTTAGTCATGCTGGATGTAAGATTGGCCGATAGTTTAAGTCTTCAACAAACAGTGCAGGTTGGAGACTTGTTTTTCATTGTTGTTTGTTTGCGGATGCCATTTTCCATGCATCACACTTCAAAATGTCTCACTGACAGGGGGCAGTCGTTTGTCAGTCTGTCTGAAGTGGAGCTGTCTTCCAGCAGCGAGGGAAGTGGAAGCTCTCTCTCTTTGCCAGGTCTTGAGTTTGGAGTTTCTCCCCATTTCTCCCTGACACTCTGGCCCACTCACAGGCTGCCTGGGCTCCTCATCTCTCACAGTAGTCGGAGGGGTCAAAGGGCCAGTGCAAGCTGGGAGAAGGAGCGGCGAGAGGGAGAGCTGCCACGGCAGGTAAAGGGAAGCAGGAACGATATTTTATTAATTTGCTGCTGAGATCCTGAAACAGACCAAAGGCTGTGACAGGTATCCAGTGCACCGCTCCACATCCTCCCCCACCGCCTCCCCCCGTGAACTCTACCCTGCGAGGGGCTAGCCAATTTTCGCCGGCCTGTCGAGATGGATGATGGGAGAGCATCCGTCTAATCAGCCCTCCTAGGACCCCCCGCCCGGCCGCCCCCCTCAGACCGGCCAGATTGACTGACTCCTGGGCCTGTGTGCCCCAGAATCCACATTCCAAAGGAGAATAATCTCTCTTGCTCTCCCTCGCTCTCCCCCCGTACCTCTCTTTCCTCTTTCTTTTACAGACAAAAAAAAAAGGCACTGAGATGCATAGACCACCATTCCCCCCCTCCAAAACTCTCCAGAGGACTCCCCTCCACCATCACACATGCTCGCAAAGCCTCCACCCTGTGCATCCCTCTCCCTCACCCCATTAAAATTTGGAGCAAAGTCTAGATATTTCATGAGGTGCTGATGGGGAGGGCAAGTGGGCCGGCTGTGCAAGGCTCTCACTGACCCTCAACTGCTGCCCACCCCTTGAGCAACAAGGAGACGCGGCTTTACTGCATCCACTGTCCTGTCATTCTTGGAGCAGCTTCCCCCTAATGAGAAAAGAAACCTCTCTGGATGCTGGCGAAGGCCACATTGCAGTGTGAAACTTGATAATAAACTTCCCTCTCCATTTGCGCCGGCTTCAGATACAGTGGCTTTTCACATTCGCAAAGGGAACTGAGCCACTGACAATGCTGCTAGGCTGGATTAATTAGCCAGATTCATTAACTGATGGATGCGCAGTATTAGCCACAGCTTAAATCTGACATTTCTGTGAGTGCGGTTCGTTTGTGAAGAAACACACAAGTTCAGCTCCTCCAGCGACGCGGCGTGCTGGAGGAGCTGCAATCAGAGGCTTCTCTCCCAACGATCCCAATTCCTCCAAAGACAAGACAATGAGATTGAAGTTACACAACAGTGGAGATGACATTTTCTGCGCGAGATTCCCTCGCTCCTTTTAAGCTGGGCTGTCTTCTTTTCTCCCTCCGTCCTCCAATTTCATTATCATTCCTTGGAAGTGACACGAGATTGTAAGTCATGTGTTGAGTCGGCGGAGGAGCGGAAGGACTGGCGTACTGTATGACTTCTCCCTCTCCTCAGACGCCCGCAGGACACGTACCTTAATTGGAGTGTCTTTTAAAAGGATTCCTTCAAAGACAATCCGAAGCTCCCTGGCCTTAATGAGTGCTGTAAGTGACAAGAGCACATCTGCATCATGTTCTACTTCCCCACACAAATGAGATTCTCCTCTCCCCGTGTGATAGCCATTATTGCCAAGCTGTGACCAATTCCACTGTTTTAATTAAGCGTATTTATAGGCTTCACGGTCAGCAGGTGTGAACAGCTACGCGCGTCATAATGTCCATCTAAGACAGACAATAGGGAGAGAAAGTGCGAGATGGACAGGCGGAAAGAAAGGAGGGAGCAGGGGGGAAAGAGAGAGCATGGAATGGGTTAAATGCATTTTTAAGATGCAACCATGCATTTAACTAATAAAGTTGATTCTCTGAATGATGGCTTTAAAACAGTATTTGAGGCCTTATGCTGTCTTACTTGTCACGAAATCCAAAGTGTTACACTCTACACTGTGAAGCACAGAGACCTAATTCCCCAGAAGTTTTCCTTTATGTTCATGAATTTTAAAATATGCCCCCAAAACCGCCCTAACTGCCCCGCGTCCCTAAAGTGTCGCACAAAAAGCAAAGCATCCTGTGTTTGTCCCCAAGCGGCTCTCAAACACCCCATATTCTCTGAATGTCTTGATCTGCCAAGTGTGACAGCTCTTCACGCGTTTGAAAGTTGTATATGTATTTTTTTTTTCTGCCTTTTATATGACAACTTGTTTTCTTCTTCATCACCCCAGGTGCTCAGAATTCTGTCACCATTTCAGAAAGTTGCACTACAAAATAAAAGAACAATGAATTAGAGAAAAAAAAAGAAAAAGAAACAGCTGCTTGTGAGGCGCCATCATTAATATTTAAGCTTATTTATAATTATGTACAACACTGTACACACACTGTAAATGGGGACATAAACACCCTTAGATGACTAGTGATGTATCACAATAGTGGTGTTCTAGTTTTGTAGGTGGATCAGAATTAGACAGCATGACAGACCTAATGATCCTGGGAGGATATTCTCTTTCTCGGTGCGTGTGTGTGTGTATACATCTGTGTGCGTGCTGTATGTGTTTGTCTTTGTGCCTGTCTCTCCCAGGGTCTGATATGTGCATGCAAACACATTGTCTGGAGGGAGACATGACAAAAAACTCCCAGAAGCCTTTGAGCTGTTCTCTTTTTTTTACCCTTTTCCTGTGTTGCACCGCTGGGGAAGTTAAATCCAAACAAAGAGGAGACGCTCTCCGCGCTGTGCTCGAATCCATCACCGCATCTCTCCCTCAAACATGTCTTCTTTACTTTTCTTAGTTGACTTTTTCAACAACTTTGATAAACGCCGTTTTAAGCGCTTCTTAGGAAATTCACTGCAGGTTTAATTTACTGCCCGTAGTGATTTGATTTTTCAAGTGTCTATTACGCTGTTAACGAAATGCATCAGAGGCCAAAATAAACAGCATTAGAACAATTATTCCCTCTCGAAAATTTCACATCACAACAACAATACAGTCATTTAGCTCTTCAGTGAGGATGTTGAATGACAGCGGTCAATTAAAAGCTAATTTTCTGATTCGCCCCGTTCATTGCGGTGGGAAAACATGAGAGTGCAGATCGGCAACACATCTGCAAACGCAGGAGAAAATTTAGTCCTCAAAAATCTCCGAGTTTGTGAAGTGGCATATCTAGCAGCACGGGGGGTGGGGGTGGGGGGGGGGGGTGCAGCGCTCTGTAGCATCCCTAGTCAAAGTCTGTCCCCGACTGAAGTGGTTAAATGTGAGAGTAATTGTGTTTTGTTTCTGGGACTGACATGTGGAACCCCATGGACCCCATCTCCCTCCCAGTGACAGGCAGAGATCCTCCCCCCTCGCTCTGTCTAATTAGAGGATGTAGCCCAGGGCTCATGTCCCAGGAAGACCCATCCCCCTCCCAAGATGGCTCCCCTAAGAAAGCCCTTAATTGGGTTCTTTAGTCATAGTCTTCATTTTGGCTGGAAAGGCATCTGCGTGTTGCTATCACCTCAGAATACAGTTTGTATCGCTCTCCTGTGTTTTTTTTTTCCTGCCTCTCTCTCGCTGGCCCTTCTCTCTATTGCTTTCCCGCTCTCCCTCTCCACGTCTCCCACTCTCTCCTCACTTAATGAGGCCCCATAATAACACAGCAGTTGTGCAGTTGTTTTGCTACCTCAGTCAAACAGCGGGATCACTGCATAGTGTGTTTCTAGTACCATTCACTTGTCTACTTAGACAGGGTAATGAGTATCATTTGGAGCTACAAAGCACCAGCCCACAAAAAGGGTGGTCCGTCATCTCTGGTTACACCTCAGAAGCATTTGGTTGGGGTAGTTAGACATCTAATCAAAGCATCTCAGCCTTTATGGATTTATTATATATTTTCACAAGTGTTCAGCAGGAGATAAAATGACACCAAATGACACACATGGAAGACATTGAAATCCATTGCTGTTGTCAACTCCACCCCAGCCCAGCGCTGTTACTGTATGACCACGACTCCCGGGGCACCTCTCTTCAAACAAGACAGTCTGTTACCAAGGAGACCGGGATGGTTGTGGCACAACAGCGTTTGGGGTCAACCCTCCCCACGGCCTGATAAGTGATGACTGTGGAGAATGCCAACTGCCGTATTATTTATTTATTTGATTGTGTTCTTCATTGGCTAAACTAGCCAGCAGTAAGCCTGGCCTAAGGTCAAAGCAGGAAAGGATTACTCCCTCAGTGGACCGGTCAACAGTCGGAATGCTCAAAGGGATGACTGAGTCAATACCGGACCGAGTTCAACACACCATTAAACAACAAGGCACAATGCAGCACTCTTGTCTTCCTCCACAGCAGTTTGAGGCGACAGGAGAACACACGGTGGCAGAGTTTTCACACCCGAGACACAATGAGGCCGTCATTGATTGAGGCCCATTGTTCATCTCTCATTTAATACGCAAACATAATTTGACTTAAAAGTCAACGTGGTTTTTATTGCTTTAAATCACCCTGCAGTTCGGAGCCTCGAAAAAGAGACCACAGGTTCTTTGTTTTAGCATCGTTTGATGACATTCTCTTATGCGTTAATTAAATTCCTGAGTGATGAGTACGGGTACGCACAGGTCTCAATGGTTTTGTGCGCACTCCCCGTGCTCCAGATGCAGCTTCGCACACGAGCTGTATGTCAGCCATGCAGGGGAAGAGAGAAACTCGGCACACACTGATAAGACTTTTAATCAGAGCTTAGAGGGGGATGTTTACAGTTTTGACTGTTCCTTCAAATTTTTTGATTATAGATAAAATAAACAAGAAACTTCAGCCGCAGGGTTTAAAAATGGATGTGATTACTCTTCTAATTTAATAGTTTCTTTAATGAGTAATCTTTACTGTAAGTAACTCTCACATGACTCACAATGTGCTTTACTGTCAGTGCAGTGACTCAACAGACACACAGGAATGCCTTCATTCTTACAATAATTGTGTAGTTTATATTTGTAAGTTGTTGATAATATTGTGGTCGTAATTGTTAGTTGAGTATTTGTATATTCATTGTTCAACATTACTTGAACATCTTCAGAATGTTTTTTAATGTTCAACAAAGATTAATTAAGTGTTTAACTTATTACAGTTACGGTTACGGTTAGGGTTTGGTGAAACAGTTACCAGGGTTCGAAAAGTTTGGGATTTTTTGTTAGTTTTTATTTTGTTTTGACTTTTATTTTTCAGTTTCAATTTAGTTTTCAATTCGTTTTTGGAGTTTTACAGTTTAGTTTAGTTTATATTT
>JAPQLA010000004.1:13274431-13286097 GCA_029822935.1 Naso vlamingii | reverse complement strand
GTTTAGTCAATGTCCCCACAGTGTGACAAGAGAGAATACTAACCAATGACTGATGATTTCTCATCGTCTTAATCAGCTGTTGCTCAGAACTGTCTTTTTCTTTTTTGCTTTTTTGACTAAACCATTAGGCAGGGTTTTGGTCTCCATGTACAAACGTCACTTTTTTGAAAATCCTTCAGATAAAATGGCATCTATTTTTAAAAGAGGAGTTTCTACTACTTGAAAGCGTGAAAAACCATTCAAAAATACGGAGTACTCCACTCAGCCATATGACTGTGCCGAATCAAGCTTTCCTGGCAGGCGATTCCGAGCTTTTGTGTATGCTAAATCAGAAATATCCTCTACTCCAACATCTCTTTGGATGATGCCATGAATTTATTATTATTTTCTTATCCAACAGTTGGAGCTGGAGAGGCGTGAGGCAGAAATGAGAGCCAAAAGAGAAGAAGAGGAGAGGAAACGGCTGGAGGAGGCTCTGAGGGCTCGACAGGAGGAGGAGTGCAAACGCTTGGAAGAAGAGGAGCTGGCACGGCAAAAACAGGTGAAGCGTTTGAACAGTGTAGATCTCAAACCCTGAAAGGATTTAAGCTAATGTGTCATTTAGCATTTTCAGAGCGCAGAAACTAATTAATAATTCTATTAACTTGGTTCTAAGGACCTCCTTGTTTATTGCATTGGCACCGCAGGAACAGTGAATGATCATAGTTCTTAGAACTCTGTTTTAAGGAACTTTTTAGCTCCAACTCCAGAGTCGGTACTTTCAGGCAACAGGGGAACTATGAGTGACTTAAGTGTAAGTTGATTGGGTGGAACTCAGGAGCCAACGCCAGCAACCACCACTTTCAAAGACTGATCAGCATGTAAATAAAACAGCACGAAACGAGAGTTTGTAATGGCACACTGTTGTATCTTTTCTGAGATTTAATGCCGTTCAGTGGTTAGATTCAGGTACTTTAGTCACTGCTTAATAGACAAAAGAGGGGAACAGAAGCCTTCGTTCGTTGTTGTTGTTGTTGTATGTCGCCCACAATTTGTTCGGAAAATGCCTACTGTTACTACATCCAAACTACTGTGTTGTCTCGTAGAACTCATGGCTTTGCTACGTTTATGCCCGGTTTCCACACAACTCCTGGGTTTTAGAAACTCTAAATTGAGTCTTTTGAAGCTGACTCTGTTTTATATCAAAGTCCAGGGTAGCATTGTAGTCTGGACGTGTGAAAACAGAGACCTGATGATGCAGACACACTCGTTTACATCCTGATTGTGTCTCATCTGATATGTCCTTCCCTGAATCCTCACACTGAGATTATTTCAGATTCAGTGCTAAAACTCTAATCTACAGAAATTGTTCTGGGTTAAAATGCCATATTCAAATGAAAATGTGTTAAAGTGGATGTAGAATGTTACTTAACTACATCATTGTCAGTGATGCAGTTAAGACTGACCCAGTGTTGTAAATCCTAGGAGGAGGCATTAAGACGGCAGCGAGAGCAAGAAGAGGCCCAGCGCAGGCAAAAAGAGGAAGAGGAGAGACTTGCACAAGAGGAAGCTCTTCGTAGATTAGAGGAGAGGCGGAGAGAGGAAGAGGAGAGAAAGAAACGGGAAGAGTTCCTTCGCAAACAGGTAAGCTAACGATATACTTCAGTCACATACTTCGCCTCTTTTTTGGACTGGTGAAATGTCTCATTTAATGAGTGTTTTCCACCTCACCAGGAAGAGGAGCGCCGAAAGCAGGAGGAACTTGAAGCATTAAGGAGGCGCGAGGAGGAGAGGAGAGCAGAAGAGGAGGCAGCAGCTGCTGCAGCGGCAGCAGCCCTGGCCCTACAACAGGAGGAGGAGCAGAAGAGGAGAGAGCAGGAGGCTCAGAGACAGCAGGAGCTGCAGAGACAGAGGCAGCAGCAACAGGAGGCTCTCAGGAGACTTCAACAACAGCAGCAGCAGCAGCAGCAGCTAGCACAAATGAAGGTAAGTACACAGAGGATCAGTCAGCAGACGTTAACAGTTCAAAATGTTTTTGAAGCTGACATCGCCTCGTACTGCTCCTCAGCTTCCATCCACATCGAAGTGGGGCCAGCAGTCGGCCAGTGCTATAAACCAGACTCAGAACACCCTGTCGCTGGCCGAGATCCAGAAACTGGAAGAGGAGAGAGAACGACAGGCGCGGGAGGAGGTAAGGACAGCGAGCAGCGGCCGTTACTTTACAGTCAGGCTGGTTGTGTTTGGCGAGTCTGTCCCCAACAGCGTGTCAGCGATTTTCTTGAATTTAAAGTAATGCTGTCAAACTAATTCTTGTCACCTACCTGAATGCCATTTTTGTGCACACTTACTTGATTTCTTCCTTTTCCATCCAAACAGCATCGACGTCAGCAGCAAGAGCTCCTGAAGCTTCAGCAGCAGCAGGCCTTGCAAATGGCTCAGCAGCCCCAGGCCAAGCTCTCTGGTTGGGGTAGTGTGGCCAAACAGCCAGCTATTACCAAATCTTTGCTGGAGATTCAAAGGGAAGAAGCCCAGCAGATGAAACAGCGGAAGGAGCAGCAGCAGCCACAACAGCATCCCACTGTCACCCAGCAGACTCGCAATCAAAGCAGAAATGTACGTGACCCTTAAGATACTGCTTCCTATCGGCTAAAACAGGATTAAAGCTATGTAGAGCTGCAGAGTGAGGGTCAATCTTAAGTGGATTCCATACAACAGCAACATTTTGATTACAGAATTGCAATATTATTGTTTAAAATATTGTTTAATGCAATTTTTTTTATTTGGATATGAAAGAGATATTACTCTGGGTAATTTATTAATTACAGAAATGACTGCTTGAACGGATTACTGTCTCTGACAGTTTCACTTCACAAATCTTTCAGAGAATTTAAATGTCAGTCAGATAATGCTAGTTTTCTTGCTATCTCTGCTATTCTAATGACCTCAACTTAACTGTAGGCAGAAAATAAATTAGCAGTCATTGTCAGTAGTTAATAATAGACATGGTCTGTTATGAGATTGCGTTGTCACGTTATTGCGGTTTCAGCTTAAAAATGTGTTATGCTGAAATGTCTGGATCAAAAACATTGAACACAATCTATTTTATTTTTAAACAACAGAGTATTTAAAACAGTAAACATCTATGTTAAGTTAAAATAATACAAAAAATAATTGAATTGTTCTAAACAAAATTAAAATAAATGCAGTCCTTTAAGTGCGACTAAACCTGCAGCTTAACAAGCTCAGAACATAAATAATTGAATTCTTTTCTGTTGATCAGTATGAAACATGTTTCTACTATGTTGCTTATTTGTTTTTGTTTCTCGCTGGACACTTAATTTTACAAGATTACACTGAACTAATCCTGATGAAGTAACCTTCGCAAAAATACTCATTTTTACTGAACACATCACAGTGCAACTCCATACAACCTTTGTCTCAAACAAAGAAAATAAACAAAGTCACGCAGCATTATCGGTATTTACTGGGCCACGGAAACAGCTCATACCACAGGAACGGTATGATGGGAAATACTAGTGGTTTTGCAATCGTTGTTGATTTTATCCTTCTGTTTATTATGAGATAGAGAACTAAAAACTGAGAAATAAAAGCAAATAAATCCGTAATTAAATGCCTCGGGACCAGCAGCTGTGGGAACAAGTGTCATGTCAGTAACAGTATCTCACTCTCGTCACAGACATCTCTGAGTAACTCAGTGTGGGGGTCGGTGAACACCAGCTCCTGCACCAACTGGGGCTCAGACTCCAGCAGTATCTGGGGTGACACCCACAACTCGAACCTGGGTTTCTGGGATGAGGCTGTGAAAGAAGCTGTCCAGCAGCCTCAACAATCCAGGAAAGGAAACACGCAGAAGAACAACAAAGGCAACGCCAACCTCAGGTATATCTTTACAAGAAATGCAAGAACAGAAAAAAGAACATCACAGCCGCTGATGAAAAGCATGACTTACGACACAAAAGGTGTGAGTAATGCACAGAGCTTAATGACTTCTTTCTGTCTTCTGCATTTCTGTGTACTATAAGTAACTCTTTGAGTGGGCGGGCCAACAAGAAGGTAGAAGAGGAGGAGAAGCTGCTTAAGTTGTTTCAAGGGGTCAGCAAGAGCCATCAAGATACCTTCATGCAATGGTGTGAGCAAACTCTGCACACGCTCAACACAGCCAACAATCTGGATGGTAAGATTTTAAAAATAAGTTATGCAAAGGCACTTCACCCACAGCTATCGATGGTCCTTTTCTGGAGGTCAAAATCAAACACTCTTAAACTGTCTGCCTGCCAGTTCCCACGTTTGCATCCTTCCTGAAAGAAGTGGACTCTCCATACGAGGTGCACGACTACGTCAGGGCCTATCTGGGGGACACTCCCGAGGCCAAGGACTTTGCCAAGCAGTTCCTGGAACGTCGTGCCAAACAGAACGCTAACCAACAGAAACAGGCACCGCAGAATCAGCAGCAAGCCCTAAAGCAGCAGCAGCAGCAGGTGAGCGAGCTCTTTCACCCTGAAAATAGTTTTGACTCTGGGGCATTTGTGCCTGGCATGTTGAGACCAATCTGGGCAAGTCGTCTGACAAAGCCAATGATGTCACACTCCATGGCATTTCTGTTATTTACATTTTCAGTTTGAATCTTTCTGACATCAGCGGCTTTGGATCAGCCCCAAAAGATGTCATTGCTCTGCTCATTTGTTGTTTCCTAACAGGGATGAAGACCAAATCTGTCCATGTGATCCTTTTGCCAAACTAGTCTGGCTTGTTAATGCAACAAATCATAAACTTTAAAAATGCTACAATGAGTTTCTTTTCTCAAAATTAAAACAGGTGTCTGTTAGGCTTGGGCAATATATGGCATATCAAGAGTTTATCACCTCTGCTGTCAGACATTTTTAGTTACAGCTTCGTTGTCATCTTATAAAATTTCAGCATGTGTTGGGCCATTTTGGTTCAATACTCTATCATAAGTTGAGCTGATGTTGGTGCTGCAGTGTACTGCAACACAAAAACAGTCACTATTATTCAGTCTACTACCATTATTTTGTTCGCTTCAAATGAAGCTTCACTTAAACAACTTGCATTGAGTGTCCCTCATTTTATACCACTAGTCCAGCGTCGCCACGTTAAGAAACACTGCAAAACTTGCAGCCTTCAAGTTTGAAGTCGAGTCGAGTAGGGCTGATTGATCCATCAATAAATTTGAACCATTGCCATCAAAAACAAACTCAGCTGCTTTGTCATCTAAGGCTGAGGACAGAGGCTGTGATTTATGTCGGTCGTTCGACATGATGTAAGTTTGGAGTAGAGGAAATGTTGAGTAAGTTAGGCCTCTCAATCTCCATTAGCTCAGGCCTATAGTAGTCTTATAGTTTATTCAATCATATGATTATTCAAACATAAATAAATTTAAGTAAATATGTTTTAAAGTTATTTTTATTAATAATCGATGTTATTTCAGCTGGTGTCAGCAACGAGCTCCAGCTCTCGGGATGGCACCATTCATCATAATCTCACTATTTACGGTTGTATATGATCGTAATGAACCCTATGATAGGACATAAAGTGCTAAAAGCCAAACTTCTCCTTTAAAGCACACTTTGTTTGAGATTTGTTTTGTAAGACACTGAATGTGGCAATTTATCTCAATCTGTTGTTTTTTGTGTCATCAGGTTACATAGAAGTCATGTCACTAGGCAAGGCAAGTTCATTTATATAGCACCATTCAGACGCAAGGCAATTCAAAGTGCTTTACAGATAAACAGGAAGTACATCAGACATCAAAGAAAAGGTCAAGATTAAGATTGGAAGATAATACAGACAAATGCACTGCAAGTACCAGTAGCAGAAAAAAACTCTCCACATTACTTTGAATAATGATCCTGGTTCATCCTTTGTGAAGTTGTGAAAAAGCAAACTGGGTTGTACTCAGTGGTTTTGCTCTTCTGCATCTCATGATCGTGTCAGAATTATTTTAACTGGTACTGGTGATAAATTAAGTATTTACTGGGAGCACATTGAGTCAAGCAGTAACAGTTTAAATTGAAATCCACATTTCTCTCCTGCACAGGATTCTGTATGGGGTGGAACAGGGTCTTCGTCCCTCTACCAGTCCAACCACACGAGTGGCCAGCAGCAGCGCTTTGAGACCGTCACCTCAGGGAAGAAGAAAAAGAAGCAGAAGATGGTCCGCGCAGACCCCAGCCTCCTAGGTGAGTTCAGAGACCCACCTGTTCAAGTCCCCATGTAATGAAAATGGATTTTTAGCTTTTCTAATCAGATATGTGTTGCTCTTATCCGTACCTTTATGACAATATATGGCCCAACAAAACCCAAAAGTAGTTTTGCAGTTTTGATTAATTTTATTTTACAGTTAAGCAAGTTCTTGGAAAATGTTTTAAAAATATTTATGACTCATCCTGCACTTGGGGCATAGATTAAATTTGCGTCCAACTAAAATTTTGTCTAGAATATCCACCCCCACCCCCCCACCCCTGCTTTCAGTTATCAGCCATCGTGCTGCACCACACATCGCAGCGATGAGCCATTTCTCACTCTCTCTCTCTCACTCTCTCTCTCTCTGTCTCTTTCTCTTTCTCTCCCTGCCAGCTCAGCAGCACTGCTGGCTGTAGAGAGCAGCTTTAATATATATGGGCTCACTCCAAAACCTAATGGCTGTTCTTCCTCCCTTTCATCCCTGTCTGAGTCACTAAAATCAGCTGAAGTTGGCGATGGTTGTGGCGAGAAGTCCTCCACAGCAGCAAGAAAGCTCTCCTCGTGACTGTTTTCCATGTTTGTGCTGCTAGCTGCTGTCAAATTTAAATTTCGCAGGAGTGTAACGCACATTCAGCATGACTGGCTACTCTAAACGGCAGTTATTATCTGCGACATGTCCCACCCTAGCTTATCGTTTTTACAGGAAATATGTAAATTCACGGGAGTGAATGGCACTCTGACATCCGTTTAATGGGGTCTTTAAATCTGGTAAATGTGCAATGACATGTTCCTGCTTTTATTATCTCCTCTGCTAATTGGATCTGTCTTTGTAATTCTCAGGTTTTTCTGTGAATGCATCATCTGAGAGACTGAATATGGGAGAAATTGAGACTTTGGAGGACTTTTAAGGGACGGCAGCCAAGCAGACCCCACTGACTGTATTCAATCTGAACAGCAGCTGTTTTACCCAAACAAACCCCTGCTGCGGCCCCTTGACTGCTTCCACAACTTTCACCTTTATTTTCAGATTCCCTTTTATCAGACATCCTCCAGTAATCCCTCATTAAATTCCTAATTGTGAACAAATGGTGATATCTGAGGCGGGGCCTGTTTTCCTGTTGCGAGTGGACCTATAATCTGATGAAAACCCTCCAGAGAAATGGACTGGGGTAAACCGGCCAGTGAAAAAAACGACCAGCCAAGGGCGCAGTCGCCAAGTGAACGGGAGGTTCTGGAGAACGTCTGCAGAAGCGTTGATGCCTGTTCGACATGAGCTGCTCAGTCCCAGTGTCCTGTTGTAGAAACTCAACAACAAATTTCAAATTTGGCTGCCATTGTATGGGATTTTTTTTAAGTGTGGATATATGGGTTGGGAGGTTGGGGATATTATGGGAAAGGCAAGAGATTATATCCATTGTTTTTGTTTTATTTATTGAAAAATTTCCTCCTCACACGTTAAATCCCCCCTTATATTTTCTGCTGGGTGCTGGTTCATGGATTGTGGCGGCAAAGTAGAGCCCAAGGATTCGTGGCCACTTATGTCCTGTTTTAAGGACATGTTCAAAAGTTCCAAGTAGTTATCTATTTCTTGTAAAATACTAGGCTGTTTAAAGAATAAACTTTCAATTCTGCATCTGTATTATAATATATGAAAATGATCTGCTGGAGTCATACTTTTTTATTGCAGTATGAAATAATAAAAACAGTCTGATGTGTGGGCTGTTCACACCTGTGTCTGAACCATTCAGAGAACCCACAAATGTGCAGAGCTCATTTGATTCACGTGCATTCACAGGTTTCACTACAATAAATCACATTTTACACAGATCCTATTTAAAGCTTCCAATATCGTAATGAAAATAAATTATAATCAGGTGTTACAAAGATATATAAGTAAAACCAGGTATTGCCATTCACACTGTTGATAAACACAGAACATTTCGAGTCCCTCTAACCTGAGAATTTCGATACATAGAGGAAATGAGTAATCGTATCACATGCCTTTTCTGGTAATCTGGCACGTTCTGCTGACTGTTGTTCCCAATTTCAGATGCATAATCTCTGCCAAACAGACGAGACAATACTGATTTTAAATCAGAAGCTTACCGTTAAGTTTTTGCAACATGTAGTCTCTTAAGAAACATAACTGACTACTTTTTAGGAAGTTAAAACCCATCGTCTCTTAAATCCACAAAGAGGAAATAAAACCCACCGAGTCCCTGAAATGAAAAGCCGCATCGTAATTTTAAGCACGCTCACAGATCTTCACTATACTGAAGTAAAAACCTGTGAAATGTCAGAACTGCAGTCACAGAAAAGTTTGATGACAGGATGAAAATAAGATTTGGTCTGCAACAAATGCTTCTTAGCAATATACCAAACCTTTTTTTCTTAGGGTAGCATTCTTGACTCTCAGATCAGCAGAATGTCAAATGTTTCAGTTTTCTTCTTTATTTAAAGTCAGTAAAATTAATGAAAACTTTTGAGGTATCTTATTTGCCTACATGAATTTTGTTATAGATTAGGTCAGATTTAGGATTAGATAGGCGCGTTATGTGTCATTCATCAAGACAACAAAATTGCAGAACTCCTCAACACAGACTGTTTAAAAACAGACAGTACACTTTCACATGGACAACTGTAGTTACCAATTTAGCAGACAAAAAAAATTGACCCACAAAATTTGAGATCAACTGACAAAGATCAGTTTACCAATGATGGAGTCTAACACTTAAAAGTTATTAGTAGGGACGTGAATCTTTCAGTATCACACGATTAGATTTCGTTTCTCGATTCAAAACGATTTCCAATTCAGAACTGATTGCTGATGCAGTTTATAGAGGGGTTAATTTCAGAATCTACTGTTGGCGAGACACAGTGGCAAAATATTGGCATGAAAGCAGAAAGCGATTTTTAGGATTTGTGAATCGATTTAGAATCTTAAAAAATGAGAATCTAGATCTGAGGCTCAGGAGGAGCATCATCAATATAAGAATATCAAGCTAATGATGTAGGTTTGAAGATGACTGAATAAAGGGCTGCTTGTGCTAAAGCCTGCTTCCAGACATCTGAGTCACCACCCACATCTCAGATTTGTTCAGTCATATATGTAGGTCTGACATTGTGCCCATTTACAGTTGTTTACCAGGGTTAGAGACACAGTTGCTCAGTAAGACCTTAGCCAGACGGATTAAGAACGTGGACGTCATCTTCCTACGTAGCCAGCTACATCCATGACAAATAGCAACAGAGAGAAGGCAACAATTGTGGTCGAGATGTACAAGTTCGAAGTTAGATAATCAATTTTTAAATAAACACGATTCTTTAATCAATAGGAAAGGAATTGCTCCAAGCAACTGCTCTGGCAGCTTTCATGTTAACAGAATATAAATGATTTTTTGCTAAACCCAGAAGCTGTCCAATTGTGGCATTTGCCAGCTCCGACCAGAGTCCAGTAACTATACAGTTTAAATTTTCTTAATTTTCACTGGTTTTGTGGATTTTGAGCAAGTCATGGTTAAATGTGTCTGTGGCACTTGTAATAGTGAAACTTGTTACCCGTTCAGGTGTGAAAGAGATTTACATTTCTTTCTCCTCCTAAAACTAAATGTTTCAAAGTGTAACTCATGCTGTGTTTAAAACCGTTTAGTCATCCTCATTCTTAGTTGAAAACCTTTAAAAGTCGAGAAGCACAGCTATGTCTGTCACGCTAACCTGAAAATTAACACTGAGCCCATGTTACGTTATTGTTAGCAGATATTAGCTGGTTGACTTATGTTATTTGTTGCTATCCAAAGTGCTAGCAAGCCTAGCCAGCTAAGCTAAAGTCTACGGCTGAAGTCTGGAGATGGGGTCAACACTTTGCAATGTTGGTAACCCAAACTTGAACAGTTATCCACACTTAATTTTACTTTTAACATTAATAAACAAAAAGACATGTCCTCGCCTTGTCCTTAACGGATCCTAAAACAATACAAGAGTCTTTGCTTGTTTTATGAGTGAAGTAAAACACAAGTTAAAGCTGCTGCACTGTGATCTGTCGGCTTTAGCATGTATCCTTATCATCATAGCATTAGCCTGTTTTCATTGTTGAGTTAGTCTGACATCCTGTATATACACAGTATTATTCAAAGGCATATTGCTGACGCTCCTGTCTACCTCTCTAAAATTCACTTTTTCTTTTATTTTCATGCACTAATAGTATGAGCTCCTTGCAAGCTCCTACAGCTTAAAGGATTTTGACAGATGGGTGGGGCTTAGTGAGGGGTCAGTTCAGGCCACTTTTCAGGCCTGTTGCACCATGGGAAATGAAGGACCCAACGTTTGTTGAGACTGACTGAAATTGGAGTTTAAAAATCAGGATATCTCAGCATGTATAAATCTGATGTTTTCCTTTATTGTTCTAATCCGTCTCTTTAGAGTCGCCCATCACCTGGAAAGTGCAGCTAATTTGCCAAAGTACCCCTTTAAAATACTGTTAAAGTATTAATGCATCGGCAACACTGAAGTGTACAACTTGTGTAGTTGTACTTCTACTTAAAATGCAGGCCTTTTAGGTATGATGTATTATTTTTGGATATGTGTACCTACCCCTCCACTGTCACCTTTAGATTTTTGACTTTAATTTCTTTGCTGTCATATTTCCTTCAAGAGTAAAAGTGTCAAAATGTCCAGCAGAGACCTTCGTGATGTGACCTGGTCCAGGTCAGCAGCTACCGCATGTTTACCGCTCACACCCAGCTATGCAGCTGAGGGAGTTTGGAGTGGGTGTGCCCTGCGATGATGTGCTCACAAAGTCCACACTGTCCAGACAGTCCTGTGCACACCTCGTCCCACCCCTTCTCTGCCTACCTCTCCACCTCCTCCTCCTCCTGCGCTCCCCTGCACTCTCCTCCTGCTCCTCTCCCAGGGTCAGTTACTCGTTTGAAGTTACCACTCAAGGAGTTTTGGAGACTCTTCGCGTTGTCTGACACTCATCCTTCACAGCAACCATGGTTCACAGCAGCGGTACCTGCAGATTCTTCCTCCTGATGCTCCTAGGCCTGATGGTAGCCTTTGTACACACAGGTAAACCTCCTTTTGAGTGTGATGGACACTTTGTCTATTTCTGTGGGTTCGATGATGAGAGTGCAACTTGTTCAGTGTGAACTACACCTAATTATGATGGAAATGTCCCAGGAAACGAAGGATGCAAGTCTGATCTACTGATAACATAGTAAATCTAACCAGTAAATCTAAATTATTGCTGGTTTTTGGTTTATTTTTCACCCTGAGGCTGTCCAACACTTCTGGATGGGTAGATTTATGGTTTTATGTTCTAAACACTTATTGTGAAATTGTCTGGTTTATATGTGATTCATGTGTGGCCAGTGTTTGCCCCTCTGTAGATATCAAATCAAAGATGTGTGTAAACGTGTCATTTTACCCCTCTTTTCCACACACACACACACACACACACACACACA
>JAPQLA010000004.1:13140172-13151960 GCA_029822935.1 Naso vlamingii | reverse complement strand
CTGAAAAGATTCATCAACTATCAAAACAGCTGACGTCAATATTTTCCCCATCTACCAATTGAGAAATTGCTTCCTCTCTCGTCAAACAAATCAGAAGAAGCGTCTTTATCTGAGAGTTGATCGAGATGTGACGGAAAAAGACACAGCAGACTTAATAATGTCGATGATGCACACTCACTACACTGCTGTACCATACTTCCTCCTCCTCTCTCCCTCATTCTGTCTGTTGATCAAACCAGAGGATGAGTCAGAGCAAAACAACAGGAGCTGTTGTACCATTGGTGGGCAGTGAAGTGTTCTGGGAGAGTGTCTAATAGGCCACCATCTGCTGCCAAGACAAGCCGTCACCCAAGAGACAGCGCGGTGGGTGGGGCGAACCGCTGACATGCAGGAGTTTTAGGGGATTAGGTGCGTGACAGAAGGTGGGAGCCGGCAGCTGGTGCTGAGGCTAAACCGAGCTGAGGAGGATGAGGATGCCCAAGCAGACAAGTGACACACAGACACCAGCTACTTAGACGGTAAAAGTCAATACAAAACACATCCCAGGCTGAAAGGTGGCGGAGGTGAATACCTGCAGCAAAGCGCGCCTCCTTCTCTCCTTCGGTCAGGTGGCAGTAGGAGCTGAAGTGGGAGTGGGCTGCCGGTGGAGGGTCTGCAGGTTTGGGCCAACCTTTCCACTCAATGAGGTGGGCGACCCGGCCCTGAGCCAGGGAGGTGGGCTTCGTCACATGGTCCCTCACCGCCTGAGAGATACCTGAACACACACACACAGACAGAGAGAGAGAGAGCTGCAGGTCAGTCTGAAGACATTTAGCGCATTTAATCTGAGTCTAAAAGCACGAAAAATAGGTTTGTACCATTCAAGGAGGACCTGGCAAGGGCTGCAAACTCATGGATGCCGACACTTTTCCTCGAGTCTGCTGGAGATTTTCCTGACTTTGGAATCATTTCACTCTCCTCAAATTTCACCTGCAAGACAGATTATAGATGTGAGCAAAAAACAAAACAAAACAAAACAAACTGCATCGTTTTGCACCAATGCACAAAAGCAGCAAATAAGCAGTTCTGTCCACATTTGTGCGTCACTTCCAGCACTGGTTTCAATTATTTTTCAAAACCAGTAAATGTTTACTTTGCCAGTATTTACACTAAGACCCTCTATGAGAAACATTCTGATAGGACCTAAATGAAAAGCTCAAATTCAAATATGAATCACAGGACAAACACACTGACAAATTCAGTGCTTCATCCTCATCAAAAAAAAAAAAAAAAAGACGTTTCCTACCTCCTCCTCTGTTTGTCTCTCCCGTCTCTCTCTACTCAGTGACCTCAGCCTCATGGTGGACAGAGCAGAGATGGTGTCACGGCGCAGGAAACCGACACAACTAAAAGCCACAGCTTGGGCTCACTTGTTTAAACCACCAGCCAGACAAGCAAACAGCTATGCCCTACATTTACCGCACAGATGCTAAAGCCACGGTAAGCCGGCGAAACCGGTTAGAATGGTTTGGGCTGGGGGAGTTGAGGCCAGTGGTGACAGTCTCCACGCGACCGGGCAAACATATGGCGCATGACCAGCTTCTGGTAAGCAGCTCCAGCCGGGCCTGCTCACCCCAAAGCTGCTGATCCCTATTAAAAGTGATAGTGCCATCTAACTATATCCACATCCAAAAAAAGCCAAACACACACATGCAGCTGCACCTTGCGGAGATGCCTCAGCTAAACCTGTGCCTGCAGTACAGGGCAGCATCTTTGAATACATGGCTTGTTTTATTAGTGAAGGTGAGTGTTTCAGCAAGCAGGAAACATGTTGCCTCATCACAACTCTGAGCACGTGTGTGACCTGACAGATGTCCTTAAGCAGATTCGCTCCCAAAGCAGCTAAGAAAGAAGAGTTAGAGGCTTACGTTGCAGTCAAAAATGACAGGAAATGAATGTCAGACACAGGCAGGTAGGGAGGCTGGCAGGTGGTGATATGAGGGCACAAACAGCTCTCACCAGCTCCTCAGAGGTAAACTTCAACGGAAAAAACACACCTGTGAGCACCGCAGACGTCACTCATGCTCAGCACTGATAAACGTGCACGTTCAGCATGACGGAGCTCAGCGCGGCTCCCTCCTGAGATTCAGATTTCAGCGCCACGGACGCTTAAATCCTGTCGACAAAATAAGACCTGCACACTGGAACTCGCAGCTTTTATTCTGAACTACATAACAGCTGCAAACACTGTTAAAAACACGAATTACATTAAGTCATAAACAAGTTTTTGCAGCATTTTCCTCACCTACACACCGACTACCAGTGCTTCCCTTCCCAGCTTCCTTAAAGTGAAGCAGCTTCATTCTCCAAATGATCCAGATTGATTGTTTCATTTGGATCATTTTTACCAGACAAGAAAAGAGCAAAAGTTTCAGAAAACTCTGAAAAAATGATCTAAATACATATAGCAGAACAACACTGTTTCCTCTTTTCTTCATCTCGTGACCCATGGAGGGTCCCGACCCCTGGAACCACTGCTGTGAACAGGATGTTGGTCACACATGGCTTTCATTTGTCTAAACCTCTGGTCTGTGTTCATGTGCTGTGGCAGTTATCTGTTTCAGCGCTGCAAAAGATTAGTCAACTGATGAGTCAACAGATGACAACAGTGATTTTGATAAATTATTAATGGTTTATTAAACAGTGAACCAAATGTTCACTGGCTGGAGGTTCATAAATATCTTGTTTTCCTGTGTCATCCATGGCTGAATTAAACAAAAATTCATACAAGTCATTTGCAGACTAAAAAACGGAGGAATACCTTCACTGTTTTCTTGCCTTAAAGTCAAATTACATCTAGAGGAGCAATTAACAGATTATTTAACAATAAAAATATATATATTTTTTAGTCTGTTTCCTTCAATATTTTGCCTTTTCCTCTTTTTAAACCAGCGCACCTGCACCTGATTTGGCCCCTCTGGAGCTGTTAATTGTGTGATGTTGCTTTAAAAAAACCTCACACTTCAACACGCTGATTGCCAGCCCTCTTTGGCAGCTGACTAATGCTGCTAATTGGCTTTCATGCCAGTAAAAACCACATGTGCAGCAGTGATTGCTATTGTAATGAAGTTGCTTAAAGTCTTACGCAGGAGGTGTTTGAACTGTTTTGTCCACTCCCTGCAGAGGCAGACTGGCGTGTCCCTTCTCCTTCTTTTAAAATTATTTATTTATTTATTTATTTATTTTACATCAATACTAAAACAGGACGATGGTCTGACACCAACAGAGCCAGTGATGTGACTTTAGAAGACCAACAAGTGGGATCATCGAGTTAAGCCAGTTTGGCCGCAGCCACACATGAGCGTCTCTCCGGCATGACTGAAGGGATCGAGGGATCTGCAGAGCTGATGGGCTTTTTTTTTTTTTTTTTCAGGAAATGGTTTATTTCAAGCAAAAGACAGCTGCATCACACACCACTCCGCCATTGATGGGTGCAGGCCTGTAGCCTGCAATTATAGGGGAAAATAACGCGCGAGAGTCGCGGATGCAGCAGCGGGTCTCCTGGCAACCTCGCAGGCGCCATCTGCATACCAATAGCTCCATACCTGCATCGCGTAAACACCGCGGAAATGCCAAGAGCACCCTGCCCTTTATGCGCACCTTCAGCACCAGCGACGCTCGTGCGCTTGGCGTTATTTCCCTCCTCGCAGCGACTCTCGGCACCTACCTGGAAGTCGGACCGCGGCGGCTCATCGTAATGCGCTTAATTGTCTCCAATCCGATCAACAGATGACACACCGCGCGGTTTGTCCTCCTGCCGCAGCCTCTGCAGTGGATCATCAATGCCGCACACACGGCGGAAACATCTTCCCAACTCCGGCTTCGGGTCTCCAGCACACACGCACCATTTGTTGCTCGGTATATGGGTTACATAGGCTGCCCAAATGTCTCCCGATGGCACGCGTCATCAACGTAAGGCGGTGTCACATCTCACCCCGCGCCCCCTCCTCATGCAGCCAAGATCAAGATACAGTAACCTGCAGCCTTGGCCTTGGCAAGCGCTGCATCTGATTTCCACTGGTGAATTTATTTCACATTTTTACCCCCAAAAATCTGCTGCAGACTTAACAGGAGGGACTTCTTGCTCATGTGTGGACATTTTGCTGCTGCAGCCTGATGTGAGAAAACGCTGCAAAGATCCTAAAAACATGTGACAACAGAGACATTGAAGGGGAATTTGAATTTATAAGTCCTGACCTGTTATATTGCTCACATGATGACACACAACTAAACTTCACATGAAACCAGATTCAAAATGGGACTTTAACGCCCCAATTTAGCATTTATGAGCACTTCAAACTGGCCTTGTTAGAAATACTTCACCGTGTAGTTGTAAAGAATAACATTTAGGTGTTTAGTATTTAACGTTTTGTTTGTTTGTTTCTTTTTTGTTGTTGTTTTTTAAATACAGGTCTACGTTCTCTCCTATATAGCAACATAGTTACTACTGCTTACTGTAGGCATTATCTAATAAACACAACAGTCTTAGTTCTTAAAAAAATAGAGTATCCCATTATAACTGCTTGCAATTTCATTAGTGTTACAAACCATTTCTAACAATCTTATAAACCAACACTTATGTATTTGTTATATGGATTGGCAATCATGTTTTAAGTGTTTTCACTGTGGTGGTTTGAGTAGATTATGTGTTTCTGCCATGGGGTGTGTGCGTGTGCAATGTGTGTGATGTGCAATGTTTTTCTACGGGATGCGTGCAACACTGCTGTGCAATTTACTGCTGATGGTAGAGGTGGTGATGTCATGTTTGTTTATTGGCTGGTTGTTTTGTAACCGTCACTGCAGCTGTCAAGGCACCTATGGGCACTGTCTTTGAGGCCAAGATGAATTTCCCTGAGGTTTTCACTCAAGTTTACAGCAACTTATTTAGTGTTGTAGGTGTGAGTGAAAATCTAACTTGAAGACGTCAGTTTCTTTATGTTTATATGGTGCATGTTCCTATGTGAGCATGTTCCTTACAGCATACCTGATGTCTTTAATCAGTTCACTTTTTGATCATTTAAGTCATTTATGAAGAAAAAAATGTGACACGTTTAGGTTCCATTTTACATATGAGGGTTTTCTTCGTTTGTTTGATATCTTCATTGATCGAACCATTCCTGGCCTGCTTTTGGACCAAGTCTCTGACAATGACAGTTTCTCACCCGTAAAAGCCCAACAGGAAGCGTAAGAAGCGGCTCTACAACTCTCAATGACACCATCATGTATAATCTGCTGTGTGCAGCACATTGGAGGTGAGTAAATATGCAAAATGAGGGGGTTTTATTAGTCCTCCCTTGCTGACATATTGTAGTGGGTTACTCTGATATCTGCACTATTTTCTCCAAATTAAAACTCTCTCTATACTTCAGTCTCTAACTCCAGGAAACATGGCACCAGGGTTTGCCAGCAGTCAACGGCCTGCTGTGACTGAATGATTAAAACTGGTAACAAGCACTGAATTATTATACCGACCTTGACAAACTTGAATTTAATGTGGATTGGTGACGTCACAGATGCAACGCAGTCCCCACGGTAAAAACAGAATCGGCGCAGATAATCGTTTTTTAATGGCTCTTTTACCACCACAGCACTCACGGGTTTCTGCGACACGTTTCAGACAAACTTATGCAAAACTCTGCTCAGCAACTTAATAAGTCCTTTATTTGCAATGTTCCGTTACCCTCTTTCCAGTTTCCGATGCAAAAGAAGCATAATTTCTTAAATAAAGAAAGCAAAAAAAAAAAAATATTTACAAAATTCCAATACAACTAATAATCAATGGATTATCTAAAGCACCTCTCTGCATCTGGACAACTGTGGTTTCTGTTGGAAAAGGACACACTGCAATAACATCAGCAATTTATCGTTTCTGAAAAATAAAACTGGAAAAAAAAAAAAAAAAAAAAAGTTTTGTAGTTATCATTATTATATATTTACAGAACGCTCCTGAAATGAGTTTCCACTTAAAGTAGAAAAGGCTTTCGGATCATTTCTGTGTTTTTTTTTTTTAAAGTTTTTTTTTTGTTTGTTTGTTTTTTTTTTAACTTTATATATTTTATCAAGTCAATTTTCTTTAGATTTCAAGTTTTAATGGTGATTGGGTCATTAAGTGTCCTCTACAACAGCTCAGGTTTAGGTCTAGAAGAGGTACAGATGAAGAGTCAGTCAGTGTGGTTCACTACTGGGGATGGGAGAGGATGGCTTAGAGGAAGCATTAAGACCACCCCCTAGTAGTCAAGGTCAAAGGTCAACATCAGTCCTCCGTGTTTCCGTCCTTTGTAAGTTCATGATGGGAAACAGGAAGAGAAAATAGACGACATCTGCTTTAAAAACTCCATTCATCAAATTAATGTTAGTTCATTCATGTATTTGTCTATCAACGTTTCGTCCACTGTATCATTAATAGAAACACACTTCAGTCATGCTGCACACTCCAGTAAGAGACGAAGACATAAGAGCTGAGTTTGGATTGAACACACATGACGATACCTACGTATCAGGGAACCCACCGCACCGCACACCCCGCTGTTTATTCTCGCAGATCAGATCTGATGTTAGGCATTATCGTTATCTACAAAAAAAAGCAGCCAGTTGGTTCTGTATTATTGTGACAAACAGAAGTTTCGTAGTGATGTGTGGGATACTTCACACCTCGCTCACAAGCAATCCTGCTGAATCAGTTTTCAAGTTTATTTGATGAGGACACTTGCTGTCACAAGCAGGTGGGGGAAATAATGAGGAAGCAAAAGAGGGAGGGGAGAGAGAAATGATTGTTTTCTGAGTCCATCCCTCAAAGAAAAAGAAAACTTAATAAAGATTTATCCTCATTGAGGATTGATTTGGAGTCTGCCTCTCTCTGGCAATATTGTCCTTGACTCTCCTGCAGAGCCCCCTGCCTTGCCAAAGGGGGGCGGCAGCTTTCAGTTCAGTCTTTTATTCCTTGTCAGACTCTTCCTCGGCCTCGCGGAGCCAGGTGAAGAAGGCGGTGACTGATTTCAAGGCCACACCTTTGCCTGTTTGCTCTGCAGGGTCTTTGCTGGACTCCCATTTGTAGAAGGCCTCCTCCTTAATGACATCCTCATCGTACAAGGCGTCGAAGAACATCCGCAGCAGGTCTGCAGAGATGAGGGGGGAAAAAGTTAGTACTGGTTATGAAACATAGCAGTTAGACAGTTTGCAGCAGAACAACAGAAACAAGATGACACAAGCCTTACATTACTGCAGCCTAGCAGGTCAATAACAATCAGTAATTTCTGCTGTTGGAGGTTTATCCATTAAGAAAACAAAACAAAACAAACAAACAAAAAAAAAAAACAGTAAAGTAGCATGGGATCATGGGATTTGTTCTTTTCATTAAGGTGTAAAGCTAATGTATTCATCCTCATGTGGAACCACATTAAAAAAATTAAATAGAGGATTACAAATTTACCAATTTCACTGTTAAACAGCCAGGTTTGCTGGTAAAAATCTACTTGACAAACTCGAGCAGAAATCTTCACAGACCAGGAAACATGTTAAAGTCTCGCTTAAGTTATTTTTAGTCACGTTTCCAGTTTTCTTTTCCTCAGTTTGAGCTTTGTTTGAAACATTGGAAAAAGCAGCCAGTAATGGATGCTTCACAGGAGAACAAAAAAAAAAAAAGACGGGTGTTTTTATACATTTTAAAATGTAATGTTACATGGTAAAGCTTTAATATAAGCTCATACTGTTTAGTTTGTGCTACGTGTTGGTGGTAATATAAATAATTACTTAGGCTGTTGTTAACAAGTATCTCAGTAGTTACTTTGTAGTGCAATGTCATTAATGTTAAAACATGTCAGGTGTTTAGCTAACAGAATCATAAAATTTTGGCTTTTCCTGAGTCATCAATTAAGAAAGACCCTTAAATGAATCAGAATTATGAAGTCAGCTCCACTGATCAAATACCACTTAGTTTGTAGTGCATCCAAAAAAAAGTCTCAAGACAAATTAAGATCACAGCTAAATTCAGCCACTCAAACTTCTGCCATTTACCAACACTAGCGATGTGACTTCTCACCCAAAACTCCCTTAAAAAGATGAATGAATCTTAAAATGCAGATTTGGTGGGGGGTTTTTTTTGTCAGGGTGCACTAAGCCCGTGAGTCACAGTCAGGAGCTGTGTGACAATGAAGAGCTTTCTGCGATAAATGTCAACATAGTTGATCACACAGCTCACATTGTCTTTAAAAGGACTTTGTGTTCTGCTTTTCTGTTGTTCAGCTGTTTCCCTGTTGGCAAAACTCTTAACACAAACAACTCGAACACAAGTAAGAACCCAAGTTTTTTTCACACAAAAACAGCACAATTCAAAAATGTGACATTTACATCCACTTAGTGTAGATGACATGAAAAACACCACTGAGGAGATTAGCAAATGTAGCGGTGCTTAATGAAATAAGCAGATGGTGCCCATGACATGCTACTTTTTTGTAACATTGTGGGGATTTTTTTTAAACAGTGCACTAGTTTCACACTCTTTCTATTAATTAAACAGTATTTATACCATCACAAACTCTTTTCCTAATATTGGCTGTATTGCATATTGAATCAATGATGAGCTGCACCAACTTTAGCCCTCGCTACAGGGCTACTGTGTAATAAAGCATTTCTCTTTCTGTCCACCTCTTTAGCCATGACACATTACTGCTGGCCCCCCTACAGGTCGAATAATAGGAGACACCCACTTGCTGGCTGCTCCATGTGCACCATCAGAGCCTGGAGGGCGTAGAGGGCCTGCAGCTCCTTCTGTTCATCACAGAGGTATCTCTGCAGCAGACTGGCCCTCACGCTGATCTGCCGTGCGTCCACCCTGTACGGGTTGTCACCTGAAACGAGGAATAACGAACGCTCTTGGTCAGACAAGCATTGAAATGATGATCAAACTTTTTGTGTGCTCTGAAAAAACGTTTACTTTCCACCTTTGTGTTTTACATTTCTCATGACAGAACATCAATCTAACAGTCGTACTGAAACATTTTCCTCTCAGAGAAGTCACTCTGTTGCTGTGAGATAATGGTGGTGATGATCTGAGCTAAAAACGGACAGCTTGTATTTCTACATGCTGTACGAGTCATACTTACAGATGATGGCAGACTGACACACTGATGTCATCAATGCTCGTACAAACTGGTTGGAGGCAGTTTGCGACTCGTCCAAGTTAGCCTGGAAAAAAGGAAACGTTAAACAACTGTTAAACAAATCGCGCACCTTTAATATTGAATATTCAAGTCTGAAGTAAAACCTACTAAAGAAACAACAACATGAGGTTCATCACTAGTGCGTCACACACCTCAACCCAGTCTCTGATGCGCTGGTTGTTGGCTTTGTCCTGCAGGAGTCTGTCCAGCTGTTTGCTGAGCTCCTCTCCACTGAGGACCTTCTTCCCAACTTCCTTCGACTCCGTCTCCTCTCCTGTGGTGAACTCCACTTTCTGAATCACACAGAGAAAATCAAAAATACTCTCGTAAGATCACCTGATCAACTTGTAAATTGTTTGCCTTTATATTTTTCATGGAAACAAAAGTCCAATCTGTATTATGCATTGTGTTTTGTCATGAGGGGGAAACTGATACTTGAGCTGTGTTCAGACCAAAAGCGATGAACGCCACAAGATCACATACAATGAAAATGTAAAGGCGTGACTGATGTGATGCAACTCTTGCTATGTGAATCATACCATCTGGCGTCCATCGCCTTCATCACTTGAAGTTGAATATATGCAAGTTTTTAGGGGATATCACGTGATTCTGTGCCGCAACAGCCAATCAATGTTGAGATTCTCCCAACGTCATTGACTTCCTGACGGCACTAACGTTGCCGGTATATCACAGAGCTTCTACAGCAGGACTTTATACACCGTGAATGATTTTATGAACACAGACATGACGTTCTTAAGTTTTCTAACCAGTCAAGGACCTCCACAGCTGACACAGTGCAGCAAAAATGGTTACATCGGCCGTCATTAATGACAGAACGTCCCCCCTCCTCTGAGCGAGCTAATATAAGTGGATGACCCAAAATATGATCCAATTATGATCAAGCTGGCGTTTCTTGTAATAAACATTGCTTAATCGCTTTCAGTCTGAACGCATGCTAACAGTAATTTTCACAGGATGTTGTTTTTTTTTTTTTAAAGAATTTATTTAATCTTTCTTATCAGCACACACAGGGTTATAGGTGTAGGGCTTATAGGTGGTGTTTTTGGTTCCAATTAAATACAGTTTCATAAAAATGTTTAGAACAAATACTATAATGTTAAAAATCCTTTTACTACAAGTTTGTCTAAAGGTATTTCATTATGGCGTGAAGCCTCTCTGTGTGAGTGCTAGCAATCCTTGTTATCGCCACCAAACTAGACAGGGAAAATTCAAGTCGGAGAAAACAAGTTCTTTCCATCAAGATCAAGAAAACCTTCCGGAACACAGCAAGATGTGGGCGGTGTTTTTCAGTTGTTTGTGTTTTATTGTTAAGTACACCGTGGCCGACGTACCTTATCAGTGACAAACTTGTTGACGTCTTCATCCTCGGGCAAGAAATCACTCCAGCTCAGCCCAGCCTCCATCCACATGGCCCCAACCTTCTTAGGGGTCTGATGAAGAAATTAAAAAAAAAGAAGAAGAAGAAAAAAAAAAAGGATAAACATTCAATTTAACGTGACTGAAACATCAAACTGCGCAGAGTAAAAGAATGTTTACAGAATCCAGGGATTCATGCTGGACATACCATTCCTTTGCAGAGCAACTTGAGGATCTGTACCAGCAGCACGCCGGCCTGCCCCAGAGGCACAAGAGGCTTCGAGATCTCCCTGAAGACAAAGTTATACCAAATTAGGCTTTACATTTCCTTCAAATTATTATTCAGTTTTATTTACTAACGTTGACAATAAAACTAAAGTTAAACTCAAAGAAAAAATAATGTAACATTAAGGCATCTTTTCCATACTGCAGTGACTAAAAAGAGAGTAGTTCTCCTTACATTTATGTCAGCATACATTTAATGGCCATAATGTGTATTAAGTATGTTTATTAATCATACTCGGACAGAATAAGATCTGCCAAACACCCATAAAATGGTCTAAGGATGTTATTTATTGCACATTGAGGAACAGATGCTGTTTATAGACAGCTACGGGTCAAAGGCATCAGTTTCTGGCAGCACTTGCTTAAAACTTACAGTATTTGTTCAAACTATTTTTGCCGCTTTCTGAGCATGTGGCTCACCTGAAGAGCTGTCCCATAGGGATACCTCCCTCGTGGATCATGGGGGTAATAAGTTCAGCCAGGTAGAGCCAGATGTGAGGTATATCTATGGCCGTGTCTTCAGCAGCCTCCAGGGTCCCTTCAAGCCTGCAGTTCAAAAACACACAGCACTCAATTTCACTTGAAAACATACACTACTGTTATTTCAATTTCCTCACATTAGTCTGTCAAAAGTTCATTTGGATGCACTGGAAGCAGATAACTTTTCAGATACGTTGAACAGTGGGATGATGTTTTTGCTGTGAAATGCTCACCCTTTGTAGTACTGCTGTGTGGACAGTGTCCCTGCCTTTACAAGTTGGTGCAGCAGCAGGCCCACGTGCTCTCTGGCGATGGTGCTGCGCTCAAGTGTTGACTCAACGGCGTTCCGCACAAACACATAAAGGAGCGAGGCACTGTTGAGTTCTGACACGCACTGCAATGCCTCCTGCAGCACCAAAGGAAGAAGAAACAGAAGATGAAGCCCATCA
>JAPQLA010000004.1:12480137-12490691 GCA_029822935.1 Naso vlamingii | reverse complement strand
TAGATACTACCCATGAAGCTGATCCTGTGAAAATGTGACAGTGACATCATCACATGTCCTCTTTGTCTGTATGTCATGTAAACAGTGATGATGGACGTAACAGCTCAGCAGCAGGTTGTGACATCGATTGAATCTGCTGTCACACACAGAATGGAGCTTATAGCACCAACACCTCTGTCCAAATTGCTTTACTTCGGCTCAAATTGTTTTACAGTCACTTACAGTGGCCTCAAATTAGCACCAGCCACCAGACAAATGTTCTACGTGGCAGCTCAGGTTGGTGTTTAGGCGGAGAACGACTGTGTAATCTGGAGAAGTGTTTGTTCTTCACCCTCATACTGTCATGAGTGGGGCCAATGGGGGCTCACCTCAGCAAACCACCGTGACACCCCAACTTCTTTTTTTTTTTTAAAGAGATTATTAAACAATTGAAGAACGCTTTTCCTTTCTTTCTTTCTTTCTTTCGCACTCTGTTTTTAGATGAACTGCTTTCTGAACTCATGAAATCATGCATGGCCAGACATGGAAACTTTCCAAAAGAAAGATAAGGGTGTCACACTGAAACCAGGCGGCTCCAAGGTGTCGATGAAAAAGGTGCACATGTAGGAATAATTCCTGCGCAACTCTTTTAAGGTTAATTTTTACAGGGATGAGAGGTCATTTTTTCTCGGGTGTAAGAAAGACCTAGCCTACTTTTAGAAGCATTTGGCCACAAGAGTTGAGGTTACAGCTGTTAGTGCTAAAAACCTACACACACATATCTTCTCACAGCTGCCTTTAACAAACTGCACTCACAGCAAAGCCTTGAGAGGGTAAAAAATGTCTTTTTAGGCCGTTCTGTAACAATTGCGAGGCTTCAAAACCTCATCAAACATCAGATGCCCCGCAGTGATATGGAAGTTGTTGAAAGATTTGTAATTTTCCCACACAAAATGAAGAAGAATCACGCCTTAACATTTGTGCCGAAAAAACTGAATTAACTTTTTTTTTTTTTTCTATCACCAATTGGTCTGTGCAGATGAAACTGAAAAGCTGGGAGTTGTGTGCGTGCGTGCCTGCCGCTGTGATATCAATAGATGGCATGTGTGATTGCTTCTTACAAACTGGAGGGGCCAGGCCATTGGGAATAATGTTCAGAGAGCAAGTGAGGCGGGCAGGCAGCAAGCTGTGTGCGTGAGCGTGCGCGCATGTGTGTGTGAGTGTGTGCGTGCGTGCGTGCGCGGGCCGTGCAGAGTTTATTGAAAGAGTTCCTCTCTCCCTCCCCCCTCCTCTCTCCCTCCCTCCCTCCTCCCTCCTCCTCCACCCCTCCCCTCCCCTCCAGCCCAGGCAGCAGCAGCCTGGGTGGTCCCCCTCTCTCTCCACTTTGGTGAGCTGTTGCTTAGCAGCTAATAATAGGCGATGTTTGCAAAGTAATTTGCCTCTTCCTTGGCCAATGGGAGCCGGAGCACTTTTCCATCAAACCTCCCTTTTCAGGATTTGCCGAAAGGCGAACTTCTCCAAATGTTACCGCTACGGGATCGGAGTTAGACTTGACACGGACGGCTCAGACATAGGCTACTACTACTACAACTACTACTCCTCTCTGAGACGTCGTTTCACACACTATCGGGACGAATGAAGACTGAAGGATCTATACGGATTTCGGCGCATAATGTTGGGATGGAGTTTCGAGACTTGTTTGGCTCCAGGGAAGACTAGAAAACGTTCCTGTAACTTGTCGCTGGCGCTGCTGGATGCGCTCCTCTTCTATGTTGGATTATTGTCGCTTTTTCTGAACTCGCACCGATTCTCTGTCTCTGCGCCCCGTTCACCCTCTTTGGACTATGGCCTCGGATCGCGGGGTCCCAGGGGCCGGCGTCTATGGAGATTTACCCCCGAGTTATACGCGCTCCCAGCCGCCTGCGAACCCAGACCTACTCCGGAGACCCAGCTACTGCCACGCTGCTTTCGCACTTAAACAGATCTCAAAGGTGATACAACGCTCGCAGTACAGTGTGGATTTACTATGAAGGCGGCTTTCATTCAGTCGGCGAGTGTGAATGAAACGTCTTCAAAGGCAGCTTTTGATTTAGCCGTTATCTAATCGAGTTGAGGGCGCATGTGGGAACGTAGAGGAGCTGAAGCGGCAGCTCTCAAACTGGGGTCTGACTGCCGGGGACCACCAGGAGCTGGTCACTTTAACTGTTTATAACTTAAAAGCAGGCTGTAGAATCATCATCAGAGTTTGCTATAGAATACAGAAGCGCGTGTTTACCTTTACAAAACCTGACAGAAGTCTGATCATGCTTGACATTTTAGGAACCCCTTGGAATAAAGTGATAACAACCTAACAAGCGTTTTCATATCTGGCAGCGCGTTAACTGTGCTGCTTGTTTGAATAGGCACCGGGGCTCTCATTCATTTATGTTGTTGTTAAAGCCACCGGGAGGGAGCGAGTGAGTGAGTGAGGTGTTTGTTCCCATATCCCGGCCGCGTCGTGCGTGTTTTTGGCTTTGTGCAGGCAGCGGAGAGCGCACTGGCCCGGGGTCTGTTTGGAAATGTGGTGGGTCCTGTAAAGGAATTCACTGATTGAGTTTGATCTGACAAAGCATCTTTGGACCGCCCGGATGCTTGGACGTGTTTCAGCACTGCTGAGAGAAACCACAACAGCAGGGCCATGTCTTCTGCAGCGGTGACATTCGTAGCACCGGGACTGAAAGTAGAGATTCAGACATATGAGATAAAATCTAGAGAAATAATATGTGATGTTAGATTAATAGAGGGAAAAAAGAGCTTAAACTCCATTTGTAACGGGCTCATTCTGTTAGGGATTGTCAGCTAATCCTTCTGTTTACCCAAAGAGTTTCAACAACAGTTAACAACTAATACTCTTTTCAACAACACTTGATAAAGACATTTTATTGGACAGAGCTGCTCACTAAATATCACATTCATATGAGGTGTATAATATGGATTGAAACATTTCTGTGTGATACTGTTGTTTTTCTCTTAAAGTGCAACTGTCATCTGAATTTTCACTATAACCACAGCTCCCATTAACTCAATGACTAGTTCTGTATAGAAGAAAATTTTGTGTTATAGGTTCTTCTGTGTCTGTTTCCCACAACTTTGTAACTCTAAACCTCTTGGAAGCAGTTTCCTCGAAAGCTTGACAAATAGTAAAAGTTATTGCAGATTAAATCGTCTCATCCTGTCCCGGTTCTGGACTGAGTTCAAGGTGACAGACGTGAGGTTTTGCAGAGATGTGACAGGCCCTTTAAAGCAGGACAGTACTGGCATCAGCTCTGCGGTTAGCTGGTTAGCACCTTGAGTTGTCATCATGTTGTACAAAGCTTAAAATTCCAGAGGAAAGACGCGTCTCTCTGAGCACAGATGCATGTGTTATCCGGTATCACACTTGAGACACAAGCTATGAGACCTGCCTTTGTGGACAGTTGTGCAATGGTGCATTATTATGTATGTGTGGTAACAGAGTGATAACAATGCTGTCCTTTTCTCGCCCTCCCTCCTGCTTCGAATCCAGGGGAAGGCGGTAGGTCAGAAAGCTCCTCTGTGGATCCGGGCGAGGTTCCAGGCTCTCCTGTTCTCTCTGGGCTGCCACATCCAGAGGCACTGTGGGAAGGTCCTCTTTATTGGACTCTTAGTATTCGGGGCTCTGTCTGTGGGACTCCGAGTCGCAGCCATCGAAACGGACATCGAACAGCTATGGGTGGAAGGTAAGTTCAAGATGACTGTCCATCTTTGGAGCAATGTTTTGCGAAGCTGCCACACAAACCAGACTCTGTTATTGTTGCTGTGTCTCACACAAATACATCACTTACACTTGAGGTAAGCTGTCATTCTGCACATTCAGTCTGATATTCATGACTGGAATTACTGGCATTTTGCTCAGAGCAGTCAGCTGGGAGTAGTTGGTACATTTTGATGAGCTTGTTTTTTCCCACTGGGTCTAACTGGAGTTTGAATGACAACAGTGGCTGGTGGGAAGATGCAGGGTGGCCATGTTTGTGTCTTCTCAGTGCCATGGGAGGCCACTAGGTGTTCAGTGCCTGACTGCTTGTCATGCCCAAATCCTGACGAAGGCAGCGACAAGGAAAAGGATTTGTGGGAGGTGCTTTGAAGTTGTTTTTTGTTTTGTTTTGTCTGGATGAAAGACACTCGCAGATAGAGTATTAACTTCCTTATGGCACAGTGTTGTTCGCTCATGTCTGTTCATGTCTTAATAAGCTGCAGTTTACCTGAAAACCAAAACAAATCTGATCTCATCTCCTTCTGTCGTACAGACACTATTTACATGTAACTCATAAACCTTTCGTCTTCCTTTTCTCCTTATTCTGTGCATTTCAGATTTAGGTTATTTGCACATTTTCATGGCTGGAGGCAGCTTTATTTGGTTTTTCACACTGGCCAAATTCCTTTTAAACCCCCAGGCTTTCAGTGCCGGGGCTGATCCCCGCAGCAGATGGACTGTGTGAATGGTTAGCCATCTTTGAGGGCTCTGACCCCTCCCCCCCTCGGCTCCCTGTGTGGTCCCTAACTATTCTTGGATTCCATTCAACAAGAGGCAAGCAGGCAGGCAGGCAAGCAGGCACCACCTCCCTAACCCCCCACCCCCCCCATCCCTCCCTCCTTGCTCCCTCCTCCTCACAAGAAGAAAAAATATAAGTGAATGCAGCTGAAGTTTACCCACCTGTTTTGCACACTCTAAAAGCGCTACAGCAGTTGGTGAATATAAACAGACTCTATGGGGTTTTTTAAGCCCACCGTGTCACCGGCGCACGGGGATAGGCGGCTCCTTACGGGAGCAGTGTGGAGGTGTCGGAGAAATCAGGAGGAGCGTTTGGAGGCCGTGGGCTTCACTTGTGCAGGAATTTAAACAAGCTCCTGTACGCGGCACAATTAAAGAAAACAATGTCTGTAAATTGGTTGCAAAAGCCCGAGTTTGCAACAAAAGCAGCCGACAAGAGTTTGAATTTCCACAGTCTCCCTTTTTCTTTGGTTTCATTCTGGTTAGTGTAAAAGCTTCAGGATTACCTCTTGAGCTAATTGGCAGATCCGTCTCTTAAAGGAGATGTTTAGATGTTTGTGTGCCAGTTGTTTTGCTGTGGGATTGAGAGAGTTGAACGGGGGGGCTGAAAAGGAATGCTGTGCCTTTAAGAGGCCGTGGCCATGTTTCTAAAGTTTCTGCCTGCCTTGTTTCCACCAATAGCCCATTGACAAAGCTGCTAGGGCCTCAATGGAGAGTAAAGTGGTTCGGTAACAAGGAGAGGTTAGTTCTCCCTCTGTCTCTCTCTCTCTCTCTCTCTCTCTCTCTCCCTCGCACACACGAACACAGAAGGACACACACACACATGCACCATTGTACGTGAGCCAGAAGAGGGGAGGAATGATATGCTGTCTAATAAGACAGCTGATTTCATATTAGGGCACTGAAATATTTTCTCTACATGAGCTGATAAGTTTTATCAGGCTGTTTTTTTTGTGTATAAACGCTGACTTATGGGAAATGCAGTTTGTAATGCAGTCATTTTCTTAATTTTCAGCAACAATCTTATGGAACAGTTCTTCCAGATTGTAGCATAAACAAAGCCCTCACACTTGAATCCTAATTTGCTCAGAATAAACTAGCTGTGAATTGACACCGTATGTGTTAACACTGCCAACAGAGTGTAGGCTCTATGTGTGAGTGTGAGTGTGTGTGTGTGTGTGAATGTGTTAGGGGCATATGCTTCCCATCATATATGCATACAGGAGGCTGCCGTCACGCTGCCCACGCACGCACACACAAACACACACTTGTCATCTTCGCCACCTTTGGTGCATACAGCTCGCCGTCTGCCTGCCATAGTTTCCTGACTGCGTGCCTGTCTGTCTGCCTGCCTGTGCTTTGTGTATGTGTTTACATTTCTACCTGTCTGTCTGCCTGCTCTGTGAAGTCAGGCCACCAGGGCTTTTTTAATTGCTTCCTCCCTCCTACAGCACCAAAACACTGTGAAGTAGAGCACAGCAGTGGCCAGAGAAGAGACAGAAAAGGGAAATCAGTGAAGTTTGTACCTGCATTCTTCAGCAAACATACTCCACTCCGTCTGCACTATTCCATACCGACATGACAGCTTTTAGTCACGTCATTTTGTTCGCCATGAGGATTTTTGCGCATTTGCAAGGAGGCAATGCAACAAGAAAGAAGAAGGGTTAATCATGCCTTCAGTCCTCACACCTGTGCTGGTGAGAATAAAAGCCTCAGTATCAGGGTGTTTAGTCTGACAAGGGGATTATGGACTATTTGTGGCTTTCTGCTCAGTCACTGAGAGAATCTGAGACAGACATTACCCTTCAAAATACCCAAAACTACTCACACAGGCCTTCTTTAGGAGCTGCTTTTAAAAAAAAAATTGTATCATGCAGAATATTTTTGGAAAGTTGTTGTAGACCTGAGAGATGACACTATATAGATAAAGACTATGTGGAGACTTTCATAGTGTTAAATAAAAATGGCAGACTTACGTAATATTTCTTAAATCCCCTAGTTTTACTGTAAATAAAGTTTGTATGTCTTTAACATGCATTATGCTCTCCTATACTGTTGGTGCTTGTAGTCTGTGCACCTTGGAGAGTGTGAAAGCTGGTGTGAGCTGGCCAACGTGTGACCCAGTCTGTATTGTCCGCGAGCAGAAAAGAGAGAGATCGTAAAAAAGAGGTGCAGGAAGAAGAGAGGGATGAGAGGAGACACTGGGGGGTTGGGGCAGGAACAGAGCGGAAGGTTTATGGCTAGCTGACACTTTTTTTGCCCGTGTTTTTGCTTGTCTCACTTGAACAAACACGAAAAGTGTGAAACTGTCTCACGCATGTCGCTCTCTCACCACAAAGGATTGTGGGAGAGCGGATAGTTTCTTGCTGAAGCTAGAATTTTTTCTTTACTACAGTCTAACTTCTTGTGTCTTGTGTTTTCAGCAAAGAATATTGAACACTTGTTGAATTGAAAGCTTGTTTTGGGAAAGAGTAGAAAAGAAACGACCTCCATGTAAACGTGCTAGTGTTTACTCTAACATTAGCTCAACTCATCCTTCTTGGCAGAGTTTAGGTGAGGCATGACAGACATGTACACACACTCAAGCTGTCCAAATATGAGTGCAGTGAGACAGGGCCTATCCGGATAGCAGGCGCACCACATGTCCCATAAAGAGGCCGTGTAGAAAGAGGATAGGAAAGGGGGAGGTAGAGACCATACAATCCACCGATGCATAGATACTGGACTGCTAGCTTAGCCTCTTAGCATTGAAATCAGACGTGTCTTCTGCAGATATGAAGAGACCAAGACATGGATTGATGACAAGAGTGAGAGAGATGAGAGAAAACACATCTGAGTTTGCGCAAATGAGTGAATGCACACGTGGGCATTTTGGTGTTTGCAGCAATTTCTCTAAACAAACCTCAGAGCAGCACAGCAGGTAAATGCTATAATTCATCGGAGCGCACACTGCGCCCCAGTTCAGACAGAGAAAGGGAGCTCTATCAGGCATTATTGGAGGTGAATAGTGCGCGGTGGTGCCCCAGCTAGATAAATAAACTCCCAGCGCTCAGGGCCCGGGACCTCACTGGTAGAGAGAACAAACAAGACCAGAGTCAACCTGGGTCACTTCTAAATGTTTATTTCACCCCCCCTCTTCCCGCCATCCTTCAATCCAAGTTTCCCTCATTCCATCCCCTTTTTCAGCACCCCCCCAACACACACACTCTTCGACAGAGAGAGTAAGACCACCCCCCAACAAACAAACAGATTGAGCAGCTATGGACACATGTGCATATGACAGACACATGGCTTTTGCTTCCATGGTGCAGGAAACACACAGCAGCTTCCTACCTGCCTGTTTTTCAAGAAGAAACATTGAAAGCAAAAGTATTCATCGTGTAGATGTACCAGACTGTTATTTTGGTGCCAAAGCTGTTACAAAAAAAAAGGCAATGGACTGTCAGTCTTTGCAACATTTGAATGCAATATCCTGAGAAAGGCTGCAATGCAACTGAAAACAGGATAATGAAAACTCAATCAATATAGTGTGGCACCCTTTCTCTCCCAGCTGAAGAGCAACCTTTGTCTTTGGTCTGCGCGAAAAGAAAGCGGCACCAGTCACCTCAGAGTTTGCACCATTTGCCTCTGTCTTTACACCATGAAAGTATAAAAAGTAAAGGGAGTGGGAGATGGAGAGAGACTTAACATTTTCTTGGTACTTGGGAGGGAAAAAAGAAATGGTTCTTGGGCTCAATAAATTCATTTCTCGTCTGAATGAGACCAGCAACGTGGAAAAATTTTGCCTTTCAGGCAGGGATGAATGTATGTTTCAACCACACATTAAGCAGTATTAGCGGTCAGTGGAGTGTCTAATGTGACTATTTTTCACAGTGGCCAACTCTGCCCATGATTAGCATAATTAGCAGAGGCAAGCCTATACATATGGAAATAGAAAGTGTCTAAATGCCAACCCTGGTGGAAATTTATGTGTGGTGGCTAACACCACTGGCACATCTGAATAGAATGTAAGTGAAACTGATTTTTCATGTTGTTTTCACCGTTTTATACTGTTTATATGGTGTAATCACAGGGTGTTTTTTTCATGATGGCGGAAGCTGCTGCAGGGTTTAAGCACATTGCAGCACTGATCATTTCTGCTCTCTCGTGTTTACACATTAGTCAGGATTTTCTCCTCCAAAAATTATACCACTGTCTTTGACGATTGTTGAGCAGATACGGTGTGCGTGTGGAGACAAACACACACACACACTCACACACTGTATTTCTATAGGTAAGATACCAAAGTGCCAGCTTCTCTTTCTCGCCCCCAGCCTCACCCTCCCACAGCCAACACTGGCATTGTTTTACAGGCTGGGAAAGTTTTGGTCCATTTGCTTTTGTTGTGGAAAAAAAAGCGTTCCCTCTTTATTTTATTCTGCTGTTTGTTGGGAAACATCTGAAAGAAATTGAAGGGTTGAATGACAAAAGGGGTCTGCATTCAGTCTGGAGCTGCTGTACTGAAGGACTGAATGGAGGAACGGCCCATCTGCTGGGGGCAGCCTGCTTTAGGCGGTGCCCTGGCTTGGGAATGCCATAGGCCAGGGCTGGGCTGAGGACCTAAAGTGGGGCATGGTCCCGATTCTGGTGGGTCCACATGTGACAAAAGGGCCGTGAGGTTGTTTGTGACACTGGGTGCCATGCCAAGAGAATGAGTTTCTCATTTGGCTCTTTTGCTGAAAATCAAAAGAAATAAAAGACTATTCTACCTTTTGGCCGACAGTGTGAAAAAAAAGTAAATGATAGATGGAAGATGGCAGCCAGTGGATAGCTTTTTGTCTTTTTTTTTTTTTTTACATTGTTGCTACTCTTTGGTGGTCTGAACTTTTTCCCTTAAATCTGTTTTATTTTAAAGGAGGCTTCGTGTTTAAATCAGTCATGTCTCTTCAAATGTTCATGCTGTGTAAATCGGGAAAAAGTAACATCCAATCCATCACGTCCGTACCAGGTAAAAGCATACATGTCACTTTCAACCCTCTTCGTCTTGGGTCTTCCTCCATAGCAGCGTGGGGCCTTTCAGAGGCCCCCTAATCCAGCTAATCTACCACACTGAACTTTGAAGGTGGCCTGGTCTGACCTAGCATGGCCTGGAACTGGGACTAGGCCTGTAAGCCACGAAAACAGAATAGAATAGAATAGAATAGAATAGAACAGAATAGAATAGAATAGAATAGAATAGAAACAGTGCACTAAAGGTGGCCTTGTGTCTGTCCTAGAAGCCAGATGTGAGAAGCCGCACATATTTCACCGAGTTAGGGGAATCTGGGTGTTCTGCTTCTGGGGATCTGGAAGGGTCAGGTGGAGAGGAAATGACTGAGGTTGGTGGAGACAGGGTCCAGTGTTAACACTAGTGTACACGCCCAAACACACACACTCACACACGCACACACACAAGCACACACATGCAGAGGCACATCTACTCATGCACACATTCATGTACGCCCACAGACATGAAACCATTTCAGTGCTTTTTATGATATTTTTCATTCCTTAACAGCCTTAATAAAAGAACAGTGGATGCGATTTAGAAGAAGTTGTGATCATTTCTTTTTTATGCATATATTTCTTCATGTTTTCCAAAGGAATAATATTTCAGGTTAGAAAATTGCTCATGTAATAAAATTGACAGCCACCGGGTGTTGAACCTCCAACTTCCACACTCAAAGGCGCTTTCTTCCCAGGGTGGGAAAATTTCCGGGAACTGTCTCTTTAAGGCTCTGTGGAGAGCGCAGGCTGAGTGCAGGGAGAGGGTAGGGGGGGATTGAAAACGAGTGAGAGAGAGGAAGAAGTCGAAAAGGAGTAAGAGGGAGGAAAGGGAGATAAAGAAGAAAGACGGATAGGAAAGGGAAGAACGGAGTTCCTTGTGGAGCGAGCGGTGAGCCGAGCACAGCTGAACCGAGCGGAGTTGTCGCGAAAGCTCAGAGTTGGGTGGTTGGGGCTGGACCAGGGGTTGAGGAGAGAAGGCGAGAAAGAGAGAGAGAGAGAGA
>JAPQLA010000004.1:12345185-12356911 GCA_029822935.1 Naso vlamingii | reverse complement strand
TTGTTCCTGAAAACCACTCACCTGTTCCATCTGGAGTGGCATCCCAGAGGTCGGCAGCTGGCAGGTCCGTGGTGAGCCGGGATGGGGAGTACCTCAGGGTGGAGGGCCTGATACAGGACACCGGGTTGCTCGTTGCAGGGGTCCCTTGGGCTAAAGCAACTGGAGACTCTCTTCTCGCCTCTGGGGAGTCCAGGAGGGCAGAGTGCTGGGATCCTCCCTCACCCCCTTGATTTGAGCTCATCTGGAACTGAACCGTGGACTGACCTGCAGCAGAGCGATTTCTCGAACTTGACTTCAGGGCTGATTTGATAGGCAACGCAGGAGTAGGTGACTCTCTTAATCCACCAGATGCCTCCAGCAAACGGGGTTCAAGAGCAATGGGGCTGCCTGGTGCAAATGAAACAGCTCTGCTCAAGTTGACCCTGTTCCTGGGATTTGAGTTGCGCCGCTGCGCCCACGATGGACCATAAGGGCCATGGCCGGACTCCAGTCGACTTTCTCCTTTCCTGCTCCTTCTCCTAAGTTTCCCAAACCCTGATGATTTCCACCCCGTGCTACTCTCTTTATTTTCCCCCAGCACATAAGCTCCAGCAAACGTAACAGTCAGAGGAGCTTTGGAACGAGTACTCGCCTCTGGTTTGTTCGGAGGCACCCAGTGGGGAACTACTTTTCCTCGTGGGTCCTCTGCGTTGCTGTGCTGCTGTGGCTCAGTGTTTTGTGGATCTGACTGTGATGAGACTGTCTGAGGTTCTCTGACCACAGAGCCACATGCCTCACATTTCTTCACCAGCACGATTATCTCTTTAATCACTGTTGTAGGTTCACCACCGATGGCCACATCCTCTGGCTTTTGTGGAGGCGGCATGGAGACACTCCTATGGCTTCTGCTGTGCTCTGAACCACTACTGCTTGAATCTGTATTACTTTCTTTACTCTTGGACTTCCCAGGTCTGCCACGCTGTCTCACTCTATCCAAGTACCGAGACTCTGCTTCCTTCTCCGATTCATCCTCGAAGCGTACCCGCGTCGGGGAACAACCATAGCGTCTAGATCGACCACTTTCAACGGGAGAAGTGTCTCTATGGTTGGGAACAAGCAGGGGACCAGACACAGTCTGAGCTGTAGGATCATCTTTGGTTTGAACAGCTTTCTGCACTGGTGACGAATGGGGAGACTCATTTTGCTGCTTCTTTCTGCAAAAGAAATGACACAGAAGTGCATGTTGCCGACTTTTTTTTTGTCTTTAAGAGAGTTACCCTTTTGTTGAATGCATTTTTAAAGTCAGAATCTTAAAAAAACAAAGTCAAAATGAAACAAAAGTAGAAATGAGCCTGAAAGTGCAACTGAAAGTCAGTACTTTCCAAGCAACCGACCAGGTAGAAAAGAGAGCCAGTCACAACCAAGTATGCAGATGTGGGTACGTCTGTATCACGCCCACTTTCAAAATAAGAGATTTTTGTTGATTGTGACACACAGTTCAGCACATGTAGTTTCCACAGGCATATTTCACAACAAGGTAGCTGTCCATGGAAGGATTCATTGTCAGTGGTCCTAAATCTGACTTAAGGGAATATTTCGTGCTGATATAAGGGGACTTTTAGGAACAAAACTGTCTGACACAACACTGTTCAACAAACAGAAAGTTTGTTTATGTTTAAAAGGTTTCACTTTTTTAGGTATGCAACATTAGCTTTAGCTAAGTGCAAAAGAAGGACAGACAGGGTAGGGGAAAAGTTCAGGGAAACACAACAGTGGAAAAACTGAGGGACAAACAGATACAGGAACCTAAAACACAGAGGGTTGTGTCTGGAATGGAAATGCCAAACTTGACAGATCTCACCATATTTAACATTTTGTAACCAAACTATGATGACCCTCCTTAAACCCTCAACTAAGTGTTTTTTTCCCCAAACCTAACCAGATCTTAAGCATGGGTTGTCACATTGTAAAACATAATTGGCTTGTACAGTGTTCACAATGAAAAACAGCACATAGCAATCTCAAAAAAAACCAAAACTGATTGATCAGCACATGTCATATTTTATCACACTACAGAGTTATACCAATGCACATGTATTCAAAACTGTAGGGCAAAAAAGTACGGCGTTCACAGTCCCTGACATCTAACACAGATACCAAAGATGTCACAGCCCACAGAGGAAATGCAGCCAACTCACACAGTGGCTCTCTGATCAGAATGAGAGCGTCTGCAGGGGCCTTTGATGTGATTGGAGCGAGCCTTGAGTCGCGCACGCTCCAGGAGAAGCTTGGCTTGCTCATGTCTTGGGCTCAGAGGAAGCTCATCACTGATTACAAGAAGTGACCTGACAATCAAGAAAAATCAAAGCAGGAAAAAGAGAATAATAAATCGGTGTGGTGATGAAAAACAGCAAGGGAATGCATGATGAGACAAATCTCTGTCGGCATCTGCTTGAGTGAAATTTAATATTCGATAAAGTCTTTGAATATGCAGAGCTTATAATATGTTGTGACATATTCAGCAACATCATATTCCCCAAAGATTGACATAACATAGAGTGAATCAAGCTGCATCTTCCTAAGCTGCCTTATGTAATATCAGATAGATAGACTGGGGTGTGGCAGTAGTGGTGAGCAGCAGAGAGAACGTCATACATCCATCTATCCTCACGCCCAGCAGCTAAGCTGCTCTGCATTGTGCTTCATCGTCTGTACTCGTCTTTATCCCCTGGCCCAGTGATAAAGATAGCATGATACACCAGCCATATGGATTATCCTTGTAATGGGCTGAGTGTGATTCATTCTCTCCTGACTGTCAAAAGGAAAACATATTGTGCTTCGATAGATTACAGTTTGTCATGCCAGAGTTTCATCCAGCACTGACAAGCATGAAGTAATTAGCGGTCTGTTTTGGTTCCTGTATGCAGCTCCTTACAGGCAGTGATGGACTGTAACGTGCATTAACTCAAATACTGTGCAGTATTTTTATACTTTTGCTCTACTACAACTAAGAGACAAATTTTGGCCTTTTTACTCCACTTATTGTGTCTCACAGCTTCCGTTAATGGCTACTTTTTTAGATACTAATTCTCAAACCCTTCCTGTTCAGTGAAAATGTATCTCCCAATTTGATGGTTTTTTATTTTTTATTTATTTATTTTTTAAATAAACCAATGTTTCAAGTGTTTCTTTACTGGTTGAGAAAATTTGCCAACTTCCTAAACAAAATAAACTATGTAAAAACCCTCTTTGATTAGCTGTAAAACGCGCTGCACCAAAGTTAAAGGTAACGCTTTATAATAACTACACACTTTTAGGATTACAGTTAGGGTTAGGGCTACCCCTGCTGCTAACCCTAACCGTTACCCTAAGGACTTTTCATGTAGGAACGATGCTTTATAAATGATAATTTGATATTTATTAATGCTCAACTGAAGCCTAAAAGTTTGTAGTTATTATAAAGTGTTACCAAGTTAAAAAGCAGGGTTGTTTTTCTGAGTTTCTGAAAAGTAGTTCTTACAGGACAGCAACGTTACAAACATGTCAAGATTTTGTAGAATACTTTGCATTGCGGTAGATTAAACTAGCCAACGATGAGTCCTGCCTTTAACATCTACAGCAGCAAAATCCTGCACATTTATATAACAGCAAAATTCAAAATCATCATATACAACACTGCCAGTGCCGGGGAACAACTGTTTTGCATGATGAGTACTTTTACTTTTAAAACTTGGAGTAATTTTGCTGACAATACTTACAAACTTTCACTAAGTAAGATTTTGTCTTGATGCATCAAACTGGGAATGAATCAAGCCGTATGCTGTGTCTTCATGATAACCAATGAAATGGACCCTAAATTCCCACAAGTGGAGCTGTAAAAGTGGAATTTATGAGCATGGAGTATAAATAGTGCATAGGAGTCGTATGTCACCACCTCTGCCAAGCACATAAATAAGCATTGCATTGCTCACCTCAAATACGGTTCAAGTTCCTGGGACAGAATGGCTGAGTCTGAGCTGTCCAAAACCCCATGGGCACCTGCGACTGGCATAAAACAGGAAAAGTTTACATTTTTTATGGATATAAGTCACGTATAAAAGCTTTAACAGGTCCCCCTGTATTTAGTGAATCTGGTGCATAAAAACATGGTGCATTACTCTTGGTAAGGGGTCAGTTCTCAGTGATTTATGTGGCGCTTACACGGGGAAAAATAATGCCAAGAGAGCCATCAGCCAGAATGTGACCTACAGGGACATGGGGGTATTAAAATAATTGGGTCTTTGTATGATCTAAGGATTTTCGTAAACCTTCATACCATTAGATTCAGTGACACTCTCATAGGTTATCCCTTACTGATCCTTAACGTCAGTCAAAAAAACCCCACACAGGTTATGCAACGCCTGAGAGAGATAAAGGCAGATTTTCCCGAGAAAAGAGGAAGAAATCACCTGATCATCATGGATTTACCCGAATGTCTTACAAAACTAACTGTATTAGTATTGACACATACAGAGGAGGACACATATAGAGTACTGCTAATACATAATATGGGAAAATACTTAATCTGTCACCGTACATGCATACAAAAGCCTCCATTAGTACACAGAGATACACAGGCAGGGACACTTCACTTCCCCCACAGCTCTGGCTGCTAATAATAGCAACGACTGCACATCTGCACATCTGACATCTGCTCAACACTGGGAATTTTGCCAGGTTACATACTACATTTCTATACAACATCATATGAAGGAGACAGACAAATGCTTTTTCAAGGACCTTTGAATAGTTGCAAGGGCTAGAGAGTATTTTAAGCAGACAAAGTATGAACACAATAACAAGCCTTACAATATTTTAATGTCATTGCAGAGCCACTGACCTGAAAAATGCTGTATTTGCATTAGTTACCAGCTTACAACATTCACTGAATTGCACTGAAAAGTTGCAAATGACAATCAAAAAATACGTTTAAAAAGAAAAAAAAAACGTGGCATTCAAAATGTATATGCCGCTGTCTCGAGTGTATACATAAAATTCCTATTTTTGCTTGTTTTTTTCATCCCACACAACAGAATGTAACAGAGCAGAGTCTGCCAGCAGTCAGCCAGATGCATCACAACACTTTGTCCTTCCATGTATAACACAATCATTTCATCAACATACTAAAAATAAAACCGCCTCGAGATGATGAGGAGGGATCTTATCTCTGACTCAGTCCCGCGTTGATCTCTCAAACCCTTGAGTCAGGCTTTCCCTTTATTTATAGCTCCACCCATTCATTATTACTCACATTCACCTCAAGAGACCTACCTTTACCATCCACTTTGCATGTTGTGTCTTCATGATAACCGGCACTTTCTCCTCCACTCTGCTCTCGCTCCTCTTTGCAGTCATGTTGTCTTTCCCTTAACCTTGCATAAACCCTTTGCTTCACCTTCAGCTTCTCATTGGCAGATAGCGCCCCGCTTTGTGAAGACACGCTCTCCCAGCTGTCTGAACTGCACAGGCCTTTGCTGTCCATCTCCTTCTGCTCACACCTCTCCAGGAAGCCCTCCACGCTGTCTGAGTGTTGGATTTCTGAGGATGCATCGCTGTCGTCCGCCACGCTTCCCACGTCACTCCTGGTGCCCCCTTCGGCCGGTTTAGGCTTCCTCTGAGGCCCCGTCAGTGCCTCTGCCTGAGTATAGTCCTTCAGAAGTAGGTTGGAGGGTATGCTGCTTGGGCTGACACCGTTTAGAAGCAATGTTTCTGGGCGCGCCACCCTCCAGAAGCCTTTGGGTGGTGCCCAGTGTCTGGTTGACGTGGAGGAAGTGGAGGAAATATTGGAAGGTGTTGTAGAAGGAGGGATGGGGGAAGGAGTGCAGGAGAGCACAGGGAGAGGAGGAGGAGTTAATGGGTCATCCTTGCTGCTGCTCGAGTTATCAGACAGAAGACTCTCCAGACTTGTACCCTCCCCGAGCAAATAAGGCTGGCCCTCATTCCTGTCCGACCTCTCCTCTTCAGTTTCCTCTTCCCTCTCAAACACCTGCGGTCCTTTCGCTTCAGCTGGAGGGCTGTGGATCTGCAACCTGACTTGCACCTCAACTTCCTCCTCTTCCTCACTACTGCTCAAGATCCTCCCAGCACCTGTTCGCCAGGGGGGGACAGGCAGGGATGACTGACCCTTCTCTCTTGAGGTCTGTCTGAGAAGGACCTCAGATGAAATCTGCCCAGTTGGACCGCTTACTAAGACTTCGGCGTCCAACTTTTCTCTCTCTTTCTCTCGATCTCTCCCTCTTGTCCTTCTCTGCGTGAGTGACTTCACCTTGGTTTGCAGAGCGTGAACAGCCGAACTCTGAGGAGGAGGAAGTTGGGTGCTCAGAGAGGGTCCAGGCAAAACAGGCTGGACAGGGCCAGTGATGAGTCCCCAATTAATGGGAAGCCCAGCGGGTATAGGGGAACTGGGTTGTGCTTGGTTATTATCAACCACCTTCTCCTCCTCCATTGGCAGGTCATGCATAGAAAAACCCAGACCCTACAGACACAAAACAGAACATTTTCACACGCATGCAAACAAAACCACGTCTCTTACATCTGCTCTACATCTCTGTTAGTGGCTTCTTTCTATCTGATCTGCCCGGTGAGGAGATATGTAATGTGGATTCAGTCACGTTGCCTTATCCAGTGATTACTTTGCAGTGCACAGGATAATCCTTTAAAATGAGAATAAGCAACTGCTGCCTGCAACTGAGCCCCTGCACGAATAAACAATGTTAGAAATGTTTCTGAAACAAAATACAAAACATAAAGACCGAAAAATTCACTCTGTAAATCAGTCACCTGTCCAATAAGAAAGTTGAGGAAATATTATTTATCTTAAATTCTTCTTACAATCCTTGTTATATAGCTGCTGTGGAACATTAACACCTTGCCAAAAACCAATTTAAGAAACATTACAAAGAAATTAAGCGGTATAATACATTAATTTAACACAAGTTTAATGACATAAATAGGCTCACACACATAATAAAAAATGTACCTGGATATTTATTGATTATGATGTCCTTTAAAACGCAATTCCAGCGCTGAGCATCTTAAGAAAGTTCCCCTAAATTCAAGCGCAACTGCACAAATTCAAGTTAACATTCGTTCTAAAACCTGCGCCAAAACGTGCAGGCATCGCAGCGCGCATCCTCAGGTCGATCGCCAACATAAACAAGACGACGCGCAACTTTCCCCTCCGGATAAAAAACGAAACCAAAAAATAACATTTCTCAGTCTTGTTCAAGATCTTCGTCCTGTGCTCCCACTCACAGTCTACACGGCTCCCGGTCCAGGCGGTGTCAGACGAGCCAGCGGCCTCTCAATCATGATTGGTCCGGTAATCCCTTCAGAAATCAGTGGGATTAGACAAAAATGGAATACAAAAATGCCTGCTTTAATTTCGTCCTTGCCTCGCGAACCCGTTGCCGAGTGAAGCTCCATGTTGCGTAAGTACAGCGCACACCGACTCCCTGCACACAGTAACAAGCCAATGAAAAAGAAAATAAAATCAAAATAAAATGGCTTAATGGACTTCAGAATACCTGTGACACCCCCAGTTTCCTGCAATTCCTGGGATATGCCGATGCTTTTGACGTAGGGATCTCGGCTGCGTTGTGTTTTTAGAGAATTTAGGCCAAATTTTGCATCGTAAAAAAAAACAAACAACAACTGTCGGCTGATTCTTATTTGTCAATACAGCTGATCCCTCCCTCCAGCCTACATCCCAGCTCACTCTCTCCCTCTCGTTCAATCCCTGTGTTTTCATAGAGGAGTGTGCACCACACACACGTGCGGCCGTGCACAGTCAGCCTAATTGGGACAATGTTCTGCCTGCCAGTTGTCACAATCCCCAGATGTGATCAGACGGGCAGATGCTGCTCAGTTTTGTGTTGTGGCTGTGTGTGCCTCTCAACGCCAGCAGAGGGCGCCATTAGCACATACATACACACACACACACACACACACACGCACACACTTCTTGCCCAGCTAGCTGTAACCGGCTAGTGAGCGAGACTGTTGTCGAGTTGACACCCTCCCCAAACCTCGGCAGCAGCTAAGCTGCACAGTCGACATGGCAAGAAAATATCGCAACAATTTCATAAAGAAATATGAAAATCTTCCAAGTCTTTTGGAATGAGTGAGTAACACCGAGAATAATTATCTTGTTTGTTCTGATAGAAACTAATGGTAGAAGTTGCACATTTTGTTTAAGTCACATTAATGACGCATAGCTATGGTTAGTTGTTGCTAGCACGAAATGTAGCCAGCTAACAAGCTAACGGCTACTTGAGGGAGGAGTAGAGGCTTGTTCGCTAGGCTCTTAGCATTCCGGGCTCAGTCCGACGAGAGTTAGCTACTTTTGAAAAATGGGACCAAAACATAATTCGATTAACGTTATGAGTCGGAACATTTTAGACACGAGTAAAGAAGTGCGTTCGGTGATAATATAGCTATCTTAAAGGCAGTTTGGTTGCTGGTTAGTTTCGGATGCTAGCGTTACATAATCTCGCTGTTGAGAGTCAAATGGCTCCACTTTCCAGTGTCACTGTGGCTCTTCTGTAGCAATCATTTCCTTGACCATTACACGAGATGGTAACTAATGTTCGTAACAGCGTTGTGGATTCTTAATCACAGTTTTATTCAGAATAATGACTGTATCGTGAACAACATACAACGGTTTTTCTATCACGAGTAATTTTTTTGAAATCAGACGATGTTTGCTCGCTAGCCAACGTAGCAAACTAGCCACCCATAGCTTAGCTTGCTAAAAAGTAAGCTAGCAAACGTATCGCTCCATATCAGGGAAAGCATTAACGCTAATGGGTTTTATGAACATCATGGTGATAGTTACGGTAGAAATCTCACTAACTAGAGAGAAATTTGTTCTGTGAAGCATAATGTTACCCAGCTGTATTAGCAAACGTTAGCTTCACTACAAGTTAGATAGCGCAGAGGGACTTGGTTGTTAACGTTAGCCTCTTCGGGACCCTTTGTCCATAGTCACAGTAGTAACCAGCTCCTCTAAGTAGGCCACACAGCAGTTGTTTTGATCCTTTTCCGTCGCTTGTTACCCCTGTGTGTTACATATATTTGCTGTGTCACCTCTGGTTTCTTTTTTTATTTTGTTTTGTGAAACGACTGAACAACGCACACTGGAAGTTAAAATCAAATAGGCTTCAAATGATAGATTTTTGATTTTTAATGTAGTAAAGTAGCAGTAGTCCCTTGAGAAACCTCAGTTTCGCTGCCTTCAGTAAATTTCTCAGCTGCACTTCCACTCATACTCAACGTGATTTTATATATTTTTAAAACAGCAATTGAGGATATATATTTTGACGTTTAGGCAACATTCTAAAAAATTGTTTAATGTTTGCACATTTTAATTTTGTCTGTCCTCCTCTTTTGCAGTATTCATCACGCGATGTGATCCAAAATCCACAATGTGTGAGAAAATTTAAGAACGATTGAGTTCGGAAGAAAAATTCTTGATTCCAGTGGAATCTTCCATATAATATATATACATATATATTATTGATTTTTTTTTTTTTTTTTTTAAATTTTGTTTGTGTTAAAGCTTACACTCATTTACACACCCTCGTCCCATTAACATATAACCATGCCAGTCCAAGCACCACAATGGACAGAGTTCCTGCTGTGCCCAATCTGCACACAGACATTTGAGGAGACTGTTCGCCGGCCCATCAGCCTGGGCTGCGGACACACTGTCTGCAAGATGTGCCTGAACAAGTTGCATCGTAAGGCTTGTCCCTTCGACCAGACAGCCATCAGCACAGATATCGAGCAGCTACCTGTCAACACGGCCCTGTTGCAACTGGTGGGAGGCCAGGTGAGGCTCTGTTTTTGTACACTTTACTGTTGACAACATTTCTGTAGAGCATCTTCTGATGCCACCATCTAGTGAAGGATAATAGCTCATGGGTGTGTGTTTGTGTTGTGGAACATTCTGGGATGTCTTTTATATCTTTTCAGCACAACGTTCTCTGTAATTACTGTTTATGAACTTTATTAGAGTGTTACACATGGGCTGTTACATTACACATACCATAGAGATTCCCTTGTGAGTCATTCTTTAGTCATTAAGCAATAACATAGTTCTTTTGGTTTACCAAGTGTTGGTACAATCAGTAAAGCTGTATTTGTCTGAGGTGTTGTTTGACCTACAGGGTGAGGCACAGCTAATAGCGTTTTAGCTTTGTTTGCCAAGTTTCCAGGTGTTCCTGGTACAATAATGGATAACATCATTTTATTGACTGTGAGCCTGCTGTGTCGAGTGTCTGATTAAGTTATGGTTGTGATGCCTCCTAGCTGAGTGCTTTGCATATCTTTGCGCGTGAACAGGGTACCATTTGAAAACAAATTAATTCCAGAAAAGGAAGTTGTTACAGTATAGTTATTAATTATTTGTAATGGGCATAGCTGCAGATCATTTTGGTCAGTATCAAAGCAAAAGATCTGCAGTCAGTCTATTTTTTTTTTTTAGTTTCAGTGGAGGTCAGTAGTTATTTGATATCGGCATGCCTTGAGCATTAAAACGTAACTATGATAAGAAACATTTCTCACATTTTTTTTGCTCTTTTCTAAGTTGTGTTTGTTACATCGTCAGCTGTGTAGGGTGCAGTTTAACAACAAGCAATGACGTGCAGAGAATGGAGCATAATCCTTTAATACAGTGCAATAGCTGTCAAATCTTCATTTTCACGTCAGTCATAGTTCCTTGCCTTGAGTGTAGTGTAAGGCCCATTAAAAGCTAAATAATGAGTGGAGCTAGGCTTGTCACAATAACTACTTTTATTAGAGGATTTATTGTTCAGGAATCACAACAAAAACAGATATTGTCATTTTAGGATAGTTTTATCTCAATGATATAATAGTAATGGCGTAACAATGCAAATACAGCATTTCAAAGAGTAATACACATTAAATAGAAAGAACATTGGAACTGGAACGGGAAAAAAGATTAAAATATCTTGAATAAATAAAAACAACCTGCACAGCCAAAACGATAAATGCGGAAAGAAAAAAAAATCATCGGCTCTGCACACACGACTAATGGAAAAAAAAAACCTGCTGTTTATTCTGGCATCATGTTTGCTTAAATATTGGTGACATTCTTATTTAAACACATGCATGTAAGCAGAACAGGCATCATGAAGATCAGCAAAAATGATTGGTGGTGCCCTTATGCTGTACACTAAATCAATAAGCAGAGGTGGCAAAAGTACACACAATCTTTATTTAAATGTGAGTACAGGTACTGAAATGTACTCAAACTATAAAAATAAAAAGTATGCCTCTGAAGTACATTTCTAGCGGTCATTTCTGTGCAAAGTTATTTGAACCTCACATCATATTACTATAATGCAAATACTATTAAACTTAAAGGTCGAATGAATAGGATTTGTCCGAGCTGTTCCTAAACGCACCAGAAAATTATGTGATTGTTGAGTCTGATTCCCAGAATGTCAAATAGCAACATTTTGGGTTAATACAGGGTCCTGAGCACAGCCAAAAAGGCAAAAGCATTTGAACTAAAGTAACAAGCCTGTTTTGAAAATGTAAGGAGCAGGAAGTACACATATTTGTGTTCAAATGTAGGGAGTGAAAGTCAAAAGTTGTCAGAAAAATAAATACTCAAGTACAGTACAGATACCTGAAAAATCTATTTTTACAGTAACAAAATATTTGTACTTGATTTATTCCCA
>JAPQLA010000004.1:12243706-12256134 GCA_029822935.1 Naso vlamingii | reverse complement strand
AGCCCCTTATATTAGCCCATTCATGTGAGGGGGAGACTTTCTATTTTCTGTCATTAACTACGGCTGATATAACCATTGTTGCTGCACTATATTAACTGTGGAAATTCCAGACATGTTATAAAACTAAACAACATCATGTCTGGGGTTATTATATCATCTCATAGCATATTGTGTCGCACCGCTCTGTTTGCACACACAGCCAAAGTGGGGACTCAGGAGAAAGGGAGAGCTTGCAATTTCATTTTCTATGGCCAATAAAATAATATTTTCTGCACTGCATCATTTGTGGAGGCCCAACACACGTTGAAAAACGTTGAATAACATCATCTGGAGGTGCATAAAGTTGTTTTGTACGCCTCCAGCAAAAACATGTTGCGTCTGTTTATGTGCAAGTCATCAGCGACTACTGATGATGTATCACGTTCGTGCAGGGGTGTCTCATTTCATAGGAGGAGATTTCAGCCACTACCCCTTGTAACTCAGTTCCAAGGAGTAAGGGCAAGGGGTAGGTGTAAAAATGAGCCTAGTGTCACTTTTAAAAATGGGTAGGCCTATCACAAAATCCTTAGTCCCCAGTAGTCTATCTTCACCTAGGCAACCAGGATTGCCAGGATGACCACGGTCTCCTTTTAACCCTAGAAGACAAGCTCCTTCTCTTCCTGGTTGTCCTGTTGGACCAGAGACCCCAGGTTGACCTGGAATCCCTGTGTCCCCTGTCGGCCCAGGACCCGCTGTGACTGTCAAACCAGGGGGACCAGGGTTCCCTGGAGGACCTACAGCAAAGAAATATGCAGAAGTTTACTGATGTCAGCAAAGGTGAAAAATTAAAGTTTCCAGTGGGTGCTAAAGTTTTTACACACTGCCAAAAAAAAAAAAAAATTAAAAAATCATTCATTATGTCCCTCTGAATAGTGGGATACTACATCATTGTCTCTGTCTTTATGCACACCATTTTTGTAAAGATATTTGATCATGATTTTATTTTTAAACCACATGTAAGCGAACCACGATGAACACAAATTCTAAATAAATAGGTGGCACTTAGTCTCAGAATTTGAAAAGGTTTTTGCAGGCTTCATTAAAATGTTTTTGGCGCTAGGCAACACAACAGGTACATAACAGTGTTTTTAATTATTATTATTCAGCACCCTCATGTATTTTTTGATTTTTTATAAATATACAAAAAGAGATCTCATTAAGGTCTGATTCAGTTAAATATTTCATTCTCAGGTTTATCCAAGACTCCTTTACAAGAGCAGATTGTGCCACAATGTTTCTGCCCAATGCTCATAAATTTCAAGAATATGAAAATTAAACTATAGTTTCAAAAACAAAAGAGAAAAGACACAAGTGGAAGTGAAAGAATGTATGTTTGTCTTCCTAAGGCTCCTAAAAGCCTTAGGAAAGATTCTTCTATAAACTTAAGACTCACCTGGTGGACCTGTGTTACCTCGAATGCCTGGCGTCCCACCTACTATGACTGCAGAAGAAAGATGGGATGATAAATAATGATGAGTTTTGCTGCAGCCATAACTTTGAGACTTGAGATAGGAGACATTTATTCAACAGGCCAGTAGTTCAGACAGAAGGAAAGTACATGCTAAGTTTGTTACAGGATGTGCACAAGGTCACAGAGTTGTTAAGAGTTTTTCATGTAAGATTCCTCTTACCCATCTCTCCTTTTTGTCCTGGTGCTCCAGGGATCCCATCCCGACCTTGGTTACCTTTAGGACCTGGATAACCACCAATACCTGGTGGACCTGGGTTACCTGGGGATAAAACAGATATAAAAAAGTAAGGCTGAGGTTACACTTGATGTTCAAAGTAATATACATATAACAGTGAAAAGTACAACACGAGTAGTTTGAGTCTTTTTTACAGTACATGTGCCGTATGTTGTACTTTTAAACCACATTAATGATAGATTCAAGGTATTCCTCTATACTAATACAAAAAACTAATATTTCAAAGGACTTTACCTGGTGGCCCATGAGGTCCTGGATGTCCTTTGCCTCCTGTAGGCCCATCTGAACCTTTAGGCCCTTGATAGCCTGGTGAACCTGTAACAGTAGTTAGTGGTGGAGATGTTAACGTATTGAGCAAAGAGTAAGACCAAACATAAAGTGCATTATTTTCGTGACCAGTGGTAGTGACCATTTTGTCCAGCAGGTCCTAGGTTTCCTTTGGCTCCAAATTCTCCTGGTAGACCAGGAGTTCCTAAAACACCAGGTTCACCTTTCTGACCCTTCGCTATATAAGTGTTGATCGGTCCTGGTTCACCCTTAACGCAGGAAGAAAAGTAAAGAGAAAAATAAAGAGAGAATTTATCATTGTTTATAAATGAGAAATATTTTTTGATTTAGCCTACTTAATTTGGTTCTCCACTAGTTTGTTCTTTGCTCTGCTGCCTCAGTTACAAATTTGTAAGTGGCTAGTCTTCAATCAAATTAAGTCAACAAATTCTCTGTGGAGGTAGAGTACAAATAGAAACAGCCATGGTGAAATGCATGATAAATAGCAGCAGACAACAGGTGCTTACTGAACCTCTGCTAACAGCTCAACTGCAGCTACTTTTACCTGCTGTGCTGTGTGACTGGAAAACACTTGCAGCAAAAATAACGATTAACTCAAGTCAAGCATGTCATCTGTTAGAGACTTATCTTCATGCGGGAAGCCCTGTTTTAATGGATAATAAAATCCACGCTCCACTGGGATGACTTGCTAAGTGTGTATGAAAACGGTCTAAAAGATTTTTTTTTTTCAGCTTTAACCTTTGAATCAGCCATTAGTACCTTTTGCCCTGCTGGTCCAGGCAGCCCATATCCGTGGTAGTTTGGCTCTCCATTAGCTCCTTTGCAACCTGGCCGACCTGGTGCACCATCTGGACCTGACCCTCCGGAGATTCCTTGATCTCCTTTTATCCCCTTTGGGCCTGCAAGAGTTAAACCAAACAATTATATACAGTAAGTTATATGCAAGATAAATTTAAAGGCACATCACTGCTGCACAAATTGTATTTGTGTAGTTCACTTCATAAGAATAGATGTGTGGATTTGTATGGACATGTGTATGACCTTAAACCAAAGTTTGGCTCTTACCTGGAGGCCCTGGGACTCCCGTGTCCCCTGGGGCTCCAGCAGGTCCTCGATTTCCATCTAAGAGCGCTTGTCCATCTAAACCTGGATCTCCTGGGGCACCTGGACACAGAAAGGCACAAAGCACACACATTTTGGTAAACCAACATACTAATGAAGTTAATGTGCAGAGAAACAAATTCCAAACCTCTTTGTCCAGGGGGCCCTGGAGCTCCCCCTCTCCCTCTCTGCCCTTTAGATCCAGTTCTCCCCACATCTCCTTGGGGACCAGGTAGACCATGATAACCTGACAAAGCACAGGTAGAGTTAGAGTATCATTAACAGTCATGTCAGTCAAAAGTCATATGAAAGTGAGACTTGCAGACACTGTGTATGTGACCTCACACACACTCTTGCAATATGAATTGGTCTCTGCTACCAAAATCTGAAGTGGAGTTAAAAACAGACAAGATAGTTTAACATAAATAATTTATTGTAAATCTTACCTGGATTACCAGGGTCCCCCGGGGGCCCAGTGACTATTTCTGCTAGTGATACAGGGCCAGGTGGACCCCTGACACCTGGTTCCCCATTTATGCCAGGGGGACCTGGGGGACCTCTGGCTCCATTTGGACCAGGATCACCTGGAAATAGTGATAGGAAACAAAATGTGAAATGATATCTTGCTTAATATTCACATCAGCTTATAATCATATTGCTGAGACTTTGGTATATACTCATGTTTTACCTATTTGGCCTGGGAGTCCAGTAATTCCAGGCAATCCTTCTGGTCCATATCCTGAAGATCCATCTGGTCCAGGGTCTCCTCTCAGTCCTACAAAGTCCAAGGACAAACTCTAAATTAAAGTCTAAAAATAAAATTTCATAGTATGCACATTGCAACAATGGCAATGCATGACTTCTTTTTGCACGGGAGAAATTTGTTAGTTGTATCCAAGTCATCTAAAACCTCAGTGTAAGAGATGCTTTTCCCTTCCTGGGCATTCAGTAGGTCGCTATATACCCATCTCACACAAGCAGTTTTGCATGTTCATTGGCAGTGATAGGGAGGGGAGATGCCTTTACCACCATCTAAAGCTCTCTAAAACACATCCTAAAAATCTCCAACACGCTGCATCTACATGTTGTGACCGTGCATATTTACCATGCTATATATACATTGTCATTGTGGGCGAAAATACAGAGGAACTTTAGAGGGCTTTAGACAGCGGTTAAGGTGTCTCCCTATCACTTCCATTGAACATACAAAACTGCTTATTGGGGCAGGTAACTAGTGACCTACTGAACGCACAGAGAATGGAAAGGCATCTATGTTCCTGTCTTGCATTGGGATTTTGGCAGAATCTGCTACTTTCCTAAAAAAAAAAAAAAAAAGGGCAGTTTTCCTTTAACTATAATGAGAATACTTTCATCTGCAGTGCATGATTTATATAATCTCCACAAAGAATTATTTAATGTCATTTATATATTTGAAGACATGACTTTACAGCTATCATTTACTGAAAAATTAAACAGCATAAAATTAGTGTATTTGCCCTTTCAGAGAAAAAAATATCATACCTGGTGAACCAGGCAGGCCACTTTTTCCCTTGATCCCTTTTTGTCCAGGAGGCCCAGCTGAACCTGGTACTGATGGCCCAATGACACCAGGCTCACCAGGAGGGCCTGGACGACCAGACCCTGGCAGACCTGCATTTCCCTTCTCACCAGGCAAGCCATTAGGTCCTTAATAAAGGGGGTGGGGTAGAGATATATAATAAAATGAAGGTTGGATGCTGAGAAGACTAAGAAGAGGTTAGAATAATGAAAAATCATTCAATCCTTCAAGAAAAAGCTCTAAATCTGTTATACGGCAGTCAAAATAACTGACATTTCTTATTTCTACTTTATCTTCTTAACCTTCTGCATTCTTTGTCCCTCAGGAGTTGACATGAAAGTTCATCATACCACCCAAACATACACAAACCTGGATGTCCTGGAGAACCATCTGGTCCTGGTGGTCCCGCTGGTCCAAGTAAACCCTGACATGAATCTTTAGTACCAGGAAATCCTTGGGTACCTACAGCACCTTTGTTTCCTGAATGTAGCATAAAATAATGTGTGATTAAATGGACATATGTATCTGTGTTTGAAAGAACAATCCCTGATAACATCTAATTTTGTCTCTCTCTTTGTCTGAAAGCTGCAGTTTTATATTTGATTTATGAGTACTGTACCTTTTTGTCCTTGATGACCAGGGCTGCCAATTTGTCCTGGGTACCCAGGTAGGCCAGGGATCCCAGGATCTCCTACGGGACCATGATCACCATCATCTCCTGGATGCCCTGGGGGGCCTGGGGCCCCGTGGTATCCAGGGCCACCATCTCCCTGATAATCACAAATGTACACTACATTATTTAATTATTCATACTGACACATTTTAATGTGCTAAATGTTATTATTCTAATGCTGACCTTGTGCTATGCTGTTCATCTATCATGACTGGAAACACAAGTCAGTGGGAGCTGTTTATGGTACTGAAACAGCTGACTGACTCTACTGGCTGACTGAAATGGCTGTTTGACAGCAATTTAAAGTGCTAAAAATTGTAAAAATGTAGCGGACACATGTACTTTAGGTGGGTGGCCTTGTTGTTGGTTAAAAGATGTGTAGCTACTGGTACCATTTACTGCAGTATTAAGCTCTGTCTCCTGCCTGCGCTGCACTGCTTCTCCATACAGAGAGCGAGTTGACAGTTATCTACGGCAGGTAATACACTGATAAGTGCCCTATGCAACCTCACATAAAACAAAAACAAAAACAAAAAAACCCCCATCCTTTTAATACCAATTCCATGACTGTATGATTTATATGAAGCTACAGCTATCAGTCAATGTGCTTCGCTCAGTACAAAGCTATTCTGCTTAGTGCTGGTACTGGTTTTCTTATCTTGGATGAGTTACTGCCATGTTTTGAGTGTCACAGCTAACTAGCTGAAATAAATGTCAAACAGTTTTTTTCAGATTGATCCCATGCTGGTAATCTCTTATCACAACAGAATCTATGTTGGATCAAGACAATATTAATACAATTACAGGAAACCTTTAATGACTTCTCTATTACATGGTTTAAACTTGGAGTCAAAACTGGACACATAAGTCTCAAACCTTTGTTCCTGGAAGACCAGGAAAACCTTGTGGACCTGGTCTACCAGGCAAGCCCCTTCCTGAAGCACCAGGGGGACCTGGCTGCCCCTTATCACCTGAACAGCAACAACAGACAAACAGATACAGTGGAACAAACATGAATGGTTTAGGTGACCACTCATTCTCTAACTCAAAAAAAGGAAAAAAAGAAAAAAAATTCAAAGTAACTTTTATTCTAGGCTGTTAATACGAGTAAGCTTCAACTCAATAACACATGGATTACCTTTATGTCCTTGGGGTCCAGGCCTTCCTGGAACTGTCACTTCACCCTTCTCTCCTTTCTGTCCTGGTAACCCTGGTGTTCCTGGTCTGCCTGGTGCTCCAGGATAACCTGGATGTTTGTTGGTCAGAAGGAGAGATGGTTCTACTATCTATTGTATGGTAATGCAAGCCACCCAAACCATCGTTGATATAGTAAATAATCAATCAATCAGTCAGTACAGTCACTCTAACCTGGCCCGCCAGGTGAGCCGGGGAGACCTTTGAATCCAGGTGGACCAGGAAGTCCACTGGTGTGAAAATGCACAGGTTCCCCTTTCTGACCTACCAATGCAGGAGGGAGAGAAGAAATGACATACCATCACCTTCAGTCTTTCTGTCTGTCTACCTGTGTGTTTCTGTATACACTTCTTTTAAAAATGTGTATGGATCAATCTGCTCTTTACCTGGACTTCCAGGTTGTCCTGGCAGGCCAGGCACCCCAGCATCTCCTTTATTTCCTGGAAATCCAGCAGGCCCATACCCCACTTGACCAGGATAGCCATCTGGGCCTGGCCTGCCTAAAAGCCCTTGTGGACCTGGGAAACCATGGTCTCCCTCTGCACCATGGGAGGGATACTAAAGAGTGGATGGAAAACATGATCCAAAAATCATTACTTTTACTGTAAAATGGACTTTTGTATATAGCTGAAAATTTAGGAACTTTAAATCATCAAATGGTGACATCAAGCTCCTAATCTCAAGTCTGTCAAAACTCCTCACCGAGTCCCCTGGAGTCCCCCGATTGCCTTTGCGACCTAATAGCCCAGGACTCCCAGGGGATCCTTCTGCACCAGGCCTGCCAGGCTGTCCTGGGTGTCCTTTCTCTCCCTTTATCCCAGGGATGTTGTAAGAAGATGATTCCCCTTTTTGCCCAGGAGGGCCTGGAAATCCCATATTGCCAATGGGACCCTTCAAAGAAAAATTATGTTTACAAGTATTTGTACAGGGAAAAACAAAACAACAAAGTAATTTTTAAAGATATGCTTACTGGATGTCCATGTGGGCCTCTAAGTCCTGGGAGGCCTGGATCACCTTTAGCACCTGGTCCTTGATTATAACCTGAGTGACAGAATCATACAAAATTCCTATTCCAGCTTTAAACTTTTTGTACTCTCTGGAATAACCAATAAAAGTGTTTGTGTTTTTTTAAATGTTGAAATAGGACAGAGATAGGCCTAGAACAATCTGTGTTTTCATGTAGTGAATGGTTTTACCAGGGCCTCCAGGTGCACCACGGGGACCCGGTGGTCCTGGGGTTCCTGATCCAGTACAATAATAACAGGGCTCCCCCTTCTCTCCTGTACAAAGCATGGGCATTGGGAGAGTACAATCCCACATCAATTATATAATATTATATCATCGTCCTAACTAACTTCTCACTCAGTCATTCTCACATTAAAGAGCTTCATAAATGTAATGTAGCACTAAGTGCACATAAGAGACTATCCAGCACCGCTTATTAAATAAAGTGAGTTAGCAGGTCAGAAGAGATGTCAAAATAATGTGTAACTAATTAAATGCTCGCAATTAAATAATAAATAACACTTAATTTCCCACCTTTCTTTCCAAACACCCCATCATGTCCCATAGGTCCAGGTGCACCCCTCATTCCCTTCAGTCCTGGGAGACCCTTGGCAATCCTGTGAGCTACGAGCGACATCAACAGCCACCAGTCATGAATCTCTAATATTGTCACATTTATGCCAAAAACAGTTTTCCTTTCATCACTGGTGCATTTTACACACAACGCCTGTGCACATTACATATTGTGACTGCAACAGTTTGAGTTGAAGTTGAGTTTCCATTGCAGGAAATGTTGTCTCATTTCTTCAAGCCAAAGCACCTGGCACATTTTTTCCACTGCAAAAAACTCATACTGTAAATTGGCATTTCTAAACTTTTGTTAATTTGAGGAATGTGTTTCGTTTTTATCAGGTCAGCAGTCGGATGCTGCGTGCATCCAATACAGGAGACATAAAATTTGATGTTCATATTGTAGTAAATATTAATAAACTTATCAATACATTTAATAAATTAAATTATAGCTGTGGAATATTTTTTGTAATGACAAGGATCATTTATCTAACAGTGGGCCTTGAAAAGATGTCCAACAATATTCACAGGATCTCAACATTCGGAAGTCTGTAGAATTACACCAAAAAGTATGCACAACTGACTGATCACCCATGAAAAAAAAGATATCTGATTATCTTATTACTTAAAGTAGAAGCACTAATATTAGATGCAAAGGTAGTAGCAGTTGTAGGGTTTGGATGAGTTACTTACTTCTGTCTTCAGGAGGCCCAGGGTCCCCTGGATCCCCAGGGAGCCCTTGATCACCAGCATCCCCATCGAGACCTGGGGGTCCCACATATACATTCCCAGGCTCTCCAGGATCCCCTTTTGGGCCTGGAAAGCCAATGGGACCACTTGGGCCTGACAAATGAATCCCAGATGCATGGCCTGTATCATGTGAAATAGGAGGAACCAAAAGTCATGCCTCTTTATTCTGTAAATTTTAAATAAAGCTTACCAGTAAAAACCACTGAATGACTGATAAAAAACAGTGATAGAAAATGAGGAACGGCCTTATAACTGCAAACCTGGAGGTCCAGCAGGTCCAGGAAACCCTGCAACACCTGAGAAAAGAATCATAACTTGTGTTATCTCTGTATGTGCAAGTCCACGGCAGGAAAGCAAACACAAATTCAGAGTTATAACCAACATTGCCACAGAGGGGATTACATAAAATTTTTATTTATTTTTTTCTTCACTGTCTATCTCACTATTTTCTTTTCTTCATCAGCATCAACAACATATTCTTCATCTACCTGGAAGGCCACGTTGGCCTGGAGTGCCTGTAAGGCCAGGATCCCCACGGTATCCTTTCAGTAGCTCAGTCACATGACCAACTACCTGTAAAGAAAACCACAGAAAGAATGTTGTGAAAACATGGTGGAATCAGTAGCTTTACTTACGCTGACTGCACTAGAAATACTGGAAATAGGCTTTTTAAAAAATCAGAAGCTCGAAGTTGAAAATGACGAATGAATGAATAATGATAATAATGAATGAATAAACTCACTTCTCCAGGCAAACCAGGGGTACCCCTATCTCCTTTCGCACCCTAAATATTAGAGTAAAAAACTGAAGAGTTATTCTAAACACACGCCAAAAGACTGGATATTGTTTTCAATACTAAAAGATCACTGACCACTGTGCCTGCTGACCCTGGGTATCCTGGATCACCTCTGCGGCCAGGCCTTCCCTAAAGAAAACAGCATTATTTAAAGGCCACACACAAAATAACTCTAGAACTCATTATTTACACTCATTGCCCAGTAACACAGTACCTGGAATCCAGGAACACCACGTACGCCCGGCCCTCCCTGGAAAAGATTAAAGGACATCAGTGAGAAATTGGTCGGATAAAGAAAACAGTTTACCAAGCCCCTCAGGCATCCTATGAGGATTTTTTTTTTTTTTTTAATTAGAGACAATGTTTTGGTGACACTTTTACCAAGTTAACACATCTCACTTTAAAAAGCTTATTTGGATGCAAATCAGTAATTTAAATTTACACAGGGGCAAGCTTTTGAAGGCCTTCTTTCTTCTCTTTCATTTTTTTTTGGTTTCCTTTCCTTCCCTCCAATGGCAAATTACACAGAGTTGAATGCTGCATTGCTGCCCTCTGCTGATCATCCCTTCATTTAGCTTATTCCTGAGTTGTGATTTGTGAGCATTTTATGCAAAGTTAAGCGATGAAACATCTCTGGTTGAAGGGGAAAAAGATTGTGGTGCATTTTGCACGCATGGAGAATCAGAATAAAGGCACAGGGTAGAGGTATAAATGGCACTCAGAAACTTACTCCTGGACCTTCCCGTCCTTTTCCTCCCTTTGCTCCTTTTGGGAAAAAGCCATAACCAGGGTCTCCCTGAGAACAGATTGAAATAAGGAAGGAGATAAGAAATGTGAATAACACAACTGAGGCAGAACAAATGGCGGGGAAGAGCTGTAAAGATTTTTTTAAGGGCATAAATAAAACCTATGAAGTGTAACGCCACGTAGAAATTATCATGTGGGGTGAGTTTGTGAGACTTACTGGTTCACCCTTGCAGCCTTTCCCACCAATATGTCCTCTGTCTCCTTTCACACCCTGAATAAGAAATAAACTTCAGGTTAAAGTTCATTAGTTAGATTATAAACTTTTGCCCAACAGTCTTTCTCCCTCACAAATTACAGAACAGACTAAGATTTTTTTAATAATTGTTGGCTAATTGGCCATAAAATCTGATGGATATTCTTAGTCCTCAAATCCTTATATCCAAATATTTTGGGGTGACTGTGTGACCCTTTCATCAAGTGTCACCATCAGGCTATAATTTTCGTTTCTACACAAGACATGAAACTATAATGAAAAGATCACAATGAAATTTAGTGAGCAAATTGATGTTGCTGAGAGTCTTTCAACACTTAATGGACTTCTTCTCTGAAATCACTCTCAGGTCACCTTGTCAACCGTAACTGATCTTCTCTTTTTTATCTTTTTACTTCTTCTACTCACAAAGAAAAATGAGCACTTTTGTCAAGGATGTACTTTGAATCCAGACTGAACGGAGGTTGTCTGGAAGCCTGTTGTTCAATCAGCTACTGAAAAATTTGGAAACTGCTCCAGCTTGTGAAGTGTGACATCACATGTTTGATTTTTAAGGTGGAAAAAGTACAAAGACAACTTGAGAAGTGTTGCCTCTTGTGCACTGATTAAGTCTTAAACCAACTTTATTGGCACTTTGTGTATCATTAAGAGAAGCTGCCGCCCAAAACAATAGAAAAGCTGATCAACCACAATAAACTTGACGGTTTATTCCCCACATGAATGCATGCAGAGATGGATTATATGTTGATGGTAAAAAACGTTATGCACTTCATCTGAAAATGTAACTCTGATTGCTTCAATGCAGCGATGATTTTTTATTTCCATTACAGCAAACACTTCACTGTGGAACATATAATATGCTACAGTAATCTGACCTCAGTCTGTTTCTGTACCTTTAACAGGCGACTCTCTGAAAAAAACTGTTTAATCCGACCCGGTGGTCCCGGCGGGCCTATAGGTCCTGGTCTCCCCTACATCAAACAAATGAGACAATGCACATAATTAATGTTATCATTTGACAGAAATAGTAAGAGAAAAAAACGTGCAATGCAGTGTTATTAATGAAAAAGCCTCTCTCTTTAATTAAAGGTAACCTTATTATCATAGAGTATCATTGTACATAAAATGTGATTACCTTCAGCCCACGAGGTCCTTGAGCACCTCCTATGCCTTCTTGACCCTGGTGGACGGGAAAGTTTTCTTAACTTGAATAACTTTTTCAAAAAGTATTCAAAATAAGAGCAGTGTTTTCTCCTTTCTCATTTTTTCTCAGCTTTGTTTTGGTCAGGTTCCCACAGTTATCTTCTGTTGCTGCCAGCTCCCACTGATAGGCGTAGATGGGCCAGATTTAATACAACAAAACAACCTGTCTGAGAAGAGTTTCACAGGAGACTGGGCGACCATATCACACCAGATGTTCTTGCAACATTTCCAAATACTGCCCTTTTGGAGACAAGCATTGCAGCTAACCAGCCACAAAATCAAGGAAATCTTCCCAGGTAGCAAAAACATGGCTGACTAAGACAATCAGAGAAGCTGGTCAAAGCAAAAAAATAAATAAATTGAAAAAATAAAAATAAAAACCCTGCAGCTGTGATTTTCCTCATGAATATTCACATTTGTTATCACAGTTACAAGCTGTCAAACACAAATACAAACTTATCCAAAGAAATAGTCATTTTAATTACCTTTGCTCCTGGAGGCCCTGTACGACCAGGAAACCCCTATTC
>JAPQLA010000004.1:12211493-12221861 GCA_029822935.1 Naso vlamingii | reverse complement strand
GGATGTTTCTTATGCTTTCCATTCATATTGCTGTTATTTCAAGCAAAAAAGAAAAAGATGCGATTAATCGCGATTATCTCAGGAAATTTTGAGATTAATCGCAATTAAAAATTTTAATCGTTTGACAGCCCTATTAGAAACACAAACTTATTTTCAAATTCAAAAGAACTAGAAAAATTTGTACCCTACGCTTAAACTTTAGAAATAAAATGTAGTGTAGGGACATTTTGTCAGTAATTAATGACAATAAATATCTTTCTATCTTTAAATTTAATTTAAATTTACATATATATATATATATATATATATATATATATATATATATGTTCTAAGCAATTTTTTTTAATGTGTCTCTACAGGCTTACATGGACTTCGTGGCCCATCAGGTCGTCCAGGTTTTCCAGGTATTCCAGGTGATCATGGAGGGCTGGGACCACCAGGCCCACCTGGCCCAAGTGGGCCTCCAGGTACTTGTACCAGGTGTTTCTCCCATCACTGATCATTCATGCTACATGCACTGTAAGTGTCTACAATGTTATCTGTAATGACTTGTATTGGCTATCACTTGGCTTAAATTTTGTGTCAACGAAATGCAACTAATAGGAAAAATAATTAAAAGTGATTTGCTTAAGGAAAAGTATTTTTGAGTGCTGAAAGCACTTAACAGGGTTGTTCTCATGCCATATTGCAAACTTATGTCAGGAGCCCCTGGACCACGAGGTCTGGATGGACTGGATGGGCTCAGAGGTCAAAAAGGAATAAAAGGAGCGAATGGTAAGAGGAATAAATAAATAAATAAAAATCAAAAATCATCATTTTTATCTAAGATAATCAATTATATCTTTTATTTGTCTACAAAGGTGTGTCTGTTGGTATAGATTTTCTGGTCATACAGTATATACTGTGGGTGTTTTTTGGACTGAAAAATAGAAATGTTGAAGTATAGATTTATCTTAACCTTGTACCTTTCTCTGAAATCATACAAAATTGTGAGAGCTCAGTAAATGAATTAGCATCATTCACTCAGTACACATCAGAGCCTAACATGTTATGTTTTTATTTTTTCTTTTAAGGCGTAGATATCCCCGGCCCACCAGGACCAGTTGGTTTTTCTGGAGTCAAAGGTATCAGGGGCCACCCAGGGCCTCCAGGAGCCAGTTATCTAGGGCCCAAAGGCCAGAGGGGCCCACCTGGCAACACAGGTATTATATCTGTTATTATTAACAGTTCATCTCCTGTATCTGCCTGTATAGTGCAGAAAAATCAACAGCTGAAGACAATGTTGAGTTATATTTGAGTTTTCTTTTACAGTCCCAGCAATTGGTCCAATAAAATAATATTCTTACAGTGATAATTTTTTTCCACTATTTTGTGCCTATGTATATTACACATTGTGAGATAAGGTATTAAACTTTTCTTTATCTTTTCCCACAGGTCTCCCTGGTCTTTCAGGCAGACCTGGCTCCCCTGGCACAGCATGCCGCATCCCTTCACCAGGACCTTACGGAGATGCAGGATATCAAGGACCTCCAGGACCTCCAGGTTTGTCTCTGCCTTCTTCTGTTCATCTTTGATGTTCGTCATAATATTTATGTGGCAACAGTTGGTAAAACCTTTGTGGATGTGTTTATCTTTGGCTGACGGTAAATGTGTCCATGTGTATCAGTCCATAACTGAGATGTTGTGTTGGGATTTTTAGGTCCTCCTGGAGAACCTGGCCCTCCAGGCAGCAGCTTTTCTGTCAAAGGAGACCCAGGCCCAATTGGCCTTCCTGGATTGCAAGGTCGTAAGGGACATAAGGGCCTCCAAGGACCTCCTGGATCTCAGGGCTACCCAGGTTTTACAGGACCAAAAGGTACAGTACTATGCAAGAGCTCTACCATCAGTATTTACGGTGGTGCCATTCAATTAAGGCACTCTTAACATTGCTGCGCTTTGGCAGGTGAGAGAGGTCCTACTGGTCCCGGAGGATATCCAGGGCCCAAAGGTCAGAGAGGCTCTCCTGGGGCTTGGGGCCGCAAGGGGGTTCCTGGCCCACCTGGAGACACAGGTGAATGTTACTATAGCAAAGTGATATGCCCATATTTTTTTGACAAGGCATGTATATTTTTTTACAATTCACCTTTACTGGAGTGTTCACAATAGTCAGTGAGACTTTAACAGGTGAGATGTTAAGACTTATTAAATGTCTTAACATCTGGAAAACCATGTATAATTGTTTTTTTTCTTTTTTCTCTAGGGGCCAAAGGTGCTCATGGTGATTCCATCAATGGACACTTAGTGAGAGTTCCCCTTGGACTCGCAGGGCCACAAGGTCATCGAGGAGCTGTGGGATATCCTGGTGATGTGGGTCCTCCTGGAACTCCAGGACGTAAAGGCAAGAGAGTCTAATATATTTTCTGTGCATGTACTTATGTATGTGTACACCTTCTGGTATGTGTGTGTGAATCAATGAGATTTGTGTGTTTCCTTTATTGTCCTCAATTGTTTGTGTGTGTCTGGATGTGTATATTTGCCCTTGTTTGTGCTTGTGTGTTCCAGGAGAGAGGGGTCCTCGTGGGTCTGTGGGCCTTCCTGGCCTAACGGGCTCTCCAGGTAGAGCCGGTCAGGTTGGAGATCCAGGAGAAACTGGTCAGCGTGGATTTACTGGACCTCAAGGTAAACATTAGATGCAGTCATGTAACAGTTCCAATGTTTGTACTGCACTGCTTAATTTAGGACTTTGGCCAAAATTAAAGTTATCTGTTAGATTTTTAAAAAATCACCACAGGACTGATAACTGCCAGAGGCAATTAAACAAGACACTGAGTTTATGTTGAAAGGTCTTGATGAAATTTCGACAATTCACAACTACAGATAATAAAAAAAAGACCATAAATAAGTATTTTTTACCTCTTTCTTACTTTCATCCTCTCTCCGTGTCACCCATATGTTACTTTACCAACCCCTCCATCCCCCAGGCATCCCAGGTCCATCCGGTGACCCAGGTGAGCCTGGCTACAGGGGGCCGCGGAGGTCAGGTTTCCTTCTGGTTATCCATAGCCAGTCAGTTCAGGTGCCACGATGCCCTGAGGGCAACAGCCAACTTTGGGTCGGCTACAGTCTGGTCAACTTGGTGGGTCAAGAGAAGGCTTACTTTCAAGATCTGGGTAAGGGTCTACATTAAATGATACTGTTGCTGGTATCTTGATATTAATTTATTTATCAGTTTAACTTTTCAAAAATTAGACAAAAAAACCTTTCATCCTGTTTCTCCTTTACTCTCTTTCTTTTGCCCCCTCTCCCTGCAGGCCAAGCTGGCTCCTGCGTCCCTGTTTTCTCCACCATGCCTTTTTCCTACTGCAACAAAGATGCCTGTCAGTACTCTAGTCGCAACGACAAATCCTATTGGCTCTCCACCACTGCTCCCATACCCATGATGCCACTCTTTGGCCAGGAGATTAGCGCCCACATCAGCCGCTGTGTTGTGTGCGAGACAGTTTCACCTGCAGTGGCATTCCACAGTCAGGATCCCACAATCCCTGCATGCCCTCCTGGCTGGAGGAGTCTGTGGACAGGATACTCCTTCCTTCAGGTGAGTGTTATAAAAAGTATGAGTGTGTTTATAAAAGAAAAACGCTATCCTTAATGCAAACCTTCTGTTCTGTTTCCCTCCAGCACACTTGGTCAGGTGGTGCTAGTAGTGGCAAGTCTCTGACTTCTTCTGGTAGCTGCCTTAAAGATTTCCGGACTCATCCTTTCATTGAGTGCCAGGGTGCGCGTGGTTCCTGTCATTACTTTGCTAACCTTTACAGTTTTTGGCTAACTACTGTTAACCCGACAGAGCAGTTTACCCCACAAACTGAAACCATCAAGACAGGCAACCAACAGCGCAGCAAGGCCAGTAAGTGTCACGTCTGTCTCAGAGGACATTAGAGGACATCTTGGCAGTTTTTGTTGTAATTTTTAACCAATTCAAGCCCTTCAATTTCATTTCTATTTCTGTTTACCACTCAGGGTTATAGACATATCGTATTTGGTTACAAATAATGTGGCTTTTCAGTTCATACACTGTCACTTTTATCTAAGCATTTTTTAAATTCACTGTTGCTCACTATCTTTTTTCTGTCATTTCCAGTGAGGTGCTATTTCTAATAATATGTTTGATAATCTAAAAATATTTGACGGATCTGAGGGATTGTTTCATTCATATACAACACTGTTGGTAAATATTTTTGTACTCTGATGATTAGAAGAACACTATGTGGTTTCTTTGATCTATTAAGCAAATCTTCTGTATAAGATACTGATGTTAGTGTAATTTTCTTTTTGAAGACAAAAGTCAATAAAAAGAAAGTTCAAACAAATGTTTGATAATTGATCGTCTCCCTACTTTATCTTCTGATTGTGTAATAATCCACTTTTTCAGATTAGTGTCGTTGATATGCCAACTAAATCATCCTTCTGGGGAAATATTAAGCAGACAGTTCTTCATCTTAGTTGTGCCCAGAGCTCAATAGCCACAGTTCTACAATTGGAAGAACTACAGCCAACATGCAAGAAAATGAATAATTTGACTAATGTACGGTTTCCATAGCGGGTTTCATATTTATTTATTTCTCTCAACAGAACCCAAGTGACAATCAGAATACAGTACTTTTTTCCTCAAACATGTTTTTTCCTTTTCTTTTTTATTACGCAAAACAAGAGAACACTCAGTGCAATAAGACAGAGGACTCTGACAGTGCGGTGCTCTCTCTACCTTTTCACAGTGCACGTTTATACACACAAAAAGATTGTACATCATCATTATTACATTTCCAACCTTGACCCACCAACATCATGGATGGGGCAAAGTGAATGTCTTAAAACAATCATTTTTTTTAAAGATTCAACTTGCATACAGTGTAGCTTGGCACACACACACTCACACACAGACACACACACAAACGCACGCAGCTCTCTCCCTCACGCACACACACAGGTACAACACAGAGGGACCTCTGTAGCATTGATTCTCAGAGAGGTGTTCCTGCACTTGCACTCCACTCTGAGGGCTAGCTCATTTGTCAAACTCACTATTTTGGCAATGTCAACATTGCATTTGAATGTGCTAAAGAGAACCAATTTAGATGACGAAGAAGGAGGTTGAGGTAGAGGGAGAGAGCAGGGGGAGAGGGACATGTATGTAATCAGCCTGATCAAATGCAATGGGATATGATGGGTAGTGCAGTTTTCTTTTCAAGCCTCAAATATTTGAAGGCCCTTGTGCAACCCCTGTCTGCTTCACTGGGTAGAGCTGTTGCCATGTTATAGGTCCTTAAACGCTTTGATCTCTAAAATGGTTGCCAGCCAATTGAATCGGGGATATTGTCCGAGACAACCAATCACAGATGACTGCATGTCACACACAGCCAGCCTCCTGAGGCTTTACCTCCCCGTCGATAAATTAAAACTTGCATGGCACAGCTAACTTTAACATTTTCAAAAATATATATATAAGCATAATCTTGAAAGTTATTTCTTAAGCAAGTGCATATGGCTATTATAATCTGCAGTAAAATTAAGAAATGTTCTAAAAGCTCAGGTGTTGATTGTACGGGCTGGTCGTTGGCATCAAGTATTTACACTGTGTTGTGGTGCTTGCAATGTGCATGGCAAAGTAAGGGCGCTGGTACTCGCCAGCTATTGCCACCAACCCCGTTTTCAAATAACCAACCGTCCAAAGTGCAACCACACCCATATCTCGCTTTAACAGGCTTTGGCTGGTTTTGGAAATTAAACTGTTAATAATGTATGTTCTAATTTACTACCTCCCCAAACCCACCCTCATAGTGTATCTTAGAATACAGCAGAAACATTTCACACTTTCTCCGTCCACTTACAACATGCCAGCCAACAGGTTTTCCTATAAAACGATTAAACCGCTTCAACAGGCTTTGACGTAGTGACTACACAGCTTCTTACTGTAATATACAAACTGAAGCACACAAAGTTTCCTGTCTCTGTTCTAGGACTGACTGTTGTACATTCTAGAACATACTGGACCAGGCATGGAGGGCGCTGGAATCTAAAGCACGTTGACGTTAACTCCTCAACTTACAATACAACAGTGAAAATGTAAAGTATATATAGACAGAATTGAATAGTCCATTCATTTTAAGTGCTTTTGAGCACAAAGAAAAGAGCTGGGCATAAGAAAATTATGCTACTACAGTACAAGTATTGATAGATTATGCTTTCAAATGTTAGAGAACCAAAACGAAAAAATAACAGAATAACAAACATTAGATTGCATCTACATCTACTATACATCATTTAAGCTGCTTTTTAATCCCCATCTCATTTAGAAAATATCTATTCGTCAAATATCTATTCTACTAATTATATTACAAGAATCCAATCACAGGAAATAGAAAAATATCAAATATCACCAGTGATGATAAGAAAACATGACAACCTGAACAAGCAGAAATATTGCTATGGTAACCACCATCGTCCTTTGACATCAGCATTATAATCCCCCTGGTGCTCTTACTGGCCGTCCTGATGCCCCTGATGTTGCAGAAAAGAATCAGCACAATCCAGAGGAAAGAGGGAGTGGATAATTTGTCAGTGTTTCAGGGAGGTGTGAGTGTGCTGCTACTGTCAGATGGCTGTGTCCCAAAACACAGTTGTCTGTGTAGGGTAAGGGGGAGGACGGATCTTTTTGGCCCCGCTGCTTTTCCCCCAGCCCGGGAGGACTGATGCACTCTCTTGCTTGCACTGACTCCTCTCCTGGTGCTTGTCTTCATTCTTGTCCGGAGGAGGAGGTCTCTCCAGAGATCTCTGTAGGTGCGGATGTTGTCTGGAGCGGATCTCCATGCAGAGGGTGCGTTTCCTCTCGATCTGTTCCAGCATGGTGGTGTCTCCACATATCCATGGCATCTGGAGCATCTGAAGGACAGAGTCAACGCATTATGTGAAGGGAATACAGCTTGACTTCAAAGTTAGTTGCACATTTTTAGGCCCCTGCAAACTGGCTCTTAGGTATTTCTCTATATTAAATATTTATCCATAACTAAAAAGTTTTGGTATTATTAAAATTAGTAAAGAGAGCACAGAGGAGACAAAGACAATTATACAATTGTTTGTAACACTTTTTTGAAGGCCTGTGAATAAGACTGACAAAACACTATTACATGTTGTCTTTCAGTGCCATAACTTCAACACTAACACTAACCCACGCTAATAATGACATGACAGACCAAATGACATTGAATGGCACTTGATGATACAGTCATAAACATTCATTCAGAGACAGGTGTCATGTCAGTATCTGCACACCCCTATAAATAAAGTAGAACTGAAATATCTCTAATAAAACTGAATTCTGATCTTTGTTTTTTTCCACAGAATCCCATTACTCACATGACGAAACTGATTAAGAATTTTAAGTGGCTTTAACAGGCTAACGATAAAAGTACAGATGAAGAAGCGAATGTGCAAACCTGATTTTGTTGCGTCTCTGCTGCTCTCCTTTGTGGGGTTCCCATCGGGGAGGGGTTAGCAGTCATAGAAGGTGAGCGGCCATACTTAGGTGCTGCTTTCAGACAATACGATGGTAGGAAAAAAATCAGATGATTTAAAATAGGCTACGTAACAGGTCTTGTTAATGCACGTTATATAACTGGATGCTGTATGACAACAATGCAAAGGATGTATGATCAATACAGGATTTGCTTGTGACTTTGAGGTCTTAAATCTCACCATTTCCTGTTCCCATGGTCATTGGTGGGCTACCAGATGATCTCCCATGGTGAGTAGGTGTTGTTGTGGATGAATGCTGCCCGGACATTGTGCTGCCATTCCTCTCTTGTGCTTTTGATTGGTCCGTGCTGTAATTTGCTCTGTTGTCTCGTCTGGGCGTGCCGTCCGATCGGTATCCCCGTTCTTTATTATCACACCGATACTCCACTGCAGAAGGGCTCTTTGTGCTCTTGACATCATAATGATGCTGCTCTGAGCCATTTAGACTTCTGTCTTTGCTGTCGCGTCTCACTTCGAGTCCTGTTTTGTTCAGATCTTTACTGTCCTGCCTGGGTAGGGGAGGAGGAGGGAGATCTCCTCCATTGTGGCAGCTCCGATCTCTCCCCTCATGCTTGGATTCAGAGCTGTAGCCAAGTCTGTCTTTGCTGTTGCTGCCTCTGGATGTTTCTTGTCGGGGTAGGATCTCAGGTGGCTGGTCTATTCTACCTTCAGGTCTATACTCCACGTCATTCTTTACTCTCTCTTTGCTATCTTGCCGGGGCAACAAATCAGGACGATGGTCTTTGTTCTCAAGCCTATAGTCTGTAGTCCTAGACCTGTCTTTGCTCTCTTGTCGGGGTAGAAGCTCAGGTGGCCTTTCTCTGCTTTCATGCTTTGAGTCCACACCGTTCCTGGCTTTGTCTTTGCTATCCTGTCGTGGTAAGAGCTCTGGTGGCTGATCCAGCAGTCTCTCTCTGCTGTCATGTATACAATCTACACCGTTTCTTGCCCTCTCCTTGCTATCTTGCCTTGGTAACAGCTCAGGTGGCTGATCTAACAGTCTCTCTCTGTCTTTGCTGTCCTGTCTCAGCAAAGGCTCCATTCCATGACCTCCGCTCCGATCTTTGCTGTCTCTCCTCGGCAACAGGTCACCATTGCTAATACCTCTGTCCTTTGAATCTCTTCTTATCAGTGGGACAGGCTCAACACTGCTACAGCCCTGGTCCCTGCTATCCCTGCGAACAAGTGGTGCATCTACACCGCTACAAGTACGGTCTTTACTGTTGCGTCTGTGGGAAAGTGGCTCAACATTGCTGCTTCCTCTTTCTTTGTCTCTGTCTCTGTCTCTTTCTCTGTCTCTGTCTCTGTCTCTGTCTCTGTCTTTGTCTCTGTCTCTTCGATGAGAAGACTCTTTGCTGTGGCGATCCTTGGACTCTCGCTTGGACTCCTTGCTGTGACCATGTCGCTCCTTGCCTTCACGCTTGGAGTCACTGTGAGATTTGCTTTTGGACTCAGCTGTGAAAATAAATAAATAAAAAAATGAATGACAGACACATAGTAATGGTAACATCTAAGCTTATTATGCTGTAGCTGATAACCTTGAAAGATTTACTCATGATTAGCTAATAACATAATGCAATTTACTTACAAAAAAAGAATGGTAGTTTTAAGTGAATTCTTTGTTTAAAATATATTATATACAGTATATTATTGCTGACATATATATCCAAAAACAAAAAACAAAACAATGCAGTTGTTCTGCTTTAAGTTTTTGCACTACCATCATTTCTCCTCTAGGTGTCATTCATGACTCACTGATGCAGCTATAGTGAATGACTCGAGTATGATGATTCAGTATATAGGCTAACAGGCATTAGATTTATGATCATCTTTATCATGGTGGCATACTATCATTAGTTGTTTTTTTTAGTTTACTTATACATTGATTTTGAATGTTTTCACTTTATTATTACCACAAATCTACAAATTATTGCACATCACAGCACAATAAAGTAACTACGGTCACCATTACAAAACATAGAAGATATGAATTTACTACTGAATTTGGATGAGTATATCTTTATACTTTCTGAATGTACATCTACATTGTTTTCTCTGATTCCTCTTTAGCTTGTACACGTATGATCATACAGCCTGTGTGCATACTGTAGCAAATGCTAATACAGAACTGTAAGTGTGTCACTGATTCACTGCTCAGTGAGACACTATAGATCATCACTGCACGAATAAAAAAATGCATGTGCATGATTGATTTCAATGTAGGCTGTGCCTTTATATAGCCTCTATATGGGCTTTAACATATAGTACCATGCAGAAGCATCCCTTGTCATGCTCATCCCATGTCATGTCATGTGTCATACATGGCGTTTTAGTGTGTGTGTGTGTGTGTGTGTGTGCAGGGCAAGTGTGCATATGAGAGGGAGTGTGGCGATTAACCGGTTAGTAAGTGGGTCAGAGTAGCTGTTGCTGCCTCAGAAAGGGAAAGAGAGAAAAAAAATTAACCTTCCATTGTGTTTGGTTTGTGTGCTTATTTAACCATGTGTGATTTTTAGTCAGTCACAGATCAACACACATACTGTCAGTCCTTCAGACCCCTGTGGCACCTGTACACAGGTGTTGAGATTTAAAAAAAAAAAAATTAAATAAATAATAAGAAGAAATTAAAAAAAAAAAAAAGACCTGTCGGCACAACCTATCCCTAATGTATAGAGAGCATACGCAAACTAACAATCTGTATGGGCCAAGTGGACAAAAAACTATAAATGGTTCATTAGTAAGACATCATCACAGGAGATATCTGGCACCTAAATGCACCCCTTGGCAATCTTAATATTACCTAGTAAATTGTTTAAGATTAGG
>JAPQLA010000004.1:12196164-12211393 GCA_029822935.1 Naso vlamingii | reverse complement strand
CACACACACACAAAATGTTGCATTATGCATGAGAACGAGACTTTGTGACTGACTGATAATGCGGCTGGTGCCAGACTTCACCATATGACGCCATATGATAATGACAGTGAGCATTAAGTGATTTAGTGTTTATTCATATTTGCTAACTTGTGCACTTTTATCATTAAAACCAAATTGTTTCCCGTTACAGCTGCGTTCATACTGGCAGAGCTTTAAATGTGGCATGGCTATCTGTATTTAAACATGATGTTTACATATTTAAATATAATGCTGCCTGATGGCCTAATGCCACGAGTAGGTTTGAGGGACCTGCTGTCTGCTTTAGTCTCTAATCCCCTCAGATTAAATCATACGATCTGTATTAGACTTGGCTCACTGGGCCTAGATTAAACAAATGGATGGTTGCAAAGAGCCCTGCAAAAACCATGCATGGTACAGTAGAATTGATGCGTTTTCTGCACAGCCCTCTGATTTAGAAGGGTTACACTTGGTATCCTAAAACAAGGATTAATGTTTTCTGATTAGGGGAAGCAAATATCTATCGTCTGTGTTTGCTCAAGAGTTTACTGCAGACAAAGCATTTACAATATGACACTGTGTGTGCCGTCCATGGACACTTTGTGATGTCAATCCTGCTCTCCCATTTGTTTTTCCAAGACACCGCAGCTCCTCTCTACTCTTGTTGAGTCAGTGTGTGTCATGAAAAGAAGATATGTACATAATAAATAAGATTTATAAACAGAGAAAGCAGCTTTAAGCTGTCTATGCTTTTCATGAATCAATAAAACATTACTGAAACAATATAAACATGTGCTTGTGCTTTTGGCTCCACTGTGTTCCAAAAAGACAAAGTGTGAAAAGACTTACTCTCTCCAGGCTCTTTAGACTTCCTGCCACTGGAATTTTTCTTCAGCATGTTCCTTCCCGTGGTGAACAGGTTGGTTAGTTCGTCCAGCGGGCTGGTGGGTGTCCGAGAACGGCCTGTTGAAACGTTCTGCATAGAGCCGTGGAGTCGACTCACACCGTCTTGAGGTGGCGAGCCTTTGCCGTGAGGGGTGGCGGAGGCGCTCCGTGGCAGACCGCCAGGGAATGGCATCGGAGCATCAAAGGGAGGTGTGCGCATGAGGCTGAGAGGAGTGAGACAGCGGCCCATGCTGACCGGCGACGGACAAGCGGAGTGGCTGCGCTGGTAGGAGGATGAGGAGGAGGATTTGTAGAGAGCACAGGGTAGAGGAGGCGCAGAGGAGCGGCCAGAAACAGTGAGGGTCGGTGTGGCAGTGAGCTCCCGGCGGATATGTGCTGAGGAGGGTGGCTCAGTGGAGGATGTTGGGGATTTGCTGTAGGACTGGTTCTCCAGCATGGGCAATTTGGCTACATCTAAAGGGGTGAGGGGAGACTCGTCTGAGTTGGGTGAGCACTGGGCTGGCGCCGGTGGGAACACCAGCAGTGGAGGTCGATGGGTGAGTAAATTGGGGAAGGGTGCAGGAATGTCACACAGGGGAATGTTTCGAGGTGTGGAGCAGCGACTGAGAGGCTCAGGGTCATAGGGTGCCGGGGTGGGGCACGCCGAGCGACATCCCACAGGGTCGGAGCGATACTCCATATCATCCAGAGCCGGGTACTTCATCTCCTCATACACAGACTCACCCGGCTCTTCATCCTCACTCTTCATGGGTTCCCGTGCTCCAACATCAATGCCACCCATCTCAATGTAGACAGGTTCGTCTTCACAGTCGTCTGTAGGGCTCTCATCACTCTGCGGAGGCGAGGGGTTGCGTTCAGAGGGGGAGGTGACGTGTTGTAGAGGTTTAGAGGGGCAAATCCCACTGCCTCCGTGGCTTTTGATGTACGACTCGTCAAAAGAAACACTCAATTGTGTGTTGGGGTTCCTCTTGGGTTTGGGTGGTGGCACCCTCCTGCAGTCCTCACTGCATCCTTGAGGTGCTAAAGGATAAAGAAAAACAAATCCTGAATATACAAAACCACTGTAGAACTTTCACAAGCATAGCCTGATAACACACAAGTACACAGTATAATGAGGCTTTAGAGTACAACGCATAATTGTTTGCCAATCTGATATTATTTGCGGTATGACAACATTACTCCCTCTGTTGCTGCTTTGTGCTATCATACACAACCTTATACTGCGTTTGACAACAACCTATATATGTGAATCATTACTATTAATACAAAGCCTTCAGCAGGTTTGTGGGTCAGGTATAGGTCAACGCGAATAGTTCTGAGCAATATCTTGAGTCAGATATGCGGAAATAGTTGATGCATATGCATGTTTCTAGGTCACATATACAGCAGTGGAGCAGTATGCGAGTATAGTATGTGGGTCACACACTCTGTGGTGCTTCTCTCTGATAGTGGTGACGTAGCATTGCAGTGTGAATCGCTTTAGATGTGGTGCAGTGAGGCTACAGTACAGTGTTCACGTCGACTAGCTACTACTACAGTACGGCCCTAGTGCTAGTTTACTCACAGTAGACGGTGCTCTATACTTTTGAGATGTGCACAGTGTATTTCTAGGTCAAACACTAAGATTTGGATAGGAGTGTCCCTTTCTCTGAGAGGCAGGGGGGGTAAGTGTAGTTAAGAGCCGGACCATGTCTGAAATCTTCAAACTGCAGATTTTACACCTTTAATAATTCAGATGCCAGATGGCCCACACGCATCCTTCCCGTAACTGTATGACTCACCACCAGCACTACACGCAGGCACGCACGCATTTCACACACACACGGCAAATTCCTACACATTCAGAGGAGGAAATTAGGACAGGCATGTACATACTTACGCCACTCACTCTGACAAATTATGCAGTCAATCTTTTACCAGAATATGGAAATCTATTCTCATTTCCTGTTGCATATGAATGAGATTTGATGCAGGAAGTTAGAAAAATAGGTAGAAAAAGGTACTTTTTTTCTATTTAGAGGATTTACAGGATATTTATTTATAAGTTTGTAAGATATTATAATATATTATATAACTAGAGAATGACTTCATTGCCAAGAAGAAAACTTCAGATTAAAAATCAAGTCACAGCATTTCTTTTTGTTGTCTGCTGTCATTTTGAATGCCATGCATATATCTAGGTTGATGCTGATGACGCTAATTTGAGCTGAGGATCCACATTTCCTTCTCATTACCACTAATTAATAAGGTGTTAATAGAGGATTTGGTCCGACCCAGATGTGTTCCTGGTGTGTGTTTAATTGGACTGACATGAGGACTCCTTCTCCCTCTCTTTGTCTGAGTGTGGGCATTCATATTTTTCATATTTGTGTGCATGCAGAAATGTGTGCACCGTGGTGTAATAATGCCTTTTTAAAAAAAATCACCAAATGCACAACACCGTTATTACAGGTTTGCATGGCGGATCTTGAGATCTATTTCAGCTCTGATGATGAATCTGTCCCTCCAAACATCTTTTACTCCCTGTCCCTTCTCTTCCTCTCCCTATTGCTTCCTCTTCTCCCCCTCCCCCTGTAGCGGATGTGTTTTCCCGCAACCCCCCTCCCCCCTCCCTCTCCTCCTGGGGAAAACAAATCTAGGTCAATCGCTCCTCCTGAATGAATTCTACTCTGACAAGCTCCTCCCCTTCCCGCTACAGCGCCAGCTACAGCGCACGCAACCCTCCCCTCAGCCAGGGACACCCCCACACTCGCACTGCGATTGGCTCATGCGCCTCAGACTTCAGCATCTCTCGAGCCTCATTGGCTCGAGCTGCTCAGTGATTCTGTGATTGGCTGGGCTGCAGGGGGTCTTGTTTCTGTGGGATGGTTGCCGTGGTGCCCAGGAAGATCTGTGTGCACATAGAGAGATCCCCACCAATCTGAGCCAGGCTGGGCGACTCCCTAAACATCACGTTAGCAACGAAGCATCCAAACTGAAATGGAGTCAAAGCTTCCTGCAACCTCTAAATGTTTTTTTTTTTTTTCCCACCTTAAGTATATTTCAATTATTATTATTCAATTATTAAATATCAATGTGCCCTAAATGTCACTTTTGTTGTGCATATTTCTGCTCTGTATAAGTGCTGAGGGGGATTTTTTTTTTTTTTTTGTAACAAAACTTGTTAACTGTTTGCATTTGCTGCAGCAGTGATTGCGTCTGTGGCTTGTTGAGGGAAACATTCCTTTAGCTCAATTAATTCCTGTCCTGTTCATTAAAGCTTTCCTTACACTGAGCTGATGCACAGTAATTATGCCCTCTTTTTCATCCATGGCCAAACAGGCATATTGTGTTTGTTTATTTTGCTTCAGAAAACTGAGTGAAATTGCTGCAGGGTACTTCAATTGGATCTTGATCAAGGCATCTCCAAACGGGGCCTTGCCAGTTTTAACTGGAAGAAAAAATTTCTTGGCCTTTATTGGTAATTTGCCTTGTAGAAAAATAAAAGTATGCCAATTTTAAATGAGGTTATAGAACTGTCAGGACACTTCTGCCTTTTTTATGTGCACTGAGAACAGCTTTGACAATTGACCTTGTGACCAGTAACCGTCTGTAACCAGCACGGTCCTCTGATCAGTCTACAGGGGTGACGTTACTGAAGCTTGAACTTAATTAAAGAACCTGTTACTATACTAAAAATATCAGGATATCGCTTTAAGCAACAAACACTACTGAAGTATTTAAAGCCTGGGACATCTCCTGAAGAAAAGTCATGGGGGCTATTCAATACTGGATGATTACATTTATAAATATGTTTGTTTTGTATTGTTTGCATTCGCTCTTTACTCCTCAAGCGTCTCACAATATTATAAGAATTAAATTTAAGAATAAGCAGACTCTGCGGAGGCCATTATTGTGCAGCTATTCGAACACACAAAATGATGCAAGAGGATACAATTTCCGGAGCACAAAGATTTGAACCAGCACAAAAAGTGTACCACTAATTCTTATGCATCACATTATGACGCTTTCACTCCCGGCTGTCTCCTGGCTGCTAACTGGTACACAGTTCTTAATGTTAAACTATTTAATTTCTCTGTGGTGCAATGGAAAATATGTGAACAACATGTGTGTTCATTTATCTGATAATATCAGACAGTACAAGAGCACAATGAAAAAAGTTACTACTTGTCCTTAATCTTTGCACCCTTTTTTAAAATAAATTTTGTCATGTGCAATTACGCTAATCTGTGTACTTAATTATGCTGGAATGTATGTGCATGGTCAACTGTATTTAAACATAAGAAAGCTTTTTCCTCACATTCAGTGCAACCCAAGTGTTATAAGCCTATTGTACTTATAGCTTATTTTCTATTAAATCAACTGGCCACTACGGTGCTTAGTGTGAGTATGCAGTGAAAAGCTAGATGTCATGTCACTGCAGGAGAAACAGAGTTGAGGAGGGCACTGCAGAGAGCAGCTATATATAGCGCCACAGTTTGGTGTGAAGTGCCACCACCACTCACCATCACATCTCTCCCCACGGCAGGTGGACATGGGACTGTGGTCCACTGCCTCAGACGACATGCTCAGCTTAGTGGCCGGGTCCCTCCTGGGCTTGGGTGGGGGCTGCTTCCTCGAGGTCGGGCTTCCCACCTCCTCCTCTCCTCCTCCGCCCCCACTGTTCCCACCACCGACCGAGTGGAGGGACTGGGAGCGTACTGAGAAGCCCTGCCCACAGGCGAGGGCATGCGGGTGGGGCATGGGCATGCGTTCCTGGGGCTCTGGCATGGTGATGGAGCCCATACGTAAGTGTTTGCCTTCAGTTGCTATGTCCTCACCTGTCCTAAAACAGAAAGAGAGGTAGGAAGAGACAGAGCAGAGAGGTCAGTGGAAAAAAAATACCCATGATATCCAATGATGAATAATCTGAAATGTATGAAATAGTTGAAATCATTCCCTGAAAGCTGTTCCTGTCAGGAGACCAAGAAACACATATCATATCCTGACATACAGTCATCTAATTGTTTGAGTGTGTGTGTGTGTGTGTGTGTGTGTGTGCATTTTTTTCAGTCTGTGCAAATGGTTTCAAATGATGAGAGTACAACGTTAACAATAACAGACACGTCAGTGCCACCGAAACACGGCCTCTTTCAGGGCAAAGCATTGATTTGAGTTTAACCCTGGATATGACTGATGCACTCACACAACCACACATGTAATGACACCATGGAAGTCCCCCAGTCTATACACAATCAATCCCTATAAATGGATGATTGGTCTGAATAGAGGACTAATGATGTCTGAGTTTAGTGTGGTAATGGGGGAAGGACGGCTGTGTGTGTGTTATGTTGTGTGTTATGGTGTGAGTCTCTGTGTACATAACAGACAAAACAATATCCAATTGTGTTTAGGGAAAAAGATCTAAATGAGATACAAATTTGCATCTTATAATCATTTGATCTCTGCAGTTGATGTATTTGCAAATTAAGCTTTATATCAGATATTTGTTTAACAAATGGCTTGAGACAGGATGAATTTGCACGTGTGTCTTCACATATCAATCATCTGTTATTGTGCGCATGTTTGTGTGTGTGTGTGTGTGTGTGTGTGACCCCTTAGTGTGTGACTTTGCTGACTCTGACTCCCTCCAGGCCAGCTGTTGAACAGAAGGTGCTTGGTGGGGTGGGTTCATTGGTCAGGGGCTTAACTTTGCCTAGCAACTGGGTACCCATAGAAACCTGACACAAAACCAGCTGCCGCTGCACAACAATAATAAGGCACACGTGCACATCGTGTGGGCGTCATAACCGCATCACATTCTGTTTAAAGATGACAGTGGTGATACAAGAGACAGGTGCCTGCAGCAACCTGTAGAGTCAACTTTAGATGTTATTTTAAAGAAAGCTTGGAAAACAGTAAACATCACTTCACATATTTTGTGAATATTAATCCACATTCTGTGTAAAGATATTCATTATTTATGTTTGGGTTTAATGGTCTCTTAAAAGAAAAGGAGGAAATCCTACTTTACGGCATTCAGCCACAGGTGTCGGCAGAATGGGATCAACAGTCTCCCTCGCATTTGTTTTGGTTGTGCATATGCTGTGTCTGTGTTCACACACAAATACATGGGTTGCTCATATGTGTGCATGTGTGTGTGTGTGTGTGTGTGTGCCTGTGGTAGTGGGTGGGGTGGTGGGCTGACTGGAGTAGTGGTGACTGGATTATTTATAGGATATTTGCCCAGTGATTGGCTGGAGGACAGACCACAGGTGCACTTGGACCAGTTGGAGTTGACTTGTCGTTGGGCAGCTCTGGTTCTCTCACTGTGACGCCATGCGTCAGGAAAAACAACAGAAACAAAACACTAATGGACAGCACGAGAAAAAACAATAGATAGGACAAAATATCTACCTGTGAACATGCATGTGTGTGTAGGGGTAAAGAAAGGGTAAAGACATGAGGAAAGCAGCCGTTTGGAATCTGCAAACATATGTAAATATAAGTAAATTAAACTGTCTGCTGTGCTGTGATTGTTTTTGGAGGCATGCGTCCTTGTGTGTGTTTGAATACACTTGCACGTGCATGCAAATATGTGGGCGTCTGTGTGTATGTGTGTATGACTGTGTGAATAACTTCCTCAGATAAAACACAATAAAAGAAACCCAGAGCGAGACAGCAGCAGGGAGGAAGGCCCGCCTCACTCAAACCTAACGTGCTGATCTGATTGGCCTATGGCTGTTCCAGCTGTCACCAGGCAGAACACGTCTCCTGCAAACTGAGCTCACACTTAATCTCTCTCTAACAGGTTTTTTTTTCTTCCTTTCCCCCCCACTCTTAAACACATTTTAAACACAAGCTCTTACACCCTCACTCAATTACACAGGCCATTTGTTCTTTCCAACCCTTCCTAACGCACTTATCCTATTTTCCTGTTGGGAACGTCCACGCACGCTCAAGTGCACAAGGATGCACGTACGTGCTTGCGCACACGCAAATACAAGCATGTTCACATGAGTCCTCATTCTCTCTCTCACTCTCAGTCAGTTACTGTAAAAATGGGTCGTCTCATTGACCTACTTATAGGCCTCATGAAAAATCCAGTTATTTTTTAGACTTTTCCTCCAGTGACTGTGTATTAATATTTTAGCTAAAGCAACAGCTGACAGACAGTGGAAAGATAGCAGGACAGTAGCTGCCACTTTCCTCAGGCGTTGACCTGTCCCATTCACCAAGTTACTGCATCAGACTGCTAACAAGAGTGTAAGCAAGACAGTTTGGCTTGCAAGTGATAAAAGAGAGACCAGGATAGATTTCAAGGGTTTTATTTTAGAACTGTAACTTTCTGTCTTTCTGATGCCTCAGGTGTAAAGTTGAACAGTAAGTCAGCTTTGATCATGCAAGTGATATTCAGTAGGCATGCAGTACAATGCACTGACAATCACAGCTTAAAAAAAAAAGAAGAAGAAGAAGAAAAAAACAAACTCTTTTTTAATCACATCACCCTTAGACCGATATGTGACAGGGTTCAAAATGTTCCTGAATAAATCGGTTAAGAAGAACCGCATCTGCTCACATATGAATGCTCAGCCTCCACAACCAAATCAATGTAATCATCTGATGCAGAGCTAAAACTCCCAACAGCTGCTTAAATACTTTAGTACCATGTCAAACAGATAGACCGAACACAATGATTTTTAGAATCCCTGACAACATTGGACAGCATTTCCCATAAGCCTCTCCACTGAAAACTGATGTTTGTGCAGCATGCCGCATTTTTACATTAATTGTTTGGCCAGCAAAGTGGAAAAAAAGTCTTTCTCTGCTACTTTATAGTCGTTCTCTTACATAACATATGCATCCATCGTATTTTGAAATTACCTTTTGTATTTTGATTTTTACTAAATTACATATATTTTTTATTAATCATCAGTTCAAGACTTAATGAATGGTATTAATTATCCCATGTTAGAGCATAGAAAAGAAACAGAAAAATCTAAAACACAAGTTCAAACGTAAACTTGAAAATTAGCTGACTTGGTGTCGCGCCATACTTTTAAGACTCTGCTCTCTGTTTTCCGAGAAACAAAGCAACACATATGTCCATGTCGCTGCACCCACACATCGCAAGACCCATCTTCAGAGTCCCGTTTCCATCCCAATGACTCTGTGACTCAGTGCTCGCTATTCTACCCCACAACATGAGCACGCCTTATCCACGTGCTTGTCACGTTGTGAGTGCGTGCCTCTTATTCGCTCGAGTTTCGGGATGGCACGCACTGGTGTCGCTCTGCACAGTGGCACTGCTTTAACTGCTTGCTCATCACAACACTTTAAACTGGGTGCAGCTGCGCATGCAACTGATCTCTGAAAAATCACAAACAAGGCATTTTCTCAAATGATACAACTTCTAGCAAAGTTGGAAAATTTTCTCCCGTTAAAGGGGATCGCTAACCCACCACCAGAAGCCTCTCAATGTCTCACATCCGAACTCACTTTCTTTCACAGCCTGCCCCACTCCCACTTAACTCTAAATGCTCTCATTTAAAAAATGGAGCAGCGACGACCTCCATTCAAGGACAAGTCCCAAATAAGTCTAAAAGTGAAAAATTAATTATCCTCTTTATATCGTGGGGTGCACCAGTCCACACTGGCAACCCCCAAACTATGGCAACCTGCCACTGCCACAGGGGCCCTCTGGCCACTTGTCCCAATTTCTTACAACCTCTTCCTGAAGTGAACCCAGTGACATCCTTGCATTTACAGAGCAGAATCCCATCGGTGTGCTTTAGTAGAATTTGTGAGTCCACTTCATAAATCGCTGGGAATTCTATTATAATCCCATCCTATCAAAACCAGACTATTAACGTATATTTTCTACCATATACCCCCATGCAAAATCTTTATCAATGAGTTGTTTTTTCCTTTTTGTGACGTGCTCGTTTGTTTTCTTCCTACCTCCTTATGGCTTCCTCCTGTTTTCTTTTCTTGTCGTTTTTCTCCTGCAGGAATGTCCTATTTCTCTCATTCCTGGCGTGGTCCAAGTTCTGAGCTACCAGGCCGTTGTAGGCTCTTAGCCCATTCTCCTCAACATACTGGAAAAAGCGGAGAGTTTCCTCCTCTTTGGAGCTCATCATTCTTCAAGTGTTTCCACAGCATTCTGATATAAACATAAAGAAAATTAGCAACTGTTGTCTGCTTTTAAAAAAATACAAAAAATATGCCGATTAACGTGAGTTTCTGGCATCATACGAGTATGGTCTGAATGCGAAGTAAGCAAGTGGTTACGTCAGTAATCATTTGTCAAGGTCAGCCATGGTGAGATTGAAACGGTTGAAGCATGATTGCATCAGCACAATAATAATGTTACACCATTACGTTAGTATAATGCTGCTATTGTTTTTCTATGTATCTGGCTGTTTGTGTTGAGTTCATGGCCTATAAAAGAATCACCAACATCATGCCCGCGTCCACGAGAGTAAACTTTTTCTGGGGGCTGCAACGTATTTTTCATTCACTGTGCACATGCACATACACAAACACACACAAAAGCTCACATGCACAAATAAATATGCGAACAGACAAGAGACTCACCGTCTAGCAACTGTTACTCATAACCTTCAGAGTCAATGTTGCAGTTTTCTTATAGTGGAACAGTAGCAGCTGCTCATTTTCTCAGTTTTGTTTGCACATTTTCTGGCTGAAATTATTGGCTGTAAGTGAGCGTCTGAATGATGCTTAAAAAAGTCTTTTGTCTTCCGCAGTTGTGAAAATATTGTACTCCTTGGACCAGCCACACAGAGTAACCGAAGCAGTCTTACTGGGCAGTGAGACATTGTTTTGCACATGTGAGTATGAGCATCAATCATATGTTTAAGATCTTAAAATAATCTCCTCTTAATTTGTTCCTTGCTGCCTTTTGATCCCGTGAGAAGACATCCACTGACGGCATTATTGACGTGAGAATGAGAGCGGATATTTGAGTGAGGAAAAGCCTCTTCAATGAAACACCCACATTGGTGCAATCATACTATGATTCACTCCCTCTACATGACAATCATGTGAAAGCAGCACTGTTTGCAGCCACAGTGTGGAGCACCTAATGCTGTAAATCAGTGTGCACGCATGTAGAGCGTGCATATGCCTGGAAACATGTGCAACTGCATGCAACATGGCAAATACTACGTGCAACAGCCGAATGTAAATTTTTAGAGGCCGGTGGTGGAAGAGAAGAAGACAAGAAGAAGGGAAGTGCATGCTTTTATGTAGGTCAATGTTTTCAGATCGGCCTAAGACTCATGCTTGTTTATGTGTGAGAGAAGTACCGAGTGTGTGTGTGGGTGCGTGGAGAGGGGGAGGGGGCTTGTGATATCTGTACGTATGTTTGTGTTTGTTATGTGTGTGTAGGCAGGCAAGGGCAGCAGGGCGGGTGGGGGGTGCTTGCCAGATGGAGATTGCAGGGCCAACTGAAAGACTGGCCATTGTCTGGCCATCCTCAGCATAGCTAACTCATGTCTGTCTATCGGTAAGTCCAGCATGGGGTCTTCATCAGTGGCTTTAACTACTGGCTCTACTCCCTGGATGCATGTGTGGCACACCTCAGCATAGGTTTATACCGGCACGAGGAGATTTAAGAGCAAACTGAACAGCGATTCACCATCTTGGAGCAGAGTTCCTGGTGTCAAGTGCTGTTAAGATTTTTTTTTTCCTCTTTATCAGGTCTTATCGCTGATGCACAGGCACAAGCAGAGACCCGAAGCTTTACAAAGGAAATAAATCTTGGTTTCCGAGGAGAAACGAGGTGCACCAGTTCGATGTGTTAAGGGTGCTGCAATAGGAAGGCACAGTTCAAACAGTGTTTGATCTGAATTAAGCCTGCCTGCCTAATCCCTGTAAGCCTGCAGCAGCACTGTGCACTAGAATCAGCTTGTTTATCACACTGTTTTTACCAACCAAACCTTTCACATTGGATTGTCCTCCCATAACTCATCGATGTAAAATGCTATTCTTATTTGCTTATCTCCACAAAACCTGTCAATTGAGTAACCCTTTTTTTCAACCAAGCTTCATTTTCCTCTCCATTCTCCCTCTGTTCCGTTCACATGATGCATTTTCTCTTGTTTTTTTCCACCTCATCTCTCCCCTGTCCCTTTGCCCCACTTGACATGGGCTGCAACAGTTGGAACACAGAGGTGCACTTTGCTTTAAAACTAAATGAAAGTGGCACACCGTTTCTGTTTCCAGGCAACCATGTCACAGGAGAAGGGCAGCATGGATATTCTAGAGACACAATGTCAAAAAGATTGCAAGGCCAATTGTCTGGTGACAACATGCGTGGGCACTCTTGCGCGCGCACACACACATCAGTGCAGTACAGTGGACCAAGGAGAGATTAATCTGTAAACCCAAGCACAGGCAGGTGCTACACTTGGCAGCTCTGCCTTGAGGATTTTTATGTGGACTGGACGTGGGAAAAAAAACGAAAAACACTTTGCATGCAGGATGAGGTAGCATGAACATTTGCCGGCATATCTTTGCGGGCTTGTGGGTCATTGTTGTCATAAGCAAGTGTTCTGATGCATACTTACAATGGGGCTGTGTCCCTGCTGGTTTGTGGACCAACGAGTCTTCAGTTCTCCCCTGATGAGTCCAGTGCACGCTAGTGAACTCTGACCTATACTGGAGCACCAGTGCACTATTCCACTTAGATCCACATAGACTTCCATCCATTGTACGGTCCAACTGATTGATTGATTCCAACTAGAGGGAGTCCCTGTGACCCAGGATAAGGCTAGTGCTAGAGGGGAGGTAGGCCATTGGGTGCCCAGCCCAATGCTCCCTCCGCTGGGCACAAAAGGGACACGCGACCCCTCCAGTCCAGATGGTGCCAAAGTCCAAGCCAGGTGCAAGCTTCACTGCTCCACACATCTGCACATGCTAGAGACAGAGGGAAGACGCAGCGTAGCAACAGACCGCACCCGTAACCACAAGCATGACAAAAATACACACTAACACGCTATAACATGAAACTCCCTTTTGCAGCTGCACATCAGGCACTCACAGTCTTTTAAAAGCTTCTTTCCCAGAGTGTCTCTCCTTCTGTTTCACTGTGCCAGCATGCACAAAATGTCTCAGAGCATTGCAGAGATCAAAGGAATCCTCATCCACACTGCCCTGAAGGTTGAAACCGAGGTAAAGCGGAGTGGTGTGCGTTTCCAGTCACAGCATTCCCTGCCGGTTCCCTGCGTCCTGTTCGTCCACACAGGTCTGTACAGTCACTCTGTGCTTAAGCAGATGACACCGGGCTTCCCAGCTATAGATCACAACAAGAAGAACACGCCCACTGCTGACTGTAGCCACCTTCCACTAGAGTGTCATCCGCTCTCCCTCACTCTCCTTCCTTCTCCTACACTCCTGTTTCTCTTTCTGTGTGCTTTTCATGCCATCCTCACAACCACTCACACCCCAAACTCTTTCTCCAAGCAGCCGTTTTATGTGTTTGTCTCATGTGTCTCGCCTGCCTTCCCTTTGCAGCTGCACTGTAACTGGAGCCTGGATGTGTTTTTCTGGTTTCAGCACCACGGAGAGCTCTCTCTCTTTCTGTCAGAGGGCGAAGGAGGGGGGTGGTGGGCACCCTTGGAGGAGGCCAAGTGAGATGGGGGGTGGGGGGGGGGCTGAGTGGGAGGAGTCACCGTGCTTCCAGGGTGTGACCTCATTAGACACAACCTCCTCTTCCCCCGGCAACCGCTGCGCTCCCCCTCCCCGATGCTCCCCCGCCACCTCCCTCCCCTCTCTTTTACAGCTCGTAAACAAGACCACGACACAAAACACTTGCAGTGAATACACCGTGTTGCTCTCAAGTGCATTCATTACATGTACAGTGGCCAAAACAAAGCAGAACAAAACAAAGAAGAGCAAATGCATGGCAGCAAAATACACAAAAAAGAGAAAAACAAAAAACAAAACAGTGCTTTGCAGTTTCCAATACACACACATTGACATGTTGATGCAAGATTTAAATATGTTTGCATAAGCAAACAAAAGCAAGGCATCCAGAATTGAGAACTTGTTCCCAGTGGCCACAAAGATGAACGGGATGAAAGTGGGGACAGAGTTGAGTCTGAGTTGCGTGTTTGTCAGGGGGCTAAAGCGGCTGCCGTGCACTTCTGCTTGACTGTCTGGGGGATAAGTATTGGTTTCAGTGATGCTGTCAGTTGTTTATGTGGTGGGAGCGCTGGTATATGGTGCAGAAGCAGGGGTTGAGGTAGTGTGAGCAATGCGGGAGGGGGTGGCGTGGGGGGGTTTGGGTTTGTGCGGATGGATTAACACCGCCGACACAAAAGGATTAGGGAGCAGAGATCTGTTGTTTTCATCAACCCTTCCCTCCATTTCTCTTAACCCCCGCCCTTCTCCCCTCACTTTCCCCCTCCCTCTATCCCCGGTGCTGTCTCGCACTTTGCAGGGGGACAAAAAGAGGGTGCTGGAGAAGGAGCTCGGAGGCATCAAAATCAGTTTTCACAAACATGTGTTGGTCAGTTTAGAGGATAGAAGGGGATAATGGGGTTGTTAAAAATAAAGCAAGGGGAGGGGGAGCCAAAAAGAGCAACAAAACACTGGCGAGTTCAGCAGGGCTTGAGATGAAACGCTGTGCTGGATTGCATATGATGATCAAAAGAGGCACCTGTTTTGGAGTGAGAAAAGGAAAGCTAAAAACAGTATTTCGCTGCACCCAGTTCAGACACTCCTCTCATAACAGCACGCCACATGCCATAAATAACCAATTGCTATGATCTCACAGTGATAAAATGCAATGTCAAAAAGGTAGTCACCCCCTTTTTTCTGCCTATTGTGAAGGATGTGGTCGACTGGTCACGCACAAAGCAAGTCACTCTATCCAGACCAACACAGCACGAGCACCCTCGCACATGCACATACACACAAAGGCCCCGGTCTGACCTCAGTGCACGGCCCATGTGTGCAATCTCAAAGGACGTGTTTATATCCTATCAGAGTTCAATGAACACAGACAGTGAGGAAGTCTCAAGGGTGAATGGGTTAAACAAATTTTTCCACCTACCCTGTGTGCACAACAGTACTTTGTTTTGTGAACAGTGGAGGACACTCCCTGAGGGACAGAATGAAGGGTGAAACAAGATACAACGCCTGTAACTTTTTAGTTCACGCACGCTTACAGACACACAAAGAGTTGCATACAAAGAGAAAAACAGCTAAACTGCCTGAATACATTATTAAAAGCATGTTTGCTCTGTTTCAATGAATCTGTAGCTGAATTTTGGTAATTAAGGTATTATTTTGGTCTTGT
>JAPQLA010000004.1:12112857-12127097 GCA_029822935.1 Naso vlamingii | reverse complement strand
TCTATTCAAACTAAATCAGCGGTTGTGGTGAACTTGCAACTTTCTGCATTCATTTTAATATGAATCGTCTGATTAGGTGCCGTGCTGACCACAGGAGGTCCCCCAAGAAAAACCCAGCGGCTCTGCGTTGGAAAGTTAATGCAGAGTCAACTTTTAGAGAAATGCACCCCGATATCATGCTGTGGTGACCAGTCAGCTGATCAGCTGATCAGACCAAGCCGAGCTGAGCATGGCTGCCTACTGTGCTGTATGTCGTCTCCCTCGTTTTCCCATCATTCCACTGTAACATGCAGGGTCATCAAGGATCCATTAGGGTTAAATGCATCGGAGCATCGATCTAATAAACTTGTGGATTTCACAAAATCTCCTTCTAAGCTACTTCCGGATAATTATTGATTGCAGTTATAAAAGCAAAGAGCCAGATGAACAGTGTGCTAAAATTAAGGTCCTGGCACAAAATGTCAGGCCCATGGCGTGTAACCTCAGGGAGCTTTTTAATCCTGATCTGAATTTTAAAGCAGGTCAAAAATATCAACAGAAATGCTTTTAATCATCTCAGAGATGATGTACAACCATTCTGCTCCCTGGCAGATACTAGTGGCTAATCTCATTACCCGTTGGGATCCTGGCAAAGATATCTCCAGACAGCTTGCGGTGTAAAGGCAATTAAGTAATTACTGTAGACAAATTACAATCACACGGGCCTACCTGCCGTATGCTTATTTTATTGTGTCTATGGGACCTCTTGAGTGACTCCAGCGATCTTAAACTCTGGAATTTAAAAAGTGGTTTTGCTGAAAAGGGTAAGGGGGATAAGAAAGGCAGGTTTTCAGTTGTTTGTTGTCCTGCCTGTTTAAAAGAGAAATGTGAGCATTTGTGTGGTGTAACTAACATAACAGCAAATTTTTAGATACTTGTTTTCTGCTTGAATAGTTGCATTTTTTTGCAACATCATACTTCTCATAAACTGAATTAAAGAAGATAATTATGAACTTTTTAATTTACAGCATTTGTCTGACGTTTTAATAATTACTACTTACTAACGGATTTAGAATTTTAATGTTCTTACTGCGTGGTGAAAACAATCTTACCTTCAGCCTTGGGGATTTTGTGTTATATTTTTCTAATACAAGTTCCTTTATGATTTAAGGTTACTCTCTTGTCCCTTATTAAGATAAATAAACTATTTAAAACCCTCTTGAATAGGCTGAAAAATGCATTTTCACACAGCAAAAAAACATGGCTCATTAAAAATATATTTTTTTAGAAACACATGGTTCTCACAGGACAGCAACACTACAAACATATGTTGATCTTGCATAATATGTAGCATCACTATACGTTAATCTACCCAGCATTATATAAAGTTGTCAGAAACGCTTTACCTCAGACATCTGTGGCATTAAAATGCAACACATGCATTACTGCAACAGAAGTAATAATACAAAAATTACATTTCCTGCACAATGAGTACTTTCCCTTATTAAACTCAAGTAAGATTTGATCATCGTACCGACGATACAAAATTATTCCTACGTAAGGTTTGAATGCAGGATTTCACTTGCAGAGGAGTGTTTTACGGTGGGGTATTGATATTCTAAAGTATAAGTTCTGAGTACTTCTTCCTTCACTGGCCAAAAGAGCACCGGATGCTCAGTTGACTTTTATTTTAAAGAAAAGACAATGTGTGTGGAAATGCAAAGATGACCTCTTACCTTAAGTTAAAGGGAGACGTGCACATTATATATATATATATATATATATATATATATAATCCAGTAATTAAATCCCCGGTGGGTGTTGTGGGCTCATTAAACCAGCCAGACCTCAGCTATCAGTCGAGAGCTAAGCACAGATAAAAGACGACCAGAATCTACTTTACTTAAGGCCGATGTGCTCAGACACCTCCACACTCAGACTACAGCAAACCTTCTCTATACCCCCTCTTCAAATGTTTACACATCCTTGAAATGTTAATATTCATCTTATGGTCTCGCTTTGTTTACAGCATATACACTGAAATGTTCAGGTCGATGAGTCCACTCAAAATGCACTTTTTTTTCCCCTGTTATCTCCCCGAACACCTTGAAAGATGAATATTTAATTTCTGTTTTCTGCCTCGCAACCCAAGAGCATTGCTGCAGGCCTTCAGAAGATCAAGACAGTTCAGTTTGCGGTCAGCATCAGGGAGTGGAGGTCACTGCTCGTCTGTGCTCCAGGCAGAAGGGAAGACGAGAACAGACAAAGCCGCCTTTAGGAAAGTTTATCAATTGGGCATTCACAGGGGAATGAGTCAGATCCATAGAAAGGAGTCAGATAGCTATGAGTCAGTAGCCGTTCTTGTGTAGGTAGTCATTTTTGTTGAGGCTGAATGTGTGAGAGCATTGACTGTTGCCTGCAGAAAGCAGTTATTAAATTATTATCCACAGATGAGAGAGATATCATTTGGGTGCTGCAGTCTCTGAGTATTCTCATAAAATTCTCTGTTCCATGTTTGCAGGCACACTTCAAACAATTGGGATGTAAGACTGTAGTGAGAACTTGTCCTAAACAGTTCATTATTGCTATTGGCAGAAATCGTATCGTAACATCTGATATCTGCTCCCGATCCATCCAGACATTTGCAGCATTAATTGTGTCTCTATCAGGTATTCAGCTGTGGGAAGCCCTGTTGTGTCATTTGTCACATCCCCTAAATAATATCAAGCATCCCCTGCAATGAAATGTTCGAGGCGCCTAGCTCACTGCCAAACTCACCCTGACACTTCTCTTTCATTAGCATCCCATCTGATGAGCTCATTTCCGCGCCAGCACTGTTATCCCAAGCCAAGTCTGGAAACAGACATGCATACGCTCCCAAACACACAGGCCAACACTTTCAGCCAAGCTTAGGGAGCTGTTTGATTCTTCAGTTTATCATGTAAGTCAAAGGGGGTGGGGGGTTGAAGTCCAAAAGATATCGATTGTTTTGTCTTGACAAGCGAAGATTCGGAGTTGCCGGCAATTAAGAGCTTTAGTTGTTGTCAAATCAGACAGTGATTGTGTGCGTGTGTGTCTGAGGCTTCAGGAGGTATTGGAGGAGACATCCACTTTGCAAATACACTGAAGTGAAGCAAGCGATTGAAGGAGGAAGAGGGAATAAACAAGAGGGGGATGTAAAGTAATGTGTAGCGGCAGAGGCCTGAGCGAGAAGTGTTTGCATTTTTATTGGCTCCGATCTGCAAAATGCTGCTTCAGCAAGCCGAAGGAGCTCAGACCTTATCGGGACATTCCTTAGATCGCAGGCCTCAGATTCCCAAGTTCAGCACTTTTATGATTGCCTCCGCTCATATTCACATGAACAAGTGTGTGCATGCACAGCCACACATCCATTAACACATCCATATAAACACTTACACAATCTATAATGACTTTGTCAGCCATGTGCCGCCAGTAAACGCATCAATCGATTTGATGCCTGTACATGTCTCTCCTCTCCAGTTCAGTTAAGTGCACCCATGCGTGGAAGATTAGCATCAACATATAAATTCTCAAATTAATTTGGATAAAAGTATAATGGATGTGATGCCAAAAAAAAAAACAAGTTTATATATGTATAGCAATGCTAATGCAAGTCTGTGTATCCTCTTACAAATATGATTAACACCATCATTGATACAAATGGCCGCTATGAATTTCCTTCACAGGTTATTGGTGTTTAAGACAGATAGGGAGGCTGCGTATTGTGGATGAGCCTGGAGTACAAGAATTATGAGTGAGGGTGTTTGTGCTTTGGGTGTCTATATCAGTATTAGTGTTGAGATATGAGTAAGTAAGAAAGTGTGAACATTGACAGCCTGTCTTTAATATTAATGGATTTCACAGCACCAGTACTTTTATTTTCTTTCAAGGCATTGATGAACTTTGAAAGGTATGAGTGAGTCAGCACTTCTCTGTGACAGGCTTTTGTCTTATTATTCTCTAAAATTACTCAAAAATCACAGCTCTTTCTTGCTACAAGTTGTCATTGTAAAAATTTTGCCTTCTACTGGAGTGTATAAACAAATTAGGTTTGGCCAATTAGCAGGGCCAGACTGATGATGTATCCGTTGGCAGGGCTGTGAAATAATCTGTCTGTGCGATAAATGAATTCACATTGGTAGCACCAGTGCGACAGCCCGTGTGTGAGAAGAAAACCTTTTTTTTTCAATGTGCCACACGCTATACTCCTTGGTAGCTGTAGTTTTGCAGTTACGATATGCGTAAAGTCCATACATTCGACTCAAAATCCCACAATTATTAGCGAACAGTCCTCTCAACCCCAGTTTTTTCTCTACCTTTCATTTGGAGGAGAGGCCACCCCTTCCAAAAAGAAAAGCAGAAAATATTTTACCTTCTGGAATTAAATGCACATTTATTTTATATCAGCAAAGTGTGACTGTCTATTATGCGTGTCGCTGTCCTGAGCAGTGACTCTGCTTCGCTCTCTTGTTCCTACTGACAGTCACACAAACAGCTTTGCACACACACACACGTCGCTCATCAACACTACCATTAATACGCTTTTGTTTTAAAAGGCAAGTTTTTTGCTACGGAATAGACAGAGATCTTTTTAAAATGATGTTAGTTGTCTGGATGTAAACGTGAAGAAGTGCAGAAGGGTTAATTGACAGCCCCATCCCCAACCAGTACAACTAGGAGAAACACTAAACGAGTCTTATTTTCAGGTTTTAAATAGGGAAGAAGGAGAAATAAGCCATGAACCGAACTAAGATTTGCACTTTTTATTTGTATAATGTATTAATGGCATTAAGTGCAAATATAGAAAAAACAAGGTCTGAAAACAATTTTTAATAAGATCTGGATTTTGTGTGCCCTGCACGCAACATTCATAGTTACCGCTACATACCTGTTTGTGTGATGAACTGCACTACCTGTGGTTGTTTTTAGAGATTTTAGAGATGTCTAATAGTGCTGCAGGTTTTTTGGCCTGTGCTATAAAACCATCAACCTCCTTAGCACCAATGATGTGCACAAAAAACATTAACGTACAGCCCTGGTTGGCCAATAATATTGGCCAATATTGAGCATACACATATATCGGCATATGGTTCACCAATATGTGTCGATATTAAAACTGTTGTGAAGGCTGGAAAAAAAAAAAATCTTGGGCTGCTGATTTAAAATGGTGTAATTATGTAGTTTGCAGCTCGTTATTACATAACTAATAAGTGAAGTGTTAACTGTTTAGTGCACTGAAGTTTGGAATAAAGTTAGTTAAGATGTCAGATCCCTGCCTCTGTTACATGTCTTTGTCACATGTACTTGATAACTACATTTAGCTGATATTATATATGTACAATATCAGCCAATATATATGTGATATTAGAATTTTCTATCTTCCAATTATTGGTATCGGCATCGGCCTAAGAAATCCCACATCGATTGGGCCCTACCTATTAGTATCTGATATATTTTTCTCTGTCTAATGACTGATTTTTTAGTTATCTGCTACTCACTGTATTTTGTTATTAGTAACTGTTTTTAAAGGGTGATACTTTTCATTTACCTTGAAGCTGAGGTAGGCAGCGTCTGGAAATTGAGCTAGTTGTAGCAGGAGACTCCTTAGGAAGCAACTCCGCTGCACCCTCCCCTCCCTGTTTTTGCTCTGGCTTGTGATTTAATTCTTTTGTCATCACTCATTCTTTTAAGGTCAGTTTACACCAAAGATCACAACAAGTCAAAACGGTTGTAGGGAAAGTTGCAGCAGAGTAAAATGGTCCATCTCAGCTCAACCCTAACCAGCTGATGGTGTCACCTGCAACTCAGCTTGTTAAGTCACCAGAGGCTGGTTTTAGAATGTAAGAGAGATCATTTGTTTCAATAGCCGATTAGCTTGTACCAGCGTCACCTGTTGCTAAGAAGCATAGGGAAGAACAGCCAGTAGAAACATGCTTTCTCCAAAATGATCCGTAATTTGGCTGAAAATACCCTGTCACGGTCTGAATGCAGAGCCAAGGAGAGGTGCAGAAGTGCTTTGTTCTGATTAACAAAATGCTGAAAGGTTATTATGGAATTTTAGCCCAGTGGTGCCAAAGATAAACTGCCTACCCCAGGTTTAAATAGAGAGAAAGTAGAAGGAAATAGTACATAATGCGCTAAATTTCTTCTGGAGCTATAGATTCAGACACAACCTTCCAGTGTAAGCTTGTTTTGCTGAACACAGAGACACTGCAGCACCGCTGCCAGTCCTATTTCATCAAAAGTCCGTTTAAAACACCAAACAATGTAATCAATTCCATGGTTCAATCACTTTAATCTTTAAAGCTATAAAATATAAAATCAATTCTTTCCAGTGCCTCAACCGTGGTTTCATTATGTTTTGATACTTGCTTATTTCTGCCAAAACCGCTTTCATTTGTATTATACTCAATTAAAACCTCTCCCCCCTCCACATGAGGCAGTTGCTAGAAATGTTAGCCTCTCCGACATCAGCTCAACAACAGCTCCGACAAAATCAACAGCTTTAATCCCCGCCGAGCTGCAGGCCCACGGAGCATGCCAGGGATTAAAGGGTTCAGCTCACCATGTCTCTCAATTTCATTTTTTTACAAGGCTGTGCTCAGTCATACTTTCATTTAAAATATTCCCAATCACAGACAAACATAAAAGCAGCATTAAGTGATTTCTGACCACAATTTCTTTCAGTGTTGTTTGCCAGACTATTTGCATAATGGAGTTTTTAATGTTTTCCACGCAACATGCTCTGTGTTTTTTCTAGGACAAATGAGGCCCTGATGGTTTTAAGCTTTCATTTATTTATTGAACCTACATGATCGGGGATGATTTTGTTTTTAGTTAAGCAAAATTGCATCTCCAAGTCCAGGAATTACTCCCATTGTTGAGCAAGATAAAGTACCTTTAGACGTTGTTATGAACAACTATGAAAAATCAATGACAAAATAACCCACAGTTACAAATTCAAACAGTCCTGCACATAAACAATGAGAAGAAGAAAAGCAATAACACATCAAAACATGGCAGCTGTTTTTTCAGTCAAATACTTATCCACCATTTGCTTATCTACATTTGAAACCAGTGCTCCCAAGTGTTTTTCTCTTAATATTATACTCCTCCTTTCTTTTTCTCACAGCTATTCTGGCAGAGTGGTAGGAAACGGTCTTCATGCCCAGAGGCAAAACCCTGAGGTCAAAGTTCGCAGCCCGAACCCGACACTGGCCGAGGTCAAGGAGAGGTTGGAGCGCTTCAACCAGGTAAGATGTACTATTGTACGCATATATGCACATATTTGTCTGTGTTTCAGCGTGTAGGAAACATAGTTGTTAGCCTAAGGGTCCCACTGAATTCATCTGTGTGTTCATCCACATGTCACATATAATATCTGAGACAACACTGAACGCCAAGGGGCTCCCTACAATAACTGAACATGTCAAAACAAGGAGAGGCAGCGCTGTTACTCAAGCTAAGTTAAGCTTGCTGATTGTTTGTGTACTGTGGTTGCTGTGTGCAACGTGGATTATTACAGTGAGGTCAGAAAAATTAGTATAACAGTAGAGCAAATACAAATTGCTGCATTAACAAATGATGACTGTTTTCTATCTATATTCATTAAAAGAAGGCTTGAATTAACACTACACTGAAACAGGTGAAAAGTTACAGTAGTTAGTTGTTAGTCAGCTGAGGAGTTATGTTACCAACAATAAAAAAGTCTTAATTAAGGTGCTTTTTCTAATTAGCACCCCTCTAACAATACGACGCAGAGCCAGAGATGCTGAAATGTCCTTGCCGTTTTTCTTGGATCCAAAGACTAGTTTTGGACACAGAGGCAGATATCAAAGATGAATGGAAAGGACAGAGGCTGAAAGGGGGGCGGTAACAAAAAAAAAAAGTGAATTACTGTGGAAGGGAGGAAAAAAAAAGAGAAAGATGTGAGGCGGGAGCAAAAGGTCAGGAATGAGTGACAGATAGGCAGAGATGACACAAGCAGCTTCAAAGTGACACTGTTTGTCATGTAGATGGGGTTTAGCGCTGAAAAGGACCAAGAAGAAAAGGGCCATTTCACACAGCCCCTAGAGGCCATTTGAGAAGACAAACGGAGAAGGATTCTGTTCCCCTCTGCCTGCCTGCCCCTTTGTTGCCCTGAAAATTATGCCCACAGATAGTTCACCGGCCATCTCTCACTTTGTGTCCCTATGTTCCTCTTTCTTTCCCCTGTTTTTAACCTTTTGGTGCCTATTTGATCGCTGAAGGTTTCCTTAAATACACCTAAAAAGCCTAATTTGTCCCTCAGTTAATGCATTTTTGTTTCACTCTTAAACCACTGTATAATGGAACAGCTATTTATCATTATCAGTTCAAATTCTCTCACCTTTTTTTCTTTCTTTACTCTCACTACATATTTATTTTTCCATGTCTGTTCACGTGTATCTTGCATCTCACATTTATCTCCCAGCCAGCTTGTCCATCTGTCTGCCACTGACAGCTCAAGATCATTTTTGTCAGACCACAACATCCCATTGTGCACGGTGGCTGTCAAGTGTCCTGTTGTCATGGTAACTATGCAGAGTTGAGCGGGTGTCCTGTTGACATTTACAGGGATGAAAAGCCCACCTTGAATCTAGACCAGGTGGCGGAGCTTGGCTGAGCTTTGTGTTTGTGCCAGATAAGAGCAAAGGATCACAGAGTGTTAAACTGCATAATGTGTTGGGCTTTCCAAGGCATCAGAACAGTTCAAACATCCACAAGTGCAGAAGTATATTTTATCACACGTGTGCTCGCACCTGCACACAGACAACCTTACGGTTGAGTTCCAGCATGCAGACATTCTGCTGTTTGTATCAGACATCACAAAAAAAAAAAAAAAAATCGCGTAAAATTAATGTAATTTGAAACTTACATGTGACAGCCACTGAAGCTGTTTACTGTCCAAACTGATTCATATAGATCAAAGTGTTTGGTAGAAAACTATACCTCAACACTTCCATAAACAAAGTGTCCTGCAAGCATCTTTTTTGAAACACCAATCTGATTTTTTTCCTCTCTGTCTTTTCTTTTAAGACTTAAGTAATGGCATAAATGCAGCTAAATTACATGTGTATGTAGATGACAGAGTCATTTATGCGGCTCTCTTTGAGTCAAGTTCTTGCAGGTTGCTTTTCAATTTCTGCAGCTTTGAGTGTGAAAAATAAAACTGATTTTATTTTTTTAAAGCAGAAACAATCACATGACCTTCACTCTTTTGTGCTCCAAAACAGCTGATCCCACTGTCTTGAAATTAGTACATGACATAAATTCATCCAAGGGTCACTTTGTTCAAAATATTGAGGCATTTGGCTTTAAGAAGTTGATTTTAACTGCATTTTTTGATGATCGAATTAGATGAGGCCAGGGCTTTTTCAATGCTAATAACATTTGAGCTCAAAAAGAAAAAATGTTCAGCATTTGGATCCACATGAAACTATGGCGATGTGATTTATTTGAAGGGAACTTTGTCCTGACTTAACTAGACAATGTGTAGATTACGGCCAGAATTTATGTTTAAAAATTAAAAAAAAAAAAAAAGTATGTAACCTTATCAACAGGATGTAAAGAACAATTCTGATGCTTTACCAAAGTCCTGAGTTTATTGTATCAGATATCTTCTAAAGTTAGCCTGTCGAGCAGCAAGCCCTGGCCTGATGTTTTTTGCGCTTGATTGCCTAACTGGTGGTAATACACAAGAAAATAAAACTCACCAAAACTATTTGATTGGTCCGCTGACTGTTCAAACAATCGCCGACTATAGTTTGGTCAAAATAAAAACTTTTTCGTCAAGTTAGATGTGAAAATCCCCACTGATGATGCCCGGGACTATTCTATTGCTTCTCTTCCCTTTGAAGTATCTTCCATCCCCGCTTGCACTCTTTTTTGCACTCTCTTGGAGGCTGTGTTCAGTCCCAGTCCCACTGTGTTCACTGAAGGCTGTAGAACCCAGTTCTTTTGCCTGTGATGTAACCTGCTCCTCATTAGCACACGGCTAACTGAGTTAGCAAGCTCTCTCTCTCTCTCTCTCTCACTTTCACCCTGACTGTAGTCAGATATTTAGTTAGATAACATATGTAAACATTGATTTAAATTTGAATGAAATTCTGCTCCTGTTAAAAATGTCTAAAATGTCAGCATACCGGTAAGGATTTCTTCTGTCTTGTTATAACACTTCTTGAGGAAACACTTGCCAGTGACTCTGTTTGTCCTTGCTGCAAAGCCCTTAACAGATGTTTGGCGACAGGGCCTTTACATAAGAATCTTCCAGGTGGGTGAATCTGTTCACAAAATCGGTTTCTTTTCAGATTGATTTCGACAAGCCCATCTGGATCCCTCTCCAAAATACAAACTTTGCTGTTGAACTGTAAAGCCAAGCGCAGTTCAATCAGAGGAGAGTCGTTAACATCAAGCTTTGTTGATCCATACAGTTTCGATGTATTTTGTGCACTCCACTTCATTGGCTTTGCTCAGTGATTCATGGATATGAGCGTCATGCTCTGTCAATATTTGACCAACATGACCATCACAGCTCAGATTCTAGATGGAGTCTTGTTGCTGATGGTCACTGATGTTGATTTTAAGGCCCTAAGCTGAAAGGAATGCATTTCAAGTGCAGCTAACTGGATGATAGAGCAATAGTGATTAGCAGTCACTGTGTGAATCATGTGTGGATAAGGGAGAGAAGTAGTTTTTGACTTAATGAACCAGAAAATAATCCTCCCTCGCATTTTATTAGAGATAGAGGGAAGAAGGAGAGACAAAATTCCGAGGCATCAAAGTTTTTCCTGCCTAAAGATCCCTCCTCATTACAGCACTAAACTTCTGCTCACTCAGATTTTTGAGAAATGAAACCTGGTGCTCTGCAGACAGAAGGTAGATCAGGGCAACTGGGAATACAGACCATTTGCAGCGAATGTGCAAAGCAGGCCCATCTCTGTGTATTAAAAATTGCTTAGCCATTAAGGCAACAGCACAGCGCTTGGTATTAATCAGCTACACCTGCGAACCCCCTGCTGATATGCTATTGCTAGCTGGTGAAAAGAGCTGATAAAGTCGTTCTGATTACATCTTTACATACATAAATTCCTTCAAACATCTTATCTGTTGTTATTAATCAGCAAGACATTTTATAAACCTGACCTCAACAGGAAGAAAAAGCTTAACAGACTGAAACATTGTTGCTGAGATGTCTCCCTCGGACTTGATGAAGTCAAACTGCTGTCTCTACGGTTAATTATTTTGCTTCTTTGATTTTCTGCTCTCTTTGTTCTTTTATCTTTGCGAGAACCACTTTGAGTTTCAAACGTTCACAGCAAGGACATTTTAGGGAAGTTTGCGCTTTGAAGTAGTGAAGACCGATACAAATGAGCTACACTCAACGAAAATATAAAGGCAATATTTTTGTTTTTGCTCCCGTTTTTCTCGAGTTGAAGGAAAAGCCTTGCCTTTGTGCACACAAGGCTTATATCTCTCAAATTGGTGAATTATGTTGGCTAAGGAGAAGTGCTCACAAACACAGACTTTGAAATGTTTTGCTTTAAATTTTTAAGAAAAAAATCCTTTGGGTCCATGAAAAAGTCTTCAGTCTGTTAGTTCAGCTCATTAAAAAACGGGACCAAAAAGCAAAATGGTGGGTTCATGTTTTTGTTGAGTGTATTAAGAGTAAGATTTGAATTGCGTGTTAGTATTAAAAGCACAGCCAGGTGTGTCTGTGTATGTCGTCTTTCATCTTTGGAGTTACAGTGGACTGATTTTAAATTGCATGGATATCCTCTTTTTCTCTATTTTAAAGGTATTGCAGGTATTTCAATGAATCTCTAATCTGAGCTTTTCCGAATTTGAATAACCTCCATTTCCGGGATTAGTGAGGTTAAGACGTGTATATTTTTACCTACTAGAGAGTAGTTAGACCCAGAGCACTGTGAAACTAAGAGGATTGGGAAATGACTGCTGATGTATCACAGACTCTGACCCCTCATCTAACCATGGCGTTTTCCTCTTAAAGCACTTAGAGCTGCATTTCAATGAGCGTGTGTGTGTGTGTTTGTGTGCACACAAAGGGCACGTTTGATTCACACACACACACACACACACACAACCTGTAGGGGAGAGATTTGCAAGGTGGAAGAAGACAGAGGAATCATGCTCGGTTGCAGAATCACATAAAAATATCTCCATGTAGAATCTGAAACATAAAATGCTGTAAATAACAGGCAAACACACTCAGGAAAAGCTTAAATCTCTTGACCTCCTGTAAAATGGTCCATAAAGTGAGCAGACCATGCTATGGTTCTCCCCCGCGTGTCTCTTCTTCCTCGCTCTCTTTCTCCCTGCCTATAAATGTTGCTAATGTGGACAATAAATGTTTCTAAGTGGATTTTTGATTCCCTGCCATCAGTCCAGCTGTTTTTGGGTGGGGATCTTTTTTTACAATGCTCTATCTGTTTCTGTGTGAGAATCAATGCCAGATCATTTGTCAGTTTGTCAATTTGCACTGTGGTAAATGCAAAGTCAGTGGCAACACGCGGCGCACGGGGAAAACACTCAGACGCTCATTCTCACGCTTTATTTCCGTCTTAATTTTTCTCTCAGACGCGCACACACACACACACACGCACAAATATGCACACAAACACAGACAGCATCCTTAGAAATGGTGGCTGCTCTGCTGGATGGAGAGCTGGAAAGATTTTGGCATAGAAATCTGGCACAGAGAGGCCAGTTGTGTGTGTGTGATTGATGAGACTGACTACTGCTTTGCTGTCTGGTTTGGCCAGTGGCCTGGTCAGGTTCCACATCAGAGAGGCTTGTGTTCAACAAACACTCAGCACATCCCCTCTGTGGATCCACTTGATCCACGCATCTATCAACTCTTCATATGTATTCTAGCAAGTCAAGTCTGTGCAAGCTAGCTAGAAGGCGATACATATAAACAAAATAAAGTGTTTCATATTAGCTGCTCTAAAGCATATAAGTTCGGTCATTTGAGTGAACCACAGGCGGTTTTGTGACTTCAGTGTGCCGTTATTGTATATGTCTGTTTTATGTTTTAGCAATGCCTGCAGCAGTCAGGAAGGGTTTGAGCTCAAAGTGGAGTCCAGGGATGAAGAAAGAGCTGGGGTTGAGCTGGCAGCATGTCACAGGGAGGGGACAGATTCTTTCCACTTGAAGAAGATGATGGTGCTGGCCTTCACGGGAGCTCTGCTGCTCTTTGCTGCTGCTGTGGCAACAACACGGCAACAAGTCACACTGCCCACGCTCTCTGTTAACTTCGCAACCAAACTTCATGAACCCAGAATCTAATTTAAGCCTGACATTTCTTTTAACCGTTAATAATAAGATGCAAAGCTCATTTAAAAAAGAAAAAAAAAAAAAATCCAGTGAACTGTGACTGTTTTTTTCCACACTGGGTTATGTTTACTCGCCTCATGGGTTTCAGTTCCATGAAAACAGAGATTCTTGTCAGATGGAGAAAATATGTGACCTGTTTCTGTTTCTGGCACAGGGATGTGAAAATCCCCTTTTTCAAATTGAAATGATGTGCATTTGTTAAAACAAGTCAAAACAGTACATTCTAGAGGTTATCTCAAACAGGGATTACAGGCTCCTCTGGGTTCAATTACTGTTGAAGGAAGGGTGTTTTAGTTTGTTTTGTTTTTTTAAAAGTGAAGGTGTATTTCATTTGGGATGATGGATTCTAAAAAAGTTTTGCAAAGATTTCCTGATTTAATTGCATTTCTGTTGTTACAGTCCCTATACAATTCGCTTTGATGATGTCATGGAAAGTGCAGGATTTGGTATTTGTTTATTTTATTTTTAAACAAGCCTTCCTCAAACACTGATACACTCAGCTCAACAAAATATATGACAAAGATACAGCTTTTTTTTTTAGAAGTTTTGATGCAAATGTTGCATATATGTTTTGATCAATTCAAGTTCAGTTTAATTCTTGATTGAGATTTGCATCAGGTAAATACAAATGCACTAAAATTTAAAAAAAAAAAAAAAACAACTTCAGTTTTTTTGTGTCTTTTGTGTCAATGTAATGTTTATTAGGGAAAGATTTTACAAACTGTGAGCACAGTTGTATACAAATTGATAATGTTATGTAACACGCAACTAAAACTTACACAAATCTAAAAATAGTCTTTTCAAGTCGTCCAATTCCAGATAGATAGTCCAGGAAAAAGTAGGACACTATCTCATTATTCTTGCAC
>JAPQLA010000004.1:11949885-11961661 GCA_029822935.1 Naso vlamingii | reverse complement strand
CTTGCACTTTCTAGTGTCTACCCACTTGTTCATTTTAAATGTAAAACATGTTACAAAACAGGCTAAATACCTTCTCCTTGACTTTAATTTGCCGTTTCTCTTTTGCATCCTGATTTTTCTCACATCTTTGCAAAACAATATCCCCTTCTTAAAGTGATAATTCTCCACAAAATTATGTTTTGTGTATCAGTTACTCACCTTTATGTCTTGAAGTGAAAAGTTTTTTTTTTTCTTTCCAGTGTTTTAGGCAATAAATAGGCAATTTCAAAGGCCTGCTTCTTTTTGTTGCCAGCCTATGGAATTACACTCTGAAAGAATCTATACTCTCTAAAAATGTCCATCTGAAACTCTCAACAGCTTCATATGGTTTCAAGTCTTCTTTATTGTGTCGTACGCTCAGTACTTCCAAAACACCTTTATTTCGGCTAAAAAGCTACTAAATCCAACACATCCGCTTCTGTGTTGTAGGGTAATTCTAAACGTCGGTGTACTCCAACTCGAATAACTATGGTTCATTCAGACAAATGACGTTTGTAATGGTTTGAAATGTTTATTGCAGCAGAAAATAATTTGAGTTTTGCGTCTACACTCCGACCTCATCACATCTTGCAAACTTTATTTATATGCAGAAACTGAGGAGTGATGAAATTAATTTTAACCCCCCCCCGTCGGAGCTTGCAGGTGGATGCTATGGTGGTGGAGGAATTTAAAGTTTGACCTCAGCACTGGTACAAGTCTCGAGCAATGACAGAGCAGAGGGAAATGCAGCTTAAATAGACCGCCAAATTGGGAGGATGCGTGGGATGGGTAATAGTCAGAATGACATATGACGTATAACAGTTATGAATCAGTGCAGCTTGGGTTGTTAGCCTGAACTAGCTCGCAGACGTCACTCCATTTCCACCAAAAACTGCAGAAACTCTTCTCTCTCTGCACTAGCGTTTTTCTTTTGCTTACAAATTTGGGATGATTTTTTTGTATTTTCAAGCAAATGGAAATGGCTGGGGCAGAGTGAGAGAGAAGTTGCGGCGAACTAACGCCTTCTTACTGTAAGATCTTTGTGCAAGGAACAAGTGTTAGCTTTTGAGCCACTTGCTGTTGAGATCATTTCGTGGAACCTCTTTCTCAAGGGCTCCCTGGCTGTCTGTATTGTGTACAGCATATCGCCGATGGCCACTGGCTAATCTGCATAGAACAAAGTTGATACCAAGGGGGCAGTGAGCCAGATGAGCATAATTATGCTTCATAAGTGGCAATTCTATAACTGGGGACAGTTAAGTAGTTTCATCAGACCAATGGGCAATAATACAAAGTGCCTGTCATGGAAACAGTCAAGTTCCTTAGTGTGACATTTCATTTAGGTGTGCAGTAATTCTGACAAAAAACGGAACAGCGTACATTAATCTCCTCTTTACACATCATTTGTGAATAAAAGCAGAGGCAGTTTTGCTGTTTTATGTTGTACTTCATTACAGAAGCTTCTCCTGCTGATGACTATACAGGCTTTACATGATGCATTTGACGAGGCCACCACCCAGTGATGCATTTAATCCTGTTATCCATATCTTAGTATTCAAATCTGCCACAATTTCACAGGTCTTTACGTTGAATAAGCAGTTTCAAAATGTGAAATCTTTCATTGTTGGAATCTCAAGAGTATTTCCTCCACTGCTACATATTTACAGTCCACACAGCTGCTCATATCAAATATGGTAAATACATCATCTACGGCCGTATAAGACTAAGAGCAATATTGTGACATTTTTATTGGAAAGACTATGAAAGATGCCGTAACTCAAGAAGTGTAATAAACATAATGTGCTTTGATTTTTCTATATTCACTGTAATGTGAACCAGGCCTGAGGTCTTGCTAAGACTTGGCTCTGGATTTTATATGATCCCGTCCACTGGGTTTGACACATCAATCTGAAGATTTAATGTGCTTTTCGACTGCATGACTGGTTTTTACATGCACATACAGTTTACCGCCGCTTCCCCCCATAAATGCTCATACTCACACGGTGGCCTGCCATAAAAACAGAAAAATGTATTTTCTAAACAACCAAAGCCAAACCCTTTTTGCTGCTTTGCAAACCAAACTTTAAACAGCATGCATCATGTCTATCTAGTCCGCAGCTAAGAATGGTGAGGGTGCTGTGGCCCCGCCGTGAACCAGCAGTGTGCAGCTCTCAGCCCTGCCAGGCGTGTGTCTCCGCCTGAGCTTTGAGTTATAGCTGCCGGGGTCTGAGACCCATTCATCAGCGCTTCATTAAAACCCAAATCGCTTTCTCACTCACAGCCTTCTCTCTCTCAGCTTGACAAGTCCCACATCCCGTCTGCACAATTTCTGGGCCGGTCCTGATGTCAAGAAGCAGATCAGTCCCACAGCTTTGCAGTCCTTGTCCACTCTTAGCTGAGAACAACGTGTGCTAAAGAGTGCATTTCCCACCTGGGAACCTCGGTGGCAAGAATGGCCTTTCTCTTGGTTAGCAGCAGAGCAAGGAAGACTCACCTGGGTGTCATGGGGGTGGTTGGAGGTGTCGGGGAGAACGAGAGCGACATGAGGCTGCTGAAAGGAACTCTCCATTGGCCTTTTCCTGTTCCGCTTTTGTTCGGCGCTATCTTGCCGTTCCGTGTTATTCAAACCACACAAAGAGGTACAAAGCTGCCGGCGGCTGCTCCATCTTCATCCCACCTCCCTTTCATCCTCCTCCCATAGTCATTTAAACCGGATTTTGGCAGAGTGGAGCTGAGGCAGGTGGAACAGGAAAGTTCACAGGCCCCTGATTATTCTTCGCTCGCAGGAAATTAGTTGTCTATTGTGTCTTTGCTGTTGCTGCTTGGTTAAGATGGTGCTGCTAAAAGCCAAAAAACTGTATCTTATCAAAACTGCAGTAAAGCAGTTCAGCGGCTCTGTCATGTTGTGTCCTTATCGCACATTTTTCACTCTCTCATTGTCTCTCACTTCCTCCCGCTTCTCTGTGAAGTCCGGTCCACTCTGTGAAGTTAAAAGACGTGAAAGTCTGAGCCATTTATTTCTCCATTGCAACATAACACTTGCCTTAAGTGAGTGCTGTAAGTGAGAATGTGGACAAGTCAGAGTGCTGTAAATGTGTTCCATTGATAATGGTTATAGGCATGTATTATTGATTTTTACAGTACAACAAATACTTCACAGCCAATTTAGTCTTTATGGTTTTGCTAGTTCTGCTGCAGAACATGTGGGTCAAGCCATCAGTTGAGCCGCAGACCTTAACTAAAGTGTGTGTGAAAACCTTTGGTTTCACGTGTAATTGTGCTAATGTGCATGCACATGCCCACAAGCCTTTACAAAGGATAAAAATTAACCAATAAAATTCAAGTTCAGTGTTTTTACTTGAGGTTTTCACAATTTGGAAGTCGTTGCTCCTGTTTCAACTGCGCAGCCCGAGCGCCAGCGGCTATATTTCTCCAGAGCACGCTCATTACATTTACTATGACATGTGACCTTTTCCTCTGGTAAATGTAACACAGACCACAGGGGGGAAAAGGGAAAACAGGATCGCACGTTGTGCACCAGTGAGAAACTGAGAGAAATGAGAAGAAAGTGCCAGTATTGTTTTTCATTTTCTAGCTATGGGACTTATCAGCAGCCCAAATACGCACTTGCTGAAGCACAGAGAAAACCCTTTAACTCTCTGTATGGACGCGTACACATGGCGACACACACGGCGACAGACACTCACACAAATCCAGCCTTTCCCCACATCCTGAGGGGAGAGGTCAGGTTAAGTGCTGCGTGGGGCAAGAGGCCTGCTTTTCCTCTTGGTTGGCACCCTGCCCACGTCAACAGTCCCTCTCTTCAAAAGCCACTAATGCACGGCCGAGTGCTGACAGCGTCCTGACAATAAGTTACTATCTGCCAGCCGTGGCCCCTGTCTGACTGCCGGTCCCACTGAAAAACAGATCTGTGGTGGGAGCAAAGGTTAATCTAGCAGTGAGGCTCCGCTGGCGACTGCCTCCACGGCCATGTGTGACTGAGAATAGGCTGGGAGGAATTAACACTACTGCCTCAGGGAGTGTTGACAGAGGTGTGTGTGCTTGTCTGTCTCTGTCTGTGCTTCTGTGTGTGTGTGTGTTGATGATGGGAAGTGGGGAAGGGGCAGATGACGAGGTTTGAGGAGGAGGTTTTGTGTTCACAATCCATTATCTTCAGGGAGGAATCACGCTGGATAAAGGTTGCTTCATGCCATTTCAGAGATGTAAGACAAATACCAGCAGACCGTGTAAACATTGCAGCAGAGAGAACGCGTGCTGTCTTCCTTCTGTCCGCTGTATCAATCGCTCCCTCAGCCTGTCTCACTCCATAGTTTTTTTAACCTACACCAACTATTTTTTTTTATGTCCCTTCTGTCGGCCACAATGAAAAGCACAATGTAACCAAAAGGCTCCTGCAACCTGCCAGTCACTTAAGAATACCCCAGTTAGTCAGTGTGTTTGTATTGTATATAGTTATGCATGTCTACATTTGACTGAGTCAGCGAGGGTCAACCTAGTTCATGGCCTCCTGAGGAGAAAGCATTTAAACGGTTCTCTCTACCACTGTGCCAGCTGTCTGTTTCCAGTCCAAACAGCTCTGTTGGCTAAGCCCCTGTTGCCATATCATGGCCCCCTGCCTTTTGGCAACACTCTAACTGTTAAAAGCTTACCATTGTACATGTGCAGTAACTCCCGAGTGTATTAGTCGTGCTTTAACTGGCAAGATTTTTTTTTTTTTTTTTTCCCACTAAAAGGTCTTGGACGAGGAAGTTGACATTTTCTTCCATTTCTAGCATTTCAGGTGTCAAATGAAGTACGTTGTTGTGAAGCGATAGCAATATTGAGGCACATAATAAATCAAATTCCTCACCTCGGATGTTTGAGATTAGCATATTAGCTGTAGCAATGAGCATGCATCAGCAGCTGGGGATATTTGCAGGGATTTGTGGCTTATGCATCACACAGAGAAATACCCAATTTTGTGGATTTCTTCAGATTATCTTTGTGCAGATAAAGTGGAAATTGAGGGATAAATAAAGGGAAAAAAGGGAGCATCAAGGCTTGCTGGCGCTGGCTCACCACAGTCAATTAGCAATGTGAAGCATCTCCTGGAGATATTTCACTTCGGATAAATCCCGTTCTGTCATCAGGCTGTGTGCATGTGTCTTTGCGTGGTGTTCTGTTGCGTGCGGGTAGGAATGTCTGTGGGTTTGTGTGTGTGGGTTGCCTGTGCGCACACCTGCCAAAATACCTTCATATAGCCCTCCTTGTGAGACAGGGCAGACTGGAGTGCTTGTTTTCCCACTCGCAGTGGGTGTGCATTTCTTTATCTCCTTTGCCTGTCGTGTTGACTGATGGGTAATATGCTAAATGAGGCCTGTGTTTACCTCACCTGTGCCACTGGCAGGCCTCTGTGTCTGCCGGGCTGTGACAGAGAGCACTAATAATGCTTTAACTGCTCTGTCAAACTTCAATCACATTGACACAAACTCTGGTGTCGCACGCTGTCCTGTTGGCAGAGGTGCTGTCACCGGACGCATGTAAGTGAATTGTGTCCCAGTAGTTACATGGCAAATGGTGACTACACGCTGGAGGTCAGGTAAATGGGCTGTGCAGTGGCAGCACAAGTGCAGGTGCTCATTTGTGTAAGTGTGTTTGTATTCATGCACCGCGTATTCAAATACTGAATATGTGTTTGCACATGTGCACACATGTGTGTGTTTGTCCTTAAGTAGCTTTTTTTCCCCCCATTTATATGTGTGTATCTGTTGCAGGGTTAGTGGAGCAGCGAGGCCTTGCAGTGAGTCTCTCTACAGGAGTGTGTGATTTACGAGCGTGGTGTGAGCACTTCTCCTATCCTCCTGCATAATGTCCCCATTAGAGACAGCAGACACTGTGGCTCTGTTCATCATTTAGCCCCAGCCACCAGCACACCTGGGGAGAGAGAGAGTGGAAGAGGGACAGAGACCGAGGCAAGAGACAGAGGGAAGGAAAAGAGGAGCGAAGGAAGAAGAGATAGCACAGTGCATTATCTCACCATCAGTTATCACCCTATGCCTTTACAGAGGCCATGACCAAATACGTACGCGTAGAACAGAGTAGAAAAGGCAAAAACAAGATTAAAAAACGAAAAAAAAAAATAGGGATGTAAAAAGCTTTGGGAGAGGAACAGCATTATGACTCATACTCTACCCCCGCCAGCCTCAACCACCACAGTAGTAGCCATGGGTCTTTCCAAAGAATTGCACGCCTCGTTCCTTCAGCTCCTCTGGCTCTACTTTATTTATTTTTAAAAAATAATTTCTTTTTTTCTACCTATATTTTCTACCTGTGTTTGTTTTGGTCTGTCAGCCTCATTATGTGGAGCGAGCTGTCGGGGGACACACGGGCTAACAACACCCCTGGGGAGGAGAAAAGAGGAGTAGTAGTGTGTAAAAACTCCTGGAGTCATTCCAACACCCATCTACGTTAATAACTGCGCAACCGCAGATAACAAACACTTGGTGGAATGGTATTTACTCAGCATCCACTTAAGCTGGAGCAAAAGCATTTTATGACATGTGCTGAGTACACAGGCAAACATTTGGAAAACTTGCCTTTTATAATAGCGGGCGAAATCTCTGTTCTTGCCACCGTCTCAGACAGTGTGTTGTGCTTTATCTTATTTAAACACCTGCTGTAGATAGTGCAGTCAGTTTCCTCCCTAACAACATCTATAAAAACATTCTGATATCGCCTCAACGCATTAGGGCTGTTGCTTTTTATTTGATATTCGAGCTACCGCGGGAAACAGATTACTTATTTGATCTGTAATGACGTGTGCAAACAGGCCGTGCTTTGAACTTGAACATGGGGACATTCAAAGAATATACATTTTTCTCTACATTAATGCCATTAGGAAAAACTAACAAGTAAAAGCCTTAATAGATCTATCATTATGACACAGAGATGTCTGAAAAAACACTTGGAAGGGTTTAGTATTTAACACCATAGCTAATTTGTGAATAAATTCTGAAAAATCATCAAGGCTACTGCTTGCACTAATAAAAGAAGTAGAGTTGATTCTACAGCAGATGAGGCTGTGTGTGTTGCCTTTGAATTAACATAGTACACTTAATTTTTCATTTTTTTATTTATTTTTATTTTTTTGAAAAGTGACAGGTCTTTTATTTAGCAGTTAAAAAACTTTGTAAGTGGTTGTGTTCGCCATTGAGTAGGAAGCATAAGTCAGTTTGTGCGGAAGACCTTGTAAATCAGTGGAAGATTTTTTTAGTTAGCTGCCTTTCAAATATTCAAAATCTGCATGGAGAGTAAGTGAATCATTTTATAGGTTGGCATAACAGTGGTCATATTTATGAAAAATGAGTAGGGCCCGACCAGTATAATGGTTTGCCTATCGCAGATATATTGGTATCAGTGTGTACTTTCTCCGATATGCGTAGATATTAAAACTGTTTTTTAAGGCTGGAAAAAAAATGCTTGAAATAATGATTTAAAATGATGTTAGTGAGTATATATATATATATATATATATATATATATATATATATATATAAAAATGTGTGTGTGTGTGTGTGTAAAATCTGAATTTTTTTGTGCCCTAATATCGGTATTGGCATCGACCCCCAAAAATCCATATCGGCCAGGCCCTAACATGTGTGTAGTCTACGTTATATTTGCCAAAAAGTCTGTCTTTGTATTCATGTTTGATAAAAGTGGTACACTTAGTGCAAAACTTGTGCCACAGCACCGTTGAACCCCATGGGCTGAGTGTTAAATTTTTTTTATTTTTTTTTTTTCGGGGATGAGACAGAGCCTTTCTGCTCTACTTAACATTTGTAATGAAACCTCTGGAGGCTGTCTGTCTCTGACTTGCCTCTTCCAGCACAATGCAGGTCGATGGCAGAAATGGCTGGAACACCCGCAGTCGTCATGGCTTATCCAGATCAATGTACTGCCTGTGTATCCAGTTTTTTGTTCCATGTGTCAAGTCAAGTCAGGTTTTTTTTTTTTTTTCCCCCCTCATAGTCCAAGGTCAAAAATCACTAATTCTCCTTGATTTCCGTCACACTCTGCCCAGTGTAAAACACCATCTATCCATCCTTGGACTCACGTGACTCAAGTGGACTCAAAGTGATGCTGGAGGTATAAAAATTCACAGGATGGAGTAAGTTAACTGCATCAGCTAGACAACGCTGCTTTTGTTTTATATAACTACTATTGTCTAAACATTTTGGCACACTCGAGTGCTGTAAATTCCTGGTGCTCTCCGAGCAGCTTTAAACAAATGCTAAGTATTATATACACTTTCTCCTACACACACAACACACCCAGAGGTGCACTTATTCCCTCCAACACAAACCCCGTTGCCATTTCATCTAAAATACAGCAGGTCCAGACAGGGTGCAGTTCTCTCTAAACACCTGCAAACCACTTGTTTCTCCCATCAGAGCTATTTACACCACCAGCAGATACTCACACCCACACTGGACAGACACCTGCATCTATTCTAACCCAGTGACATACAACTGGCGAAATAATTTAACAGCTTGGAGCAGCTTTTACAGCTGTGTAAGTTGCTTGTGCTGCCTGTATTTACATGCGCATGTGTGGATGCGTGAATGTGTGTGTTTCTGAGCGCGCAGAGCCAGGAGCGAGTGTTTGCTGCCACTGTCTCTTACGTGTGAAGCAAAGGAACAGCTTGAAGTGGGTCGGCGGCACTACATATTTAACGAGGCGCCTCAGCTCTTTAGCTGCGCCGATTCGGAGCCGCGCACAGAGTGTCGCACTTTGACTCCTGGAGCACACCTCACATCACACCAGTGAACAGCCTCATCTGGAGCGGCTGCCAAGTGCAGCGCTGCCTTTCTCTGGCAAGGAGATCCTAAACTCAGAGGGTAACCACAGGCTGCCTCGCTGCATCCAGACGTTCACCCTCAGATCCACCCATGTTGTCTCCGTCACATCAGCAATCAGCAGAAGGGTCGGAAAATCCTAAATGGCAGGATAAAACCAGAAAAATGTTAGTGGTGTTGGTGGATGTTTCTTAAAAGATGACAGCTAATTTTGGCATAGCTACTGTTGAGAGAGCAGTGAGGGCCAGAGGCATGGCTGATTTTTTGCACTGCCCACTAGTATCACTGGATCGCTGTGACATTTGGGGCCGCGCTTTGGGCCAGAGCTCCAACACACAGGCATCCTGAGCGCCAAATCAGATGAGGTCAGATACAGTGTGTATGCATTTGTGTGGGCGGGTGGCACGAGATCAAAATTACCAACACCATCCCTGTGGCAAAACAGACTGAATGTAATGTGTGTGAAATGACATTTGCTCTCCCAGAGGATTTCAGTGTTTCACTGAGCTATGGCTTCACATTCAGAAAGGCTCTCGGACAAAAAAAAAAGAGAGCGCGGAGAGAATGAGAGAGATATAAAAGCACGAATGACTGATTAAAAAAAGGAAACAAAAGAAAAGAGTGGGCAGGTTGATGGTGGAAATAAAAACAGCAGCATCAAATGGTGGAACATCAAACACAAATTCCTCCTGGAAGCTAAAAGAATCAGCCTTTTTCCTCTTTTTATAGTTTCCATTCTGCGGTTCTAAAGAAATACTGAAAAGCATAGAGAGGGCATGTGCTGTTTTCCACTGCTCGATGAGAGACTTCCAGACAAATACACTCAAAAAGGTCTGTTTCACTCTTATTCCCCAAAGGTAAAAATTATCTCTCTTTCCCTCCTTCTCTCTTGTTATAGGTTCTCATTGGAGAATCACACTCGCCTCTGTCAGCCTCATGCTATAAGGTCAAGATGCTCTGCAGAAAGTTTTTCTTTTTGCCTCAGGACTGTTTTCTATCTCTTATTCCCCTACTGCCAAATGCAGACTCCAGCGAAGCCCTGGAGGAAAAACAAAGCCCATCTCCAAAAATATATAGACTTCCCCAGGCATGTGAGCATATGCTGCAGAGGGTAGATTTAGGGTTTGCTTTTAATGGAAATCATTGCGTTTGCTTGGGGGCATTGGAGGGACCACTGGCATTTTTATGGAGATAAAAAGTGAGGGAATGCAGGGGAGAACAAGAGGTGATTTTAACCTGAGAACGTCTACGGTCGCCAATACTTTGGCCGGACTCTCGGGATGCCTTCCCTGCTTATGTGAGTGCGTTGTTGGTGAAGCAGTGTGTGTATGTGTGTGGTGGAGCTGCACTAACGAGATCCCTTAAGAACACCTCAGTCTTGGTTAAGGGAGTGAGATCACACTGTGCGTTTCGTCTCATTCGCACCACCTTAACCGGCACTGTCCCCGTGGTGAAGAGCCCATGGCTGGGGAATACCAAACTGAGGCATCAATTACCTGGATCTCACTGCACTGGTCAAGGGAGAGCACTGCTAAATTGAATAACACTTTCCTGCTCGCATGTTGGCATAATGTGCTTTCGCACACATGCTAGAGCCGGGGAACGCGCACACGCTCACACTTGTGGAAAACAATCAGCGATCCGTCCCAGTGGCACCCTCTCCCGCCAGGGCACAGTAACCGCTGCTCACCGCTGAGGCTCGCTCTCAGTGAGAAATACAAGTGCGTCATATGATTGACTCACTCACACCTCCATACGACTGTTAAATCGTCTTACACGCAAAGTCAATTCAGGCTTAGTGCTTTTCCCGAGCCCCATGGGCGCGGCTGATAATTTGACTTTTATTGAAATTTAGCTCCAGCGGGTTCAAGGTGGTTGAAGGTCGTTCTTTTTACTGCCACAGATGAGACGGAGGGAGAGCACGGCATCAAACCCTCAAGGCTCCATCTCTGTCTGACTCTCTGACTCTCTCTTGTCTGTCTCCCTCTCTGCCAATTGGGGGATTTTTTTTCAGGAGGCATGAGTCAATTTTGTGGTGCATCCAAACATGGTTTACAACAGCATTTAATGAGATTGGACAGAGCTAGCTGGAGTTTGCCTCCCCTCCTTGAACACAGTCTTTTTTTATTATTATTACTTCTCAGTGGTTCTTTGCCTTATTCTTGGGTGAAACTACCAGTGACAGAGGCTAAGAAGTATTAAGTCATTCTTTTGGGGATTAAAGGGCAGGCTGTATTAAATTTCTTCAATTGTATTTTCTTTTTAGAATAAGTTTTATCATTTTTCTGTGATAAATGCCACCCAAAGTTTTCAATCAGACACTGAGGGTGTAACAAAAGAGATGATAGGAGAAGCAGCTGTGCTTAACGGGTGTTGTGAGCGTGCATATGCTGTGTCTTTTTGTGCATGCATGTCTGAGTTTGTGCATGCGGGACTTTATGCATTTCCTTTTTCTGCTGCTAGCGTGATCTCCGCGTCCGTGCGAAGGCAAGACTGTTTTGTTCCCGTGTTTTACTGTTCATAAATATTGCAAGTGCCACGGGAGAGCGAGGCACGTCTTTGTGTACCCAGGCAGCAGGACAGAAATGGGGTCAGGTGGTTTCCAAGAAATGATGTGTTCAGCTGAGGTTAGATCCATTTCTGGATAAGATAACACAGGGCGCTGCCACATGATGCCCTCTCCATCACAGTGTCTCTCCGATTACTCCTTCCATATCTTGCTCAGTATCTCTTTTCATATGAACTGCACTGTTCCTTCTTCTCCCTGTCCCTCTAGCCCTGTCCCTCTTTAAAATCTCTCCCCCTCTCTCTCTCTTTCTCTTGCCTGCCATGCTGGTTCCACATATTATGGGATGGTTATCTCAGATCAAGTGTGTGACAGAAAAGGACAGACAGTTCAGTCT
>JAPQLA010000004.1:11848658-11861595 GCA_029822935.1 Naso vlamingii | reverse complement strand
GACCATAAACACAAAATATTGAAATTATCTAAAAATATATCCTCCTGCTTCCAACCGTTGATAGTTTAAAGAAGAGCAGCAGATTGAAAAAACGTCTCTTACGGTCTGTGCGCCGTAAAGCGTTTCAGAGCGTTTTTGCTAACTGAGCAGACCAGGCAAAGGCATTGTAAAAGACAGGATAGTAATCGCCAGTCTCCTCGCTGATCGTCTCATTCGCCGGTGCAGGTACTATGTGAGGCATCAGTAGTAAATTTAGCCTGCTCAATAACCAGTTAAAAGTTCTTTGTAGGGACTTGAAGATTAACAAATAGTACTGCTCATGCAAATGCTTGCTGGAGCAGAAACCACTCCTACGGGGGTTGAGAGACAAAGTGTGTCGTCTGCTGCACAGATTGTAAAGCCCCTTAAGGCAAATTGTTAGACTGGCCTGTATAAATAAAATTGACTTGACCCCTACACATTTCATCCAGTCAAGTGTTAAAATAAGAAATTCATGGAAGTGCCGCTTGGCTGGAGATATGTCTATCCTGAGTGCTGTTATAGATTTTATTGTTATTTGCTACACATCCATTTTCTTCTTTGTCCAGCCCTCTGCTCCTGTCATGTCATGTATGACAGGTCTATAGGACATACACATAAAGTATGCACTTTTACATAATGCATTAATGGAAAGGAGGTAAGGTAAAAGAGAAATAACCTTAGGTAGCAGGCATTTGTGCATGTAAATGTCATTTTCCCTCCTTTGCACAATGACACTGACTGACAGTCATCTCTTGGGGGCTGTACGATATACGTGATTGAGTCATGTTACGAGCACCCCCTCGGCATCGACTGAAGAGGGGAGGGAACTTCACATATACCCTCCCCCACACACGCTCACACACATACACACAAAAGGGTGTGAGCCTCAAATAAAATCCCAATGTACTGTCGACCTAGCAGTCTGAAAAGGGGCTCACTCGAGGGGATAGAGTTTTGTCGAGCCTGACACAGCAAAGCGTTTCAGCACAGTTACTGTGTGTCACAGTGGCAGCCGGGGCCTCATTAAAACTGCTGTGGGCAGAAGAGTCAGCTTTGTCACGGGCTATCTTTTGAAAAAACCAAATGCAATTAACACAAGTGGTGAAAACAAACAAAAGATCAGAGACGCTCGCAGCCCTAATCATCAAATAAGCAATTTGAAGTGGAGAGGAAATAAAACGCTGATAAGGGATCCTATTCATAGGTTTATTCCTTCAACCTTCAAACCGCCAACACTTATGAAGTAATCCCCCACCCCGCGATTTATTGTTGTCTTCTATTCTTTAGAGATTTGACTGGCAGTTTTGTAATTGCAGTATTCAACGCAACAATTAAATAGCGCCGTTCAATTGTTTTTGAGTGAAACTCGAAAAAACGCATCGCCGGCGTTTACCAAGCCGCCCACTGTTCCAGCTGTTGCCACACACGTCAGGTGACGTTCCCTCATTTCCAGCCTGTCTAATGTGACAGGCGTCAAGAGAGATGTCGCTCATACGGTGAATTCAGTAGTGCAGATGAGTGGTTCTGCTCATGAAAACAAGACCTCTAACATTACACCAGACATTAGGTGGGATGTCATGACAAGCAGATTGGAGCACATGCATGAACATACAAATCAGTCCCACAGATTGATCAAGTGTTGCTTGTGTGATTTCAATTGCCCACATCAGCACATTATCGACATTACCAGCTTTCACGGATATAAATTAACCCAACATCTACACACACTGCACTGCAGGAGAGCATTCATCAGTTTTTTCTCAGTGCATCCATTCCCTTTTACTCTTTTTCACACATAAACAACCTGTCAACATCAGTTACAGACATTTCCAAGCCCTGCATGTTCAAAAGCTTCACTGCGTATGACAACCAACACATCTTAAAAATCACTGATGTCCGAGTCCATTTGTCATTTTGTCGCCTGAGCTGTTCGTGCTTCAGCATGTGGTGCCGACACTGAATGAGAATGGGATTCAAAAGCCCATAACAGTTATAGTTATGTTAGATGCCAAATATGTTTGTGTTTCTTTTTGTTCTTTACTGCTGCATGCTGCATTCACGTATATTTAGCAAGTTTGTTAAAGCACAGTTTGTAATTTTTTTTTCCGCTAGGTTCTTATTAATCAAAACAATGAAAACAGGAGATGTAGTTTGATGATGCAGTGAAGTAACATGGAAACATGGGATTTATTTCATTGTTAAACAGCCACCATTGCAGATGGAATCTGTCTGACATGTCTCAGGCATAACTGTTCAAAGACAAGGAAATGTATTAAAGTTTTTTCACATTACCTCTAGTGAGATTTGCCAACTTTTTTCCTAACTCTCTGACTGGTGTTACCATGGAAGTTAGCAACCAGCAACAAAATATAATGGACTTTTACCTTGAATTAAATCACAAATTACTCTCAGTGTCAAAGAAGGTCATTATCGCCAAATTTTTAGTGGTATCCGGTCGACACTAAAACACAAAGTTAAACAGCAGCCAATGAGCCAAAAACTGTTTTTCTGTTTCCTTAAGCAGCTGAAACAGGCATTTCCAGGTTAAAAGCTGTTGTTGAACTTTGTGTTTTAGTGTTGGTACATGAGAGGACACCACTAAACATTCAGCAATTGTCTCGTCTTTTAAAAAGACCTTTTTCAACGTATCGCCGAAGCACTTGAAATGCCCTTTTACCTTCGTTGTTTTTTTTAAGCTTTTAGTTACGTCACCAAGGTGCCCCAGCTTTCGTGACTTCAGCGTTTGTTATAATAATGCTGTAGAACATTGTATATGATCGGAAATATCCTCATTATGAGGCTGAACATGCAAAAAAACGAACATCTCCTTTAAATTCCTCCTGTGATTTCCAAACTAAAAAGCTGCAGTGTGCATCATTCGTACATTCGTTTTTTGATATCAGACAGTGCACAATCATTTCAAGGAAGTAAACTTAACTCATTATACTTACAGAGCCTCAGAATCAATAACTGAGCATCTTGGAATGACATGAAGAGAGAATGCATTCACTGTAATGTTACGGTGTCCTGCAGTTGATGGTGTTAGGTTCTGAAAGTAAACAATCAGATCAAACATATAGCTTTACTAAAGTTGTTGAATAAAATATAGTGTCAGGCAAAAAGAGTTGAAAGAGTTTTTATTTCTTCGGAGAAGGACTAATGTTTGTGAAGCTACTGTTTCACCCGCCGATGTTACTGTTTGTCTTTAGACGGTATGTAAATTGTGCGCAGGAGGGCCAGTAATTAGATTGCACCCTTAGCCAGTAATAGATTATTGTAAGCATTACTGCTGTACAGTTGATTTGTGGATACATTAGGGGCATCCAGTAAATGAGCAGGGCAGACTAATAGCAGGCTAAATGCTGGACATTGGTGAAAATAACATGGTTAAGTGCAGTGCAGTAAACTGTAATATATTATGCCGCTCCACTGAAAACCCTTAACCTTTTTAGCAATTGTGTCACAGCCTATGGATTTAGCCTTTAGATTTATAACCCAAATTCAATAAATTGAATTTGTCCAATTTTCCCGTTTATGTTTATATGGGCCCATCTCAGTGAAAAAGGTATGAAGTTATTTTATGTGTTGGAAATCTGAGTCGTTATTTTTAGGCTTATGTGATTGATAAAAATAGAATTGACGTGTGGATACATGTGCTTCATAAACTCAGATGAAGGATCTATGAAATATTGAAGCAGGAATCTATTTTTTATCTGATGGCCATAAAAAGATCAGTCCCGTTAACCAGGGCTGCACCAGGGGGAGAGGGAGAGATAAACTGTTTGCATTTTAAATTATACATGAAAGTGGGCTCTGGACTTAGAAATTAGAAAGTAATGGGTATACATACAGTATGTGTACGGGGATGTGCATGACTGTGTGCTTCAGATTTTGAGCCTGTGTGTTCCCATATATTTGTTGTTGTTTATGCTCCCTGCTGAGATTTTGAATCCTCACCCAGTTGTGCTGCTGAGCGAGCAGCTTGGCGACACTTAAATAGAGCGACTTCACGGAATGCAAAGCTGTAAACCCTCTGATGGATTAACTTGAATACAATCTGTATGGAATCTCTAATGAGCAATTACATTTGCACAGACAAGGTTCAAGGCAATTAGCGCGGTAACTAGAATCAGCTTCTAGTCGAAAGCGAGGTGAAGCACCTTGATCCCTCCAAGACCAGACCTTATCCTCCTGCCGTCTCTTGAGACCCCTCCCTCTCTCTGTGTGGCTTATGCAAATGAGCAGGCACAAATTGACTTGATGGAGATGGGTTTATTCCAATCATGGCTGCCAAGGTTTTGACTAAACAGCTCTGAGGAAGAGGGCAGCCCCTGGGTGTCACTGTAGAAATGATGATTTGATGTCTGTTTAGGCGCTGTAGAGTGTTGTGGCGGCGTGTATTGAATTTGTTTACAAGTGTTTTTCGGCATTTTTCCTCACACGGCCTGTCGAAACAGAAAATCTGTCCCCGTTTGCAGACATCCACTGTCTGTGAACTGAGTTCACCTACTGCAGAACGGCATAAAGACCTAGTTGATAGCACAGTGGTTTTATCTCTTTATGAGCTCCTATATGGAAAGGCTGCGGGGAAATTGGTTCTACCACTATCAAAGAGCTGAGACTGCTAGGCTAAGGGATAAAAGGCTAAAAAATCTGTCTACATTTTCTCTTTCTATATACCACCATCCCCTTTTCTATCCCTTCATCTTTCTCTCTCTCACTCTCTGTTCTGATTCTCTCTTCCACTGAATCATCATACCACCATTTTGTTGCCTGCCCTACGCATAACTGAGGCTTTTCCTGTAATCATCCGCCTATACTGTTTAATGTGTGCAATATGTGCTAACTTTCATTTACATACTGTAGTGCTTTTGCCCGTCTCTGAGGAGGACTGTAGAGCAAATGGAGTTATCATCATTTACCACTGTTAAGAGCTTGTAGTGATTGTAAGTAATGCTGTGTCACACTGTGAGTTGTGCAGCGACTTAAAGGGCAATTGCACCCATCAATCGTTAAAGCTAAACATTAGCCAGAGAAAGAAAAGAACAGTTTCTTCTTCTGGAAAGCTCATTTAGCACTTTGGTTGTTCTAGAACTCTCTTTGCGAGCCGACATGTCTAACTGCCCCTCCCCACTGGGCTGCCCGACCCACTTCTCAGGCTCCCCGGGGATGAAGATCTACATAGATCCCTTCACCTACGAAGACCCCAACGAAGCTGTGCGAGAGTTCGCCAAGGAGATCGACGTCTCCACTGTCAAGATTGAGGAGGTCATTGGTGCAGGTATGGAGAGTGGGTGCTATGGAACAGTTTGTAAGTGTGCACGTTCTGTATGTCACATGTCTGCGCATGTCTGTGTGTTTGCATGCAAACAACTTTAGCCTGAATCTGTTCAAGGTCGTAAAGCCTAGTCCTTTTGGCAGCCACATCAGATGGGAACACGTCAAGGGGCCCATGTCAAGTGCAGTAGCAGCATATAGGCCAGCTACCATGGGACCTAATGGCATTAGAAATAACTCAAGCCTTGCGGCCTATTCCCTGTGCTTCTCTGTTTTTGGATCCTATTAGTGTTGCTCTCAAACATGTTCCACCTTGCATCATCCATTTTCATTTACATGTATTATACTGTAGGTAGAGAGGTTTTATTTTCTACCTTATTTCAAAAATATCTCTTATTCCTTATGTATTGTTAAAGCTAAAACAACAACAGGTAATTAGGGGCTGATTGCTTTGAAATAAATTCTAAGCAACTGAAGGCTAAAAGAGCTTTTGCTCTATATGTATTTTCAATGTGTCTTTTCCTTGGGGCATGAACACATTTTATGCAACAGGGAAGGCATGCTGATACCATATGTGTCGGGTCATACAAAGGCTAAAAACCCCTGTTAATGAGACTGGGCCTAGAATAGCTCCTGAGGACAGGCCTACTCAGCAAGCTACCGTAGGTGTGAGGAAGTGACAGAGATAGGATAGGGGTAAGGATACAAGGGGACTAACTAATTAAAGATTTCCGTTTTTGTTGATTTCTCTGTGTGGTGCCTCTGCAGGACACCAAGGTGGTGATAATTAATCAAACAGGTTCCAGATATTTACCAGATAGCACTTGGCTGTTATTCTTTGATTAGGGAATATAAAGGCACTTGGCAGGCTTTTAGGGTAGATGACTACTGTGAGTCAGAGGAGCCACACTGTTCAGAATATCATAAAGGAGCAACACTAGAGAGGAGTATTGGACAACACTCAGCATGCTTAATATAGACTAAATCAAGATCTATAATGGCACTTTGGGAAATATTTCTGCCTAGGGACTTGCCAAAAAGCTAGATAAAATGAATGGATTTAGATCTCATCAACTCGACTAATCTTTCGTCTGATCCTTTTTCGATCACACAAAATAGATCGTTCTTGGTTTTGATGGGGAAACCGCTGAGCCCCGCTCTCTGTTTACGCTCTAGGTGAATTTGGGGAGGTGTACAAGGGACGTTTGAAGCTGCCTGGTAAGAGGGAGATCTATGTCGCCATCAAGACCCTGAAGGCTGGCTACGTGGAGAAGCAGAGGCGGGACTTCCTGTCGGAGGCGTCGATCATGGGCCAGTTCGACCACCCAAATATTATCCGTCTGGAGGGGGTGGTCACAAAGAGCCGTCCGGTCATGATCGTTACTGAGTTTATGGAGAACGGTGCCCTTGATTCGTTCCTCAGGGTGAGTATTTGTACTGTGTCATACAAAGTTACAGACCGTAGAATGGGGTGATCAAAAGTTAAATCCAAACCTAGCAGCATGGAACTGAGAAGCTAAGTGGAAATGAATCATTAAACAATCACAGAAAAGGATTTCAGGCCAAAATCCCTTCTAATACAAATTAGAATGAGACTTCTAAACCAATCTAGAGCCAACAGAGAGTATGCTTCATGACAATGAACATGATTCCAATCATTCTTAATTTGAAAATTTCCATTAACTAGCCGTATCAGCATTTAATTTCTCTATTCATGCCTGGAGCAAATAATGGACTCCTCACTCTTTCTTTTATGGTCAGGATTGAGCGGACATACAGCTTAATCAATATTCAACTCAGTTTTTTTCCTCCTTCAATCTCATGGATTGGTGTTCTTTTCCACTTTGATCTAGGGTGGGTTTGAAGGGGCTCTTTGAAGTTGGCTTTGCTAACCGCCACATCCGACTTGTGTTTCCATCGATCTCCCTTACCCTCTTATTTGTTACTGTGTTTCGGGGGTTCAAAGCTTGCTCTTCAGAGCATTCACACAGGGTTAGGGGCACCATGCACGGATGTTAAAGCGATGGATTCCTGCATGCCCGAATGGAACAATGCTTTAGCACCTACAATGAGCAAGGCTGGCTTCAGGAATCCATTTTGCTTATCTAATACAAGAATACTTTTCCTCTGGACATTAAGGGGATTTCAAAAGAGACTGGAATGTCGATTTTGTACCGGCACAGTGTTAACAACAAATGACAAAAGCATAGGGGAGTAAAAACCTCCTGCCTGGTATAAGCAAAAATAACCTGCTTTAAAAAAGGTCGCTCTGACATAAAAATAGATGGGAAAAGCATATTGATTAAAAGTGTTCGTATCTTATGTTTATGGGTCTCATTCTGGAGTTTCCAAGCTTGCTGCTTACTGAATTTCTAAAGACATCGAGGTTCAAGTTTCATGTATTTATCATTCTGCGACAGAGGGCTGTACAACAAAATGCAAGCTGCAGGCCTTTTATGATACACACCAAAACAAAAGACATTGTTTTATGGTGGAGTGCGGAGGATGAGTTGAGTCTCACAGCCTGAAGAAAGAAGCTGCTCTGTAGTCTGGTGGCACAGCAGCAGATACTTCTGTATCTCTTGCCAGACGGCAGAAGGGTGAACAAGCTGTGGGTGGGGTGGATATTGTCTTTTTGTATCCTTTGGGCTCTGCACAGACACCTCAGCTCACTGATATCACTGATGGTGGGTAAATGGGTACCAGTGATTTTCTGTGCGATTTTAATCACTCACTGCAGAATCCTCCTGTCCTGGGCCATGCATGTCCCAAGCCAGTTTGTGATGATTATAGTCTGGATGCTTTCTTTTGCTCCTCTGTAATAGTTTACAAGAACTTGGCACAGGAATTTTTTCCTTCCTAAGTTTTAATTTATAAGCCTTCTCGCCCAAACTTCAAGTTGTTTGTGTAATACATAATATCACCAACTTTTAATTTGTTTTGCGCAGATGTATTGTGTAAGAAAATCAGATTTAAACAGAAGGTATTTGAGATGACAACTTTAGAGAATGCAATTTTTAGTCAACAAATGCTGAAATCTCATCTCTGTCCTCCAGCTGGTCTCATTTGTGTCAATCATGGCATTGTGTTTGTCTCTGTCCTTTTAGCAAAATGACGGGCAGTTCACGGTGATCCAGTTAGTGGGGATGATGCGTGGGATCTCAGCTGGGATGAAATATCTCTCTGAAATGAACTACGTCCATCGTGACCTGGCTGCACGAAACATTCTGGTCAACAGCAACTTGGTGTGTAAAGTGTCTGACTTTGGCCTGTCACGTTACCTACAGGAAGACACCTCTGATCCCAGCTACACCAGCTCTCTTGTGAGTATTGGCAAAGTTTTTTTTTTTTTTTTTTTTTTAAATTGTGCTTCAGCGCCACTAGAAACAGAGTGTCTTTTTCTCAGCTAGTGTGTATCAGTATGTAATATATCCTGTCAAGTTTATATTCACATATACAGCAATCGAAAGATGCTAACAAGCTATCAATCTGATCAGTTTTGCTTCTACCTGACTCACTGTCTCATTTTTTTTGAAAGTCTTAGAAACCTTTCACCTCTTCAGTGCTTTTCATTTTACATGAGCTGCCTCTCTCATCTTCCTCATCCTCCTTCATCCTCTTCCCCATACTCTGCAAGTCACGGACAGGAGGTCTGTCACATCTTCATTAGTGTGGAGACGTGCCTCCTCTGGGAAGGCTCCGCTCTCGTTGACATGCCCAGAGTGCAGAGAAACCAAAGGGCACTGCAGCCTCTCAAACTGACAGCTTCCACCTCCTCCCTCTCTCTCTCTCTCTCTCTCTCTCTCTCTCTCTCTCTCTCTCTCTCTCTCCCTCCCTCCCCCTCCCTCCTTCCTCTCTCTCACTCCTCATTCATTATTACTGGGGCATCATGGGAGGCTTTGGCTCCTCATTAACTCCTCCACACTACAGATCTGTAATTATTAGCAACTATCGTTAGTTCATCTTCTGCCTCTCCTCTTCCTAATTCAAAACACACTCTTACACCCTCACAAACACACGCGCAGGTCATTAGGAGTCCCGGCATGCAGGAGTTTGCATGTGTTTTTATTTGAGCATCAGTGTGTGTGTGTGTGTGTGTGAAAGAGAGAGAAAGAGCATATGAGCAATGGTGTGTACATGCTTAGGCATGCCTGTGTGTGGGTGGGTGTGTGTAAGTGTGTGTGTGTGCCCATGTACATGTGTCTAGTATCATCTAATTGACTCTGCTTTGAGACTTTGGTGCAAATTAGCTTGTTTACTGCCAATGTATCATGTGTGTTGCTGCATCCATTTTGTAGAGAGTAAAGATCTTCTGCAAGTAATGTGGGTCAATTTAACATTAAGACTGTGGTTCTGTATTATTAAACATAGATGGATTTTTTTTTACTCTTTAGTTCAGTAAAGTTAAAATGTAAATACTTTAAATAGCAACACATTTTTTGCCATGAGTCACAGAGCCATGCCCTGTATTTTACCTGCACTACCCTTATTTTGGGTCACCAACTTCAAGTGATACTACACAGTTAATTCTGCCAGTCTTACCTGGAACAGTGTATAGAGTTTTTCATTTGTTCCCTAAAACAACCTTGGGGGATTTATCTGGAAATTATTCATTGTATAACCTGTAATTGTACAGCATTGTTGTAGCACTGTATATATTATGAATAAATATGAATATATTATGCTATAAAAGGGCCTATTTTAGGACTAGGTTCAGAGGTATTTCAACACATGCAAAACTTCAGATCAAAAGCAATGTGTTCAAATGGGTCTTTGAGTCGGTGGTATGCAGGTATGAAAAGAGAGTTCTCAAAATAATCAGTTTTCATCTAAATATAGACATATAACAAATAAATAATGAAAAAAAAAGATACATGTGTTTCATTTCTATTTTATTTCCTTGTTGCGGTTGAGCTCAGGTAGAAACTGCTCTGTGTTGGAACTATTACTTCGGTCCTATACAAAAACACACATGCAAAATACACAGTGTAAGCCCTGGGGAGGCTATCGATTATCATGAGGTGGTAGCCCAGGTGTGGGCAGGAAGTGTCATGTGGGCTAGAGGAGGTATGACCTCACATTGGTGTGGCTCAGAGGTAATTGCTCCCCAGGAATAGCTTGCTTTGGATGTCTGACCCCTGTGGCTTAACCTTGCTGAATGGGTCTTACGTGACAACAAAGAGGAGCAGCACCTCTGTTGTCTGCGCCGCTGAGCTTGCTAATAAAACAGGGTGTAAAAGGTGCGGATTGAGTTATAGATTGCGGTCGGCATTTTGATGTTGTTTAATGCAAACAAAGTCTCCTTGAGGGCATTATCTGGAAAGTCAATAGAGCAGGTGAGTTTTTGAAGTTTGAACCTCGGGAGCTGTTTTTATGGTAACACACGCAGGTTTCTGATGGTGTGTTTGTTACTGATAGAGATTTGAAAAAAAAAAGAGCACATCAAAGCTTTGGCTGTGCTTCACTTTCATACTGACTGCTGGCTTATTATCATAAACATTCAGATGAAAGCCTCAGTTCCGTAACTATTTTTGTTCCTTCCAAATCAAAATAGGAGTTTTATTCATATCTCCACACGTACTGAGAGGCTGAGTCCATCAATAAGCCCGTTAAATTCTAGAACTAAATGTGATCAGTTAAGACTTTGCTTGTGTCATCTGTCCTCCTGATCTCTCATCCTGTGTATTCAGGGGAACATGCAAACAAGCGTTGGGGGATGTGAGGGTCCACAGGTTCCATACTGGGCCCTTTACGGTAATTAAGCTGTGCATGGTGTCCTTCACTCCACGACTTCCTCAGCTCTGACCTGATGCTAACCAATCAGCGAGCAAGGCTGGCGTGGCAGACAAGGCCGAGGGAATCAGGGAAATTAAATTGCGCTGACATGCAGTGATTTACATCGCCATCGACCTCCTCCTCCTCCAGCAAATTAATCACCTCTTTCCCTCTACTGCTTTTCTAATTTTTCCCCGCAATTCTTGGAACACCAATTACAGTGCCTGTGGTGTGATGCTGGATGTATGGTTGGGAGGACATGCTGGTAATTGCGTTAACCCTGGATGTGGGTTCACTCTGGAGCAATGTTGTGGAGTTTTCAGACAGAAGGGGGCTGTCCTCCCTCTCTGTTGGCTGCTCACCAAAGTCGTGATTAATTAGACTCACAGGACAATGCTTGGACTCACTGGTCTTGCTAAGGTGATGTGCGCTAATTATTTAAAAGACTGTGTTTCACCACAGCTGTGGCTGTCTTGTATTTGCATGATTACATATACATGGTTACATGGTTTAGGAAAGTATGCGTGCACATGATCACACATCAAGAAGGGATGTCAGTGACATTATTTACCTTTAAAAAAAAAAGGAAGATTGATTTTTGAACACCTGGCGAACCTGGAAGACTTTCACATTATTCTCTCTGTTCATCACTCCATCCATCTAAAGAGCTATCCATCCATGTGCCCATTTATCTATCCTTCCTTTTTCTTCAGCTGTCCACTCGTTTTCCATCTCAAGGCTTTTCCAAGAGCGCCACAAAGGCGCATCAGAATGGCACACTCAGTGTTGGGGTGAGGAACGATGCGTCAAACTGTTTGCTGCAGTGATGTGTCATATGTTTCATTGTGTGCTTTGTGTTCACGGGTGAGTGAAAGTCAGAGATCTCGCCATGGTCGCTGGGTTTAATGCACAGTTTGTGCATATCAGCGAGCAAGTCGATGGGGAGTGTGTGTGTGTGTGTGTGTGTGTGTGGATGGGTGGATATGCTCCCAAACTGTGGCGTGCGAGTATAGCGTGTCAAGTCTCTAACAGCTTAGACAAGTGGTGTTACCCTCTCTATTGAGGGTTCATGCCCACAGGGCCGTAGTGAGCAGGGCAGGTATGGGTCAGGAGTTTTTGCTTGTGCCTCAACTGATGATGTGAAAATGCTGCGCCTGCCTTGCATGTCATAGGTGTGTTGATATCGTGTCTAAGTGGGCATGTACTGTACGTGGTTAGCTGTGTGTGTTCTGGAGTCGACACATACATGTCCCTGAGGTGCCTTCGTCTATGTGTATGCATGTGTTTTTTTGTGTGTGTGTGTGTGTGTGTTTGTTTGTGTCATTGAGGCTGAGAGGGGTTGAAAGGCGAGGTCACACAGAGCCAGTAACAAAGCTCATCCGTCAAATCCCTATGACCTGAGTGACATTCTCTCAGCTTCGCTCCAGTGCTCACACTATGTGGACCGCGCCGCTGTTTCTGTCATTTGTCTGTTTTCTATTTGCATCCGTTCCCAAACCCCCCACCCCACCCCACCCTCTGGCTTCAGGCCTGCGCACTTTTTTGGCTTGTCTTTCAACTGGTAGTGAAATATTTATGCTCTGCATAAAGTAAAAGGGACAGAGTCTCTGAGTAAACAAGAAGTGAAATGGGAACATGTCCGTATGGACCAGGCCAAAAGCAAACAAAGGGACTTTCTTGTGGATTTCTTTTCTGACACATCACATTTGTATGGGGGAAAAAAGATGACAAAATAAAAAGTATTTACCTTTACACTGAACCCATAACAGGACTGTATGAAATCCAGCAAACCCTCTGTGGTCGTCCCCATGACTTCCTTAATGCACCGTCACAAAAAAACCACATCTTATATCATTGTTGGTTT
>JAPQLA010000004.1:11816812-11829180 GCA_029822935.1 Naso vlamingii | reverse complement strand
GCCTCGCTCTCGTCAGGCCCTGGAAAGATGAGAGACTACATCAACAAACAAGAGGTAAAACTCAAGGATAGCATTCATACAAAAGGAGAAGAGATTAGAGGTGAGGCCAAGTCTCCTGGAGGACAAAGATGAGAATCTGAGACATCTGGAAGTGTTTGCAGCGAACGGAACATGTGACTTTCATTGCTGATATGTCTGCAGCTTTGCTCTTTAGGAAGACAGATTTACAATTATTAAGAAAAAAACAGTAAGTAAGAAAAGGAGAACTCTGTCTGCCTCTGTAAACAGTGGAAGGGCACAATGTGGAGCCTTCTGACTCATGCAGCCACGTGTGGTCTGACTGAGCAGGTACTGACCTTCAGCTTATTTTTCTTGCTTCAGAGGCCAAATTTTGCCATTTGCGGAACACTAATCCTGATCAATTCATTCCACACTAACAGTGAAGAATTTGCATTTCAATGGTTCAGTAATTAAGTTATTGATGGACCTTAGTGAATTCAATGTGAAGTCAATGTGGAAACGCTGCTTTGCCTAATCAAGATGTCTGATGCAAGATTCAAAGTGTATCTCTCTTAATAGTAGAGGACATTTCTTCTTTTGTGTATAGGAGGAGAAATTCAGCACCTGGGTCAAATGAGATTTTATGTCTCGAAGGAGTTCATCAAATTTAATTATGATACATATAATTACCAAAAGCAATCTTCTATGTGGTAGGAATAATCATTTCAGAGAGACGCTGGCACCTGCAGGGGCGAAGCGTAATTTAGAGACAGTCTAGAGTGACAAGAGGAAGAGAGTGAGGCAGAAAGAGACAGAAACGGGTGATTGATGTATACTCCACTGGGAAAATGACAGCAGTCGGCCTCCTACAGTCTCCTCTTTCTTTCAAAGTGTAAACTCCATTTAACCGATGTGAGTGTCATTCTGCTGTTTAGCATCCAGTAGGATTACAAAAGAACATCCGACAAACAACTTGATTTTGGTTGATTATGAAAACACAGCCATCTTTCATCATTCTCACGTTCGGGACAGCATAAACAAAAGCCTTGCCAAATCCAGATGTTTGTAAATGAGTTGGATTTATCATGAGAAAATGTGAAGGAAGACAGTCTGCAGTTGTGCAGCAGGTATGGTGTGAGCAATGGGAGCTGGAAGAAGAGGTGAGTTATGATGGCTCGAGGATCACAGCTGTAATTGGTTCTTTCAGAGGGTGAGAAGGGGTAGGGGTTATGAGGAGGGACATTTACCCCCCCCTCCATCCACACACACGTGTGCACACACACATAGCACTGCCTTACAAGCTCCCCACCCATCCCAGAAACCCCCCGCAGAGTCTAATCCCACACAGAGCCCCACTCAGCTCCGCCCGCCTTCGATTGCTGCAAGAAAATCAATGAAATATTTTCCCACCAAAATGAAGAGGAACAATGGATGAGATCCGCACGTCAAGGTCTTCCTAATTAGAGAGTTCACACAAAAGGGCTCCTTTGCTTCACGGCTTGCAGAACAGAGGGAGAGCGGCTGAGAGAGGAGAAATAATGGATAGTGAGTGATGAAGGTCACACACTTCCCACTCGTTGCTCCCTCCTCTCTAATATCAACTTCATAACTCATAACCTTGGCTGCCAAAGCACATCTGATGGCTGACATCCCTCCATGTTTCTAGCTATTGCTGTGCACACAGCATGCCATGCCAAAAGCTACATGCTTTTCCTCTCTTTGTCTCCTTCCCTGATGTGTAAAGAGACATGTCACTGTGTTTTATCACATCTAACTCTCCAAATGGAAGTGGAAACCCTGCCGTATTGTTGTATTATTGAAGGGCCTCATGATATCTTTACTCTTTGTGAGTGCAGACGGTAAACTGTGGCAGTTGTGCGAGGAAATCTGACAACGCCCTTTCCTCAACGGCCCTTACAGGATGATGCAGAAGAGCGGATGATAACGGACAGAGCTGACCTCTCTCTAATGAGGGCATTGGGATAAAGATATGTAAATCTCCCACCAAGTTTGCCTTCAGCCTTTTGCGCCAAGGAGATACACTTTACCTCTACTTCTGCTGTACAGCGCGTACCTATATCATCTGGGCTGCAGATGATTAATTTAATGTTTTCTTGGCTTCATTATACATAAATCAGTTTATCATAAAAAATACTGTGCAACGCTTTTCCTCCACACTTCTCAATGTCCTTATGGCCGAGCACCGCACATTAGATTCATGTGAGGCAGAATTATGTGGAGCAGAGAAACATTGGTTAATGGCAGTCATTACTGCTCTTAACCAGCACCTGCCATCTTAACAGATGCTCATCGCACTGAGAGCTACATTCCATAGATGCACTCCAGCTCGTATAATGGTATTCATACCCGGTGAAAAGAGATACACTGCACGGTCATACTTTCTGTGACTGGCTGTTCCGAGCTCCATAGGGAATATACAACACTTCAGCTTTATGACTCACTAGTGTGGGCATACTTACTGAGGAAGGTATAAAATGCATACTTCAAGGCCTAAAACTAAAATTCCCAATAAAAACGGACCTGTGTCAGTTAAAGTGATAAAATGGCTTTTTTTTTAATTTGAACAAATATCTGTAAAGTCACCTTAGCCAACTCATGAAATTATTGTAACATTTATATGTTTGCAGTGCTATGAATTGTGTATTTGTGGCATCATTCTTAAAGAAAACTGTTTGCTAATGCCAACCGAACATTTCCTACAACTGCAGCCTCATGTTAAAAGCAATTAATTTGCCAAACATGAGTTGACATTGCCTGAAAGTGCTATGAAGTGGTTTTAGGAAGTGCAATGTGTTTGTCAGTGAGATTTGCACTTAAGCTCATCAAAAATATATCAGCAAACAAGAACAGTCCTTTTTAGCATTTCTGATAGTGGACTGACTTGAAAAAAAATTAAAGTAATGACACAAGAAGATGTAGCCACAGTGAGCTATTAGTTGAAGAGCTGCAGGCGACAGGCAGCAACCTTCAACTTCTCAGCAATGTTACCAACTCCTTCTACTGTGTCCTGCTGTTCACAGACTCATGCCGTGTGTGGCATAAAATCAGATCAGGGGTTGCTCACAGAATGATGAAAAATGGCCAATTATTGTCTGACTTCTTTATTAAAACGACAATAGTTTGTTTTGCTGCTCCCAGAATTTGGTGACCTTTGGTATTAAACTGCATTTGCCACTACAACCAATTACTAAAGATGTAACCAGAAGTGCCTTCCAGCAGTACCAGAAATACTGCTGCTGTGCAGTTTACAGTGAGGAATGCGAGAGAAAAAGTCAAACAGTAGGATTTCTGTGTTGCATCAGGCACACTATCAATAATACAAAAACCAGTGGTGCTCTGGTGATTAAGGTGTTGACCGTGAACAGCATTGTTCTGGTATATATCTCTGTTTCTGTTTATTTTGTATTATCACACTACTTCAACTGTCAAATCAAGACAATTGGACACAGAAAATTGAGAATAAACAGTGAGGGGAGATTTTTGAAGTATTTTTACATTGTGATATTTTCTTCCCTCCCCTCCTCCTCTTCCATCACCTCCCGCTGTGCCTGTTGGCGGGTGATGAAGGGGATGAGCGGTCCTTCACAATAGAAAGAAGGCTAACATCAGCCTTTAACTCCATACTGCTTATTGTTTCACTGTAATCGTCCATGTTTGTTATGATCCCACTTTTCAATGATCCTTTCAAATTCCCCCCAATGTTTTGTTTGTCCTGTATATTCTATTTGTACCCGAAAAGCGTCACAAGACAGGAATTAGATACTCCTCAAATGCTGTTTTATTGCGTATTCAAGCGTGGATTTGAATAAGCTGCTGTAACTCTGAGCCAAACAGCTTATTTGCGGAGTGATACAGTGCGCGGCAGAGGCCGACGCATGTGGCTATAGTAATATGCGGAGGGACTAAGGTTGAAAAAGTGCCAAAATAAACAGCTGTGTGGTGGCAAAATGAAGCGGTGAAAAAATCCTAAATTTAGCGTACAATTGAACAGATATTGATTTTTTTAGGAGAGCATTTATATATGTGGCTAAAGGTAATAGACTGACTATGCATAGTACTTCATACAACCCCACTTCAAAAATACTGAACTATCCCTTTAAGTCTTTGAGTATGTTACCCACAGCAGTGAAGTAAAGAATGTCTGCACAGCTATCCCAAGACACTAAAGTGTGTTGCTTAATTGAGGTACAGTAGAATTACTATTAAAAGGCTGATTCGTACCCTCAGCTTACACAAATCACAAAAAATAACGAAAGAAAACCTTACCTTTTTGGGAACTAGTTACACTAGTCAGACTTTAAGGCATCCATGGTTCAGATTTTTGCTGTTTGCTGCCAGAACAAAGATAATGAACGTGAATGGAATTTATTTTGAGGTGATCAAAGCACTAAAAAAAGAACAGAAGTAATAACACTCAAAAGAGACATGTCAGCAATTAAGTTATCCATTTAAAAAAAAGGTACCTGTATCATCTTTTGCACGATGTATTATCTCATGACTGTTTAAAACTGGCGCATACAGGTAAATATCTCCCTTTGAATTCCCAAATTGTCTCTCTGAAAGGCTTTTGAAAGGAAAGAGACTACAGGCGTGTGTTGGAAAACATCTCTTGTCGTTTTACCCACTTCACATCCACACAAATGCCACAAGAATATGCCAATTGTTGTGATTATGTGAAGAGTTAGCATGAAAAAAAAAAATCATATCTCATGGCTGCAGGACCCTGAGAAGCTTTGTCCGGCCTCTCAGGGTCAACAGAGCACTATATACTCTGGTGTGTTCTTGGATGCATATACCGTGTCAATTTTTGAAGTTTTCCATGCGTGTTTGTGTGTGTTAGAGCCTATACGTGTGCGTCTCCTCTGACGGGAGCATGTGTGTTGGTTAGCTGTAACTCAAGAGGCTGGATGGAGGACAGACTAAGTGGCTCTCAGGGGAGAGTCGATCGGTTGTTAAAGACAGCGGAGAGGGACACAACAGCCTCAGCGCACACTAACAGCCAAAACAGACACACAGTCTTGGTTAGTGTAATTGCTATAGACAAGCAGTCATCTAAATGTGCTTTCTCTCTGTGCTCACAGAGGCCTTTCACCTTGCTCAAGCCTCTTGTGCCAATGGAACAGGATGGATTACAGCAACATGAAAGTACAAATTCATGGGCAAAATCTATTGTCATTGAATTCATGCTCTTGTAAGTGTTCTCACTCAATACATTGGCAGTTGGTAAAGCTTCTGACTTCTAAGCATGACAATCTGGCAGATGCACTGCAACAGTTAACCTATGAAAAATAACTGCTGTTTACAAGTGATTCTATTCCTCTCTTTCTAAAATGCTCAAGGTTTTTATGACTCTAAACCTTGGCATGTATCCATTTGTGAAAGCTTTGATATTCCTTAAATGAGACGCTTGTGACGAGTGATTGTCACAAGTCAAAGCTCAAAACGCCTGAAGAAACACGGGAGGGGGCAGAGGGGGTGGTGCCTTCAGAACTTCAATACTTCTCAGAAATTGCGTCTACCTAGAACAAGATCCCTCCTCTTCCTTTCCCATGATACCTCCCCATTCCCCCTACACCCACATGTGAGGCATTATCCAAAGTGATGAAAGGAGAAGAGGAATGCCAAATGATAACTATGTCCCGCCGGACGGCTCCATCCCATTCCCAAACCCTGCCTTCCTCTCTACTGTCCTCTCCACTTACCGTCTCCTCCACCATCCCCATCCTCACGAGGCTGGGAAATGCAGCTGCTGTCAGCTGCCGAGGGCCTCCAGGCTGATCTCTCACTTTCTGGAATGCACGGTGCCATAATGAGCACTGCCCCCTCCTCCATCTACCATATTCTACCTCCATCATGTTTCCAAAAGCACTGCTCTCCACCTCAAGTGCAGCATAAGTGAGAAGCACACAGGCTGAAAAATGGGTAAAGGGGAAAAAAAAGGTAATAAAAAGTATTATTTTACCAAACTCACGGAGTGAAGCTGGGAAAGAAGTCCATTTTATAAATTGAGATTTTTTTTTCTTTTTTTTAAAAAAGGAGTTCCAAATAATTTTGCACTCCTCAAATGAACCAATTACAATGAATAAAAAGTTAAGCAAAATCATAAAAAAACAGTTTCTAAGAGTGAAAATCAGTAATTACTAATTAAGATCCTTTGTTTAGAGGCCCTACAGCAAATCTCCAGAGTTTTTACTAAATGATGGAAACTCTCACTAACAGACAGAATCCTCAGGGAGCTGAGGTCTGCATGCAGCTGTGCCCGGCCTGTATGCGTATGTTTACGATGACCTTTGAACTTGATTCATTACTTACACCTGTCAGTCAGCACAGGCTTGGTCTTTGGAGGGGATTTGTGACAGCTGAAGGGTGAATGAGACATGCCTAGCACCCTAAATCCAACACACCGTACTCCCCTGTGTTTGCAATAATCATAACTCAAGGGCTGATCTCTGACATGTTACTTATGACACCGTCGAGATGTGGGCTTACTTAAAGGGCACAATGTAAGAGGGTATATAAAATATAAAGCATTGCTGATGGGTTGGCAACAGCCATCTTGATATAGTCTCTGGTCTGAGCATAGATATTGTCGAGTTTCTGCATTTTCAATGTGAACCCATAGCATTCTCGCTCACCCTTGCAGTGGGATTAGCTTGCTCTACATATTGACCAGTGTAGTGTTTCTGATTTTGACCTGTAGAACTGCTAGCCAGGATTAGGGTAGATTTCAGTGTAGCCTACAGGCTAGGAACCAAGATGCAAGCAGCCGAGTCCCAGACTCACACTATAAATAATAAAAGGCTACATTCTTCAGATTGCCACCAGACACAGGCAGAATGGAGTGCTTTATTCTTATGTTGAGCTCTATATTACCAGGATAATCTGCCAAACACAACACAGTGGGTGTCAGCAAGTCATGACAGTTTTCTCAGGCTTGATCTCAACCTTATCTTTGTTTGTTCTGCAACAATGGAGAACACTGGCGATACTTGTTTTCTTCTTTCTATGTTTGTTTATCTGTGCATGGAACTGTATGTATTCTCCATGCATTACTTTCTTTCGTCCTATTAGCATATTTGCTCATTTCCTCCTCAGCCCATCACGAGGCCCAATCTGTTGTCTCTGGGAAAGAGATATTTGCTAAAATGAGCCCCTGAAGCAGCCCATAGTGTTGATAATAATGATAGAAATCTTGTTTTCCTTTTGATGCATGAACGCCTTTTAGATTTAATAGCCATATGCTGGAGCTATTGTTGTGGCGGCTGCTGTTATTGTTGTTGATTGTTTTTTTTAATCTTGCTGAGTGTTAGACATCAAATGGACTATCCAAAGCTCCCCCCAACTGGGTGATGTGGAGGATAAGAGAACCAACAGACTCTTAAGCAGCGTTTTTGGGTGCATATGTGCATATTATTTGTATGTCCTCTGATCAGCCACAACATTAAAACCACAAACAGGTGAATGAATACACACTGATCATCTCGTTTTTTTGTGTGCATTCATGCTGATTCCACTTTGACATGCTTTAACCACCCAAACAATGCTGCAGATCAAGTGCTACCTTTCATGGCAACTGTACTTCATAATGAAAGTAACCTCTTCCAACGGGACAATGCCCTCTACCACACTACACAAACCATTCAGGAAACGCCTAAGGAACAAGCCTGGGCCCAGACCAGAGACTACGCCCACTCCACTGAGTGGACTTGATTCTCTTGGTTTGTCATTGCCTCCCCTTTGAGCGATTCTTAGAAGGAGGGGATTAAATTTTCCCTTCCTCAAACCCTTCCTCATTGGCTGCTGCCTTTTTTAAATTTAATCTGTGCAAATGCTCATTACGTTGCAAGTATGGCTAAGCGAGACAATCCAAATGCAAAAATGACTCCACAAGCCAAATGCAAAAATAATCACTTAGGTGCTGTTATATTGTGTTGTGGTTGAGATTCTGAGCCACCATGGAAAGAGACAAAAAGACGTTTTCCACTTAAAGTCACATCACATTCACTAGCAAGAACCATGCCACAACGATATGATGATTAAATGTTTAATGATTGAGGAGGTTTGAGTTATACCGAAGATGTTTATGACGTGGAGATGAGATCGCTTCGGCTGCTTGGGGAGGATGATGTGGTAGTCGAGCAGAAGGAGACTCAGTGTGGGGGTTCCGTCTCAGCTGATCTCCGCCCGGCCAGATGCTTAACCCCCAAAAATTTATTGAGGTGAATGTGAGCTTGGCGAAGATCATGAAGATTGTTGCAGATGTAGGAGCGATAGGCTTGGGATGACCAGCAGCTGAGTACTTGAATGGTTTGATCTGAGATGCATAGTCGAGCGGCTGAAGATGCAGCACCATCTCAAGGTCAAGGTCTGGCCAGAAGGAGTGGCCAGAGTAGTGTCCTGGTGATATGCCTGAGATGGGGAGGACCTTGCGCAAATGTTTATGGAACCAGAAATGGGTAGCCATTTTCCTGGTCTCGGTGAGAAAAAGCGGGTGCTGAGGGGATGCCTGAGCAGTGTACCTGGAATTTATATATTTGGTCAGTGGTTCATATGGGCTGAGGTTGGAATTGAGGCGGAAGATGTAGACAGGAGAGGAGACACCTAGCTGATCTGTTTTGCTTCTGCGAAGTGTGAATATGAGAGAATCTGCAGTGTGAACAGAGATGTCTGATAATCTGGGATGACGGGCTGGATTGAAGATTGATGCAGTTGGGGCGAATTCAGAGCACCCCAGGAATCCAAAAAAAAAGCCAGCAGGAACATGGATTTGAGGGTTAAGTCAACTGTGGGGGACATGTAGCCAGAAAGAAGGGAGTGGATACAGAGGCGGAGAAGGTCTGTAGTGAGAGGCAAACGACTGGCAGGGAGAGAAGGTTCCTGTTTGTGTAAGCCTTTTATTAGCATGGTGACATGAGTATGGGAAAGTGAAGGACAGGGAGCACCCGTGGCCAGTTTGATAAAGAAGCTGATTCCTGCCAATTAGGTCTGGATGGTACATGACCAGATATTTTGGATAGAATGAGCGTGGGTGATGGAGTTGCAGATGGACGTGACATCTAAGGAAGGGAACAGGAGCTGGTAGGTTGTGTGGTAGGCTTTGAAGCTATTCCAACTGGTTAGGTAGACGCAAAGTGTACTCAGAGCTATGCTGTTCAGAATGGCTTCTTGTGACAAGTGTGAAAGGTTCGCCAGCTGAGGAGTTAATTGTAAGTTGTGGCTGAAAACGGAGAAATTGGTGTTGGAAGGGGATCCAATTCTGGGGCCAAGAGTCTGAATTTCTGGAAAGAAAAACGAGACAGTGAATCAGCGATGCTGTTGTGGTGACCTGGGATGTGAGCTGCCCTGAGGATGAATTGGTGTTGGGCTGAGATTAAAGTGAGTCTGCGCATTAATTGCATGATGGTTAGGGAATGTGAGTGACCTTTGTTTAGTATTTCGATGACAGGGGTGTTGTTGGAGTGTATGAGAATGGATTTCCTGGACCATTCATGCCCCCAAAGGATGGCAGCAATGATGATGGGGTACAATTTGTACAGGGCAGATGAAGGGGAAGGAGACTTTGGGTCGAGCAAACTGAACTCGGGGGGCCATGCTGAGGAGAACCATTTCCCGCCATAGTAACCACCGAAACCTACGGAGGGAGCTGCATCTGTGAAAAGCTGGATATCTTCGGGCTGGGTGATAAAGTCGTCGTAGAAGAAGGAGATGCCATTCCAGGAAGACAGGAAATGGAGCCACATGTGCATTTCCATTTTGCACCCATCGTCAAGAATGACTCTGTCATGGAGAGAGGGGATAGCTGCGGCTTTGTTCAAGAGAATGGACAAAAAGGATTTTGCCTGGGGGATTATGCGGATGGCGTAATTAAGATGGCCAAGAAGGTAGAAGCTAGAAGCTGGCGTTTAGTACATCTGTCGGTCAGTAGGTAGTTTGACAAGAGTAGTGAGATGCGTTGTAGTTTTTCAGGAGGGAGAGATGCCTGGAAGGAGATGGAGTCCAGGCAGATGCCAAGGAACTCAACTGAAGTGCCGGGTCCTGATGTCTTCTCCTCAGAAAGAGGTACCCCGAGTTCATGGAAAGCCTTGGTCAGAGTATGTAGTCCATGACAAGGAGGGGTAGACGGTGGGCTGACGATGAGAAAGTCATCTAGAAGGTGGATAACATATGGGAGTTTGTAGGTGTTAATCAGAAGCCAGCAAAGGGCCTCTGATAGGGTGTCGAATATTTTGGGACTGCTCTTGCAGCCGAAAGTGAGGCACATGGTGAAGTAATATGCCCCGTTTCAATGAACGCCGAACAAGTGCCAGAAGTCTGGATGGATAGGCATCACTTTGAATGCACTTGTGATATCTGCTTTAGAAAGCCATGCCCCGCGACCCGCTAGACGGATGAGGGTGATGGCATGGTTGATAGTGGCGTATTGCATGGAGAAGTCAGGGCTGGGAATAAGACTGTTAATACTTGGAATGTCTGAGCCATGAGGGGAAGAGAGATCGATGATGAGCCTCTTCTTACCAGAATATTTTCGGGTGGCGACACCTAATGGGCTGATGCGGAACAGTGGAAAAGGAGGAGTGTCGAAAGGGCCTATCATGAAACCCTCTTTGACTTCCGTGGCCAAGAGGGTGTCGACAGTGTGAGGTTCTGCTAGTGCTGACTGGAGGTTATGGCATGTGTGAGAAGTGTCGGGAAGAACCTCCAAGCCTGGATGAAAACCGGGTAGGGAAGGAGGAAAGGATAGACCAGAAGCTAGTAAAGGAGGTTGAATGATGCCAGTTTGAGAAATCTGTGTCGGGACCCCTTGAGTCACTGACGTGTTGGCTGAGGAGGAAAACGGAGGAGCGGAAGCCATATTGCCATGCACAGCTGAAGGAAGAGTAGAGAAAGGGATGGAAGGATGAAAGGATGTGTGTGCACGGGGATTTTGTGAAGCCTGCGAAGACAGGGATGACAAGAAAACTGAGATAGTTTGAGAGAGATCAGGGACACAGGGAGCAGGCACAAGGGGATATACGACCTGGCCCCCGCCATGGGGGGGCTGTTGCCATGGGCTGTGGCTGAGACGATGGAGACTCCATGACGTCACGACGTATGCTGGCAGCAGGTGAATTGGAAGAACCCGGAAGTGCGGGAGGCGCGGAGTCCGGTGGAGGGTTGATGGAAGCCGAATACAGCTAGAAAAGCATATTTTTGTTGGTGTTGCGGTGGAAGTGGATACCTTATTGGATAAACGCCTTTTCAATTGGAGAAATCATTGTTTCAAAGCACAAAGCCAGACCAAGAAAATCGAGTCTATTCAGTGGAGTGGGCGGAGACTCTGGTCTGGGCCCATGCTAAATGTGAAAAAAAGCTCAAGGTGCCAACATGGCTTCCAAATTCCCAGATCCCAGTTTGATCAAGCATCCTTGGGGCATGCAGAATAGAAGTCTGATTCAAAGAGGCCCCAGGTTACAACACACAGGAATCAAAGGATTCACCATCAGTGCTCTAGTTTTAGACATCACAGGACACTTCCAGAGGTCCCGTGTCCACACCAGCTGGTCAGAGCTGCTTTAGTGGCAGGAGGGGGATCTACAAGACAAGTTGTTTTAATGTAGTGCCTGATCAGTGTTTGTCATTGTAAACACACAAATGTAGATGTGTATGACTGACATTTTTCTTTACATGTATGTGTGTGTTGGCTGTATAAAGAATGTCTTATTCGTGTTTTTATGCTGCAGAGCCTTCTATCAGGTATTAGATGAGCAACAACAGCCTTGCTGGGTCAGGTTTCTCTGAAAAAGCAACCTATGGCAATCTGCAACCCTGCACTGCTGCTCAGTGAGGAGAATTCCCCCTGAGTCAGGCCAATTACCTTACATGCCAGACATGAGGTTGGATTAAGGGAATGTGTGTGTATAGTATGTATGAGGAAGACTCTTACATGAAGCATTTTTTAGCATTTTTTAATAGATATGTGTCCACCCCTCACTGACCTTCCATGTGCAGGTGAGGGTGGACACATGGCGAGTATGTCTAAAGGTTTTCAGTATGCTTGCAAGCGGAACATTCTGTTTTTGCCTTAGGCATGTTCAGAAACTTGCTGTTACAGCCTTCTACAAGAAATAAATATTTCTCTGTATTCAGTCCCCACTGTGCTCAGGTTGGTGTGTCTGGTCTAATAGGTGGGGCCTTGAAGCTGTACTGAACCTCAGTACTTCATCATTTTATAGTTGTGCTAACAGACCTGTCTTCACCTTGGTGTATCATTGGATAGTTGCACTGCAGATGCTTTTCAGAGACTGTTGATGCTGGACAACTGAGTGTTCCATATGTCCCATGTACCATTTTAATCCATGATTAAGTTG
>JAPQLA010000004.1:11389337-11399346 GCA_029822935.1 Naso vlamingii | reverse complement strand
TGATTTGATTTGCAGACTCTGCGTTATTATACATTTTAGATGCGTGATGGAACTTAAACATGGGATATTTGTGCACCTGTCCACTGGCGACTAAGCAAACAAAGTAAGGCAAGTCGAGACGAGACGAGTATTGTGAAAAGAATGATTCCTGATAAAGTTAGAAATGAAAGATTTCAGTACAAATACTGCATCTCTTCCTGTTAAATATCACAGATTAGCAATTTATCTGATACGGAAGCAGCCATATCTGGTTGATACTGATTAAGCCAGTATTACTAAGTGAATTGTATCCTGATCATTATCTAGGTGCCAGTTTTTTAATTGTGCGATAGATAGATAGAAAACTTTATCCCCGAAGGGAAATTAAAACGTCATAGCAGCAGAATAACATACAGGATACAAGGATACATGAAAGAACCCCCCCCCCCATGCTAGTGCTCAGTAAATGTGGTTAAAAGTGCATGTAAAATGGGCCAGTGTGTGTTTAAGTTTTGCCAGTTAAAGGGAGGCATTGTAATGTTGTATTGCAGCAGGTAGAAATGACTTTTTATAGCGCTCTTTTGAGCAGCGGGGGAGTGTGAGTCTGTGGCTGAAAAAGCTCTTGAGTTTGACTAGTGTTTTATAGAGGGGATGGGTGGCATTGTCCATGATTTTGTGAAGTTTTGAGTGGATTCTGTCCTCAGCCACCTCCTCCAGAGTGCTCAGCTCCATTCCAACAACAGACTGGGTCTTCTTGACAAATTTATTCACTACACCGATGAGTCATTTACTTAGGGTGCACTTGCACTAGACAATCCGTACCGTGCCTAAGCACGTTTGGCCCTTAAAGTCCAGTTTGTTCAACTAGTGTGAGCACTCCGTTCCGTACTCGAGCACGGCACGCTTTGTCAGCCCCAGCACAGTTGGAAGAGGTGGACTTTGGCACGGTACGGATGCACAAGCACAGAGCGCTGACATCGCTGTAACTGTGGAGGATTCACCTTAAATTCAGACAGACAACAGCATACAAAGTCCGGGTAACAAGCAGTGGAAAAATCTGCGACTGTCTCTTAGAACGCGGATACCAGAGAACAGTTGATCAGTGTTATTACAAGATGAAAAAAATGCGGGTAAAAATACAGGTCGCGCTCCATGGATCAGGAAGCTCAAGCATGCTCAGGTGCAGTTAGACTGGAGCAATGTGAGTGAGGCCAGCGGGGGAGAGGGGAGGGGGGACATTCGTGCTTCGGCACGGTACGGGACAGCTGGGCCAAGTGTGAGTGCGCCCTCAAAGACATGACAGGGATGTTCTGTGACACATTGCTAGTGGATATAAGGAATGGAACAGCGTGCAGAAAAAACATAGCATGATAAGGCAGATCAGCCATTTTGGATGTACCCACACTGTCAGTGTACAGCTCTGTGTTGAGATAACATCAGAGATCATGGTTAGACAGGCTACGCTAGAATAGTTTCAGTACGTTTTCAAAGACAGTGGCTTTCGCAGGAACCTAAACCTCAGTGGAAGCTTTTTTTGGTTCTTGTTCCAAGTAATAGCTGATTTGTTTATTTGTCTGCACAGACAACATAACACGACCACAGACAGACAGAGAAACAGTCTGATAAGAGTTTACACCACAATCTGCACTTCTCCTGTTGCATGCCTGACTGTTTGTACGTTGCTCTGCATGGCCTAAAGGTACTAGAGTCCATGTTGGCTCTTGTTCCTTCGAGCTACTTATCTCTGAAACCACCTAACAGGGTCATTCACATCGACCCCAAAGGTCCTTGTTAGATGGGGTAACATCTTCTGTTGTTCACTTTAGCTGTAGCCAGAGAGAAAACACTCTTTGAAAGGAGGTTATTTTTAAAGAGAAGTGGGCGAGAGAATGCTTGGATTGTACGCAAAACCCACGTAGCCTCAGGCTAAAGTCAGCCCACATCACAGTCAGTAAAACAAGAGAGTGAGCTACATATATTTCATTTTTTTCTGAGTTACAACAAATTTACCACCACCCGGTGCATATTAAAGAAATATGGGGAGCACATCTGTTTTATTTATTTTTTTAATGTAAAAGACAATTAACTTCATGTAACTCTACATCACAGGTTCAGTGCTATGATCCAGAAACAGACACTTGGTTACTACGGGCCAACATCCCCATCGCCAAGCGTTGTATCACAGCAGTGTCCCTCAACAACCTGATCTATGTGTGTGGTGGTCTCACCAAGTCCATATTCTGCTACGACCCTGCAGAGGACTACTGGATGCATGTGGTTCACACCTTTAACAAACAGGTAATAAACAAAATGCAGACAGGAAACACCCAAGCTGTCAGCTGCAAGAATCATTGGTTTGTATACTCTGAAGCTGCAACCTCCCTCTCTGTCTCTTTCCCCGCAGGAGAGCTGCGGCATGTCAGTGTGCAACGGGAAGATCTTCATCCTCGGCGGCAGAGGGGAAAATGGCGAGGCAACAGACACCATCGTGTGTTACGACCCGGCAACAGGCATCATCACAGGAGTGGCAGCCATGCCGCGGCCGATCTCCTACCACGGCTGCGTAACCATCCACCGCTACAATGACAAGTACCACAGGCCCTGACCATAAATAGAAACACGCAGACCACCCACACTCTCTTACAGGGGAGCACACACTAAAGAACTTAGGACCCTTCAAGTTCATCCCATGTACAGCACAAACACTAACACACACTTCTCTAGAATGGGCACATTTAGTAGTTCAGTCTGCAGTATCATCGGGCTAATTTATTTTCTCGAAGCATCGTGTAGCAAAACTCTTTAAGCGGCTCGAATCTTTTCCTGTTCTCTACCAAAGTAACAGCCCGTCTGTGGAAAGGCTCAGTGGTTAATAATGCTGATGACTTGTCTGTAACCTGAGCTAAACTGGAGTCAGATCGACATAGCAGACATGCTTTGTATGAATAGAAGATTGGGAAGTAGTGGATCATAGTTAAAGAAATTAAATGAAAGAAAATGATATGGATTAAGGTCATAAATCAAAACATGAACGAATGACTCATCGAAAATAGTTTTCATAAATATCACCCAGTTGCAATCGGAGATTGTAGATTCTCAACCTTATGATCATGCATCTGTGGTGACATTTTTATCAAAGTTTTCAACCACATCCTATCATGTGACTTAAGTGCGACACGTCACCTGAGCAAGTTCCATTTGTCACAGAAGGTCGTGAAATGTGGATGAATCTAAGTAAATGTTATTTCAGAATATTTTACCACCCATTTTAAAAGAAAATTGAACACAGAAGTTTCTAAATGTAAATGAGTAAATCTTTTGCTTACCTAAATGCGTATTTAGTAGTTTTAATCCAAATATCTATTATTTTTTATCCAGATATCTTACTCAAAAGGGCTAAAATCCATTGACGTTAAGTGTTTAGAATTGATCTCATAATGATACAGATGTGTGTTAGGACTTCCTAACAATGAACTTTTCTTTGTGTGCAAAGCCACCCTGAGATCAATGTCACGGGTGAGCTGAAGTGATCACAAATTGTGTTGATGAACAAAAACAAGGCCCAAAGGCAACAACTGAAAAAAAACCCTCACAAAAATGAGCCAAGAATTAGAAGAAAGAAATGTAGTTTTGACTCACAGATTAGCATGCAGGTCAGATTTTTAGCCTCGTGCACCACCGCACTCCATACACATATGTGCACACAGCACAGTGCTGGTAAAGACCATAAAAAGAGCTGTCCTCTGTTTTTTAACTCTTTTGACATGACCTGATAACCAATGTGGTAAACAGTCAGTCAGCTGTTCTGCCATCGTGTCAGCGGTCATAAACACGTTTAGCTTGCGCCCGTTAACCCGGAGCAGGGTTAACAGAAGAGATAAAGAGCAGAGGCTGTATCGTAATATTGGAACACGGCCACCATCAGCTCTGCTTCCTTTTTTCTTTGTCCCGCACGTTCCACTAGGTATCACCTACTTCCACTTCCTGTGTGCACTTCCCTTTTCCCTGCTCCAGCTGTGTCATCACTTTTCCTGATCTGCATTGATAGGGCCTTGTATGCCTTATTTTGCTCCATCATAATTATTATTGTTGTTAATACGCTCATTACTTACATGTTATTTTGTATTTTTTTAAGTTATACTTGTCCTTTTTTTATAACTGAATGTTTATTGTATTATACATAGTTTCAGTGTGTTTTCCCATCATGTTAGTTCATTGGTGTATTGGGCGCGTGGGTGTTATTGTAGATGTGAGAGGCCTTTGTAGATCAAACTCGAAGACTGCTCTGAGTAAAGCTGTGTGCATGTTTAGTATGTATGTCTGTATGTGACTTTTACGACTCGGTCTGGTCTACGTCTTGGAGCCAGGGAGGTTTATCAAGGAGTTCCAGTGTCACCGTTGCACTACTGCAAACTTCCGCCAACAGAACTTTTCACACCGATGGTGGCACCTCTCACCTGTGTACTTACATGTAGCGATGTAACTCGGGGTAACCATAGATACCTCCAGGTGTGTTTGTGTGTGTATGTGTGTGTAGGAATGAGTAGGTTTAGCAGTGCTATAACTCACACAGCAGGGGTTAAGAGTTCTGAATGATGATGATTTTAGATGATGTGGCTCATGGCCAGTAAAAGTCACTTTTTACTACAGTAGGTGTTGATAGACTCGAGATATTGCTGTGAATATAACTTTAATATGTTTTCTTTAACTTGTATTTAAAATGTATTGTTTTCTTGGTTGCATAGTTTTGTTTTTGTTTGTTTTTTTTCTGAAACTGAGAGCCCCAATTGTGCACTTGACCGAATCCTGTTCAATGTAGAATTACATGATGATTTCTTTTCTTTTTCTTGTCTTTTTTTTTTTTTACTGTATCAGTAAATATTCTTTGCTTTCATGTGACGTATTAAAGACAATTAAAGGGCCCATTAGCTCCTCCTGTTGGCCGCTACCTGTTATAGCTCTGATATTCTGACAAAAACAACAAAAACTGCCACAAGACAACAACGTCAAGAGTTTTGAGTCTTTGAAAGTTGAGAATCATGAGTATGTATGTTTTCTACTGTCCAGCACGAGCGTAGTAGATTCCAGCTGTCAGTTGAATGAGAAAAAAACTGGTATTTAGGCTTAAATCATCCCCCAGGTGTTTTCTTAGAAGGATTACCCCAGCGTTGGGTTTTCAACAGCAGTACATGCTGAAAAAAAAACATCCTGGGGCTCACTCGCTCTCCTTTGCAGTGTGACATGATCAGTTCGGGTAACTCAGGAGGCCAACAAGAGGAGGCTGAGAGGCATGAAAGAGGTAAAGCAAAAAGAGTGGGAGTACGATAACTTGTGAGATAGAGTCTGCGTGTGCGTGCGTCTGTGATTTCACTGAGTGTTTACTCAAAATTCAAAAGTCTTGTGTTGATTCATTGATTTTCATTTTTAGATATGTAGAGGCTTTCATGTATTGTTTACCATGATAAGATTGTTTTTGTTTGTTTGTTCCTTCTTTTCCTGCTTGTTGTGGTGTGATGTGGGACTGTTTGAGATGTTTTGACTCCAAAAAGCAAATGGTGTGCTTTAAACTCTGAGGAGCTGAGCGTTAAAAGTTGGTTGATGGCGTTTAATGTGAATGCAAATGTAAGCCAAATTGGATTTGTATTAATCCCAAAGTAGAGTCAGTTGACCTGTCAGTGGGTAAATTGCGCTTGCAACTGGGGGCTTCAACCTGTTGCAGAATGCTGCCCTGTGTGCCTTTAATAAAAGAATAAGGAATGGGGATTTGATCGTATCATTTTGATAACAAGTTTTATTATTGTATGTATGATGTGATTTTAACACCACTTTCTCTTCAGATGCTCTGCGTAACTGCGAGAAAGCTTTGGATGTTTTTTTAAACAGCAGTATGCTAAAATGTAATGGTTGACTTGTGTAAGAGAAACATCAATAAAGTTTTTCTTTCTTTACATTTTACGTGTGTTGTGTCTCCTTAATAAAGATTGTTTAGGAAATATTTTGTTTTAAAAAAGAGAAATTATTAGTACAATTGTAGGTATTAGGGTAGTTAAATTTTGAGGCGAGATAGTATTTCAAAATTGCAAACTGGAATGTATCTCAGTTTTTATTGCCTAAATGAAATTATATTGCAATAATACATACATATCTATATCTATATATGTATTTATCTATCTACTTATCTATATATATATATATATATATATATATATATAGAGAGAGAGAGAGAGAGAGAGATATAGATATAGATATATATATATATAGATATATATGCACATATACATATATATATATATATTTAGAGTGAGAGAGAGAGAGATAGAGTGACAAAGATAAAAGAGTAAAAATAGAGAGATGATAGATGAGAACAGCCATCGGTGCTGTGCAAGTGCAGCCATAGCAGTGAGAGAAAGCCTTTCAAATTGAAATTTAAATTGAGAGAGCTGTCCTGCTTATTTCTTATTTTTTTTTAAAGCAAGCTTTGAGTTTAGATAAGATGAAGATGAAGCTTGATACTGTAATTTTAGTCACAATCAAAACATTGATCCCTACACTGGCGTCTTCAAAGCCTGAAAGTGTGAAATATAAACCAGAAGTCATTTTACTAATTGTATAAAAGACTAAACCTGAAGCTGCTGCTGCCTCCACCAGCCAGACTGCATGTATTAACAAAGACACCACAGATCTGTATCTGGAGACCACCATCAAGAAATACTATAGAATGCTGCATCAAATTATCTGCAGTCTGCTCCATATGGCTGTTGAAGCTTTCATTTCATCAAGGGATGAATAAATCATGTAGCTGATGTTTTAACGAGGCATTGTGCGGAGCAGGAAAGAATACAACTGCATCCGCATGACTTCAAGTTGGGATTGGGCAACTTGTGCTGCAATAAACATCAATCAGACCCTTTTTGTTGTGTCTCGTGTTGTTATTCACATACTCTGTGTTTTGGTTTTGGTTTAATCAACCGCAAGTATTCATTTTCATTTTTAGGATTCTTATGCTCAATGTTTCTGCATTCCCACTAAACAGTCTACTTCATCGTGTGCATATTTCCGCAGAACATGTATTTCTTAAACTTAATGTCAGTGCACAAAGAAGAAATTTAGTACCAGCAACATATTGTTAACTCACACTTAACACTTGTCCCGAGTAGGACCCAAAGCAGTTTAAATTAATGACCACCTGTAGTAGGCGGAATTGTTTTGGCCTTAATAAACAGAACAGATTGAACTAAGCATGTCAAACTTTGGATCCACTTTTAAAAAGTATAGAACATCGCAGTGCTGCCTTCAGCAGTGTTGTTGTGTGTACAATAACAAGAAAAATATGTGGTGCCTTTAAACTATCTCTGGCACATGAGGCTTTTTTTATAAATGTGGCCAAACTCCACACGGCTGACAGAGAGGCCTTTTTACTGCGGGCAGAGGTCAGAAAGTTAGAGCTGTTGCTTTAGCTTGAACTGTAATTACAGCCTTGTGGTTTTATGCCAAGGAGCAGCAATGAAGTTGCAGTGTTTACATTCATGTCTGTCTAGAGTTATGTACAGATTTTGAACGAATTAAAAAAACGTCTTGAGGAGAATTTTCTGGCGAAATTTAAGCCATCACAACATTTTCATGAATGATTGTGGTGATAATTACCATTGAAAAACATGCTGTCTTTACTGAGAGACTGTATTTACAGAGAAGTTATTTAGAGTTTTGTCACATGGTGCAACGACAATCACCTGAAGCTCGATACCAGCAAAACCATTGAGCCCGTGTTGGATTCTAATGCTTCAAAGAAGGATGCTTCAATGCTTCAAATAAAACGTGGATGCTTCACGCATACCTTTCAACGGGCAGCAAGGGAGATCTAAACAATCACTGTTTTTAAGATGGTAACAAAATTCCTTCTAAGCATTTCTGAGACGGCATTCATGAGAAGAGGACAGACGTGAAGTCTGTTGATGTTTCTGTTTAGATTGATAGAAAAACTGATACGCAGCTGTCTTGTGTCAGCAGGCTGGATAATAACTGTTAATGAGGCGTGTGTAACCGATTCCATTCCTGACCATCAGAAACTTGTTTATCTCATCACAAGTTGGCTTTCTAGGTCATGTCATGATGCCTGACAAAGTGGTTTTGATTCAATCCAAAAAATTGTTCAGTTGAAAACTATCTGTAATTACGCATGCATGCAAGATAGACTGTAACCTGTGTAACCTGTTGAAGAATGTCGCCTTATGTGTCTTTATTAGAGAATAACAAGTTGGTGATTATATAATATCAGTTTGATATAATTTTTTTTTTCTTTTTTCGTCGTCGTATGCGTGATGTATTATTTTAACACCACTCTCTCTTCAGGGGCTCTTCAGAACTGTGAGGAAACTTTATGTTATTGTAACCAGCAGTGGCCCATTGAACTGTGACTGCTGACTTGTTTAAGAAAAACATCAATAAAGTTTTTCTTTCTTCATACTTTACACGTGTCCTGTCGTATCAGTAAGCATATTACAGTGTTTGCGTGGATCAGATGAAATACTGATAGAAAACTATGTTGTGTTAGCGGGCTAAATGATATCGTTAACAAGGCGTGTGGCACTGATGCCATTCCTAATAATCAAAAACTTGTTTCCCTTCCTCTTAGTTGTTTGCTCTCTACTTGAAAGTGCAGTCAAGCCCAAACATGTTGGATCAATAGTACTTAGTCATACTTTATCATATGTCAGTACTTTCATTTCTGAGGATTTCCATTGAATCAATAATTTAAAAAAAAATAAAATAAAATGATTTGAGATGATGAAATATCTAAAGAGTTCTGGTATATTAAAATTTCATCAGAACATTAAGGTTAAAGAGGTGATGATGGTCAGTTCAGTTATTTAATGAGGTTAAAGGGTGTCTGCCGTCTCCAGTGCTGGTCTATATTGATGACTTTTCAAAGCAGTTCACACTTAATACTGATTTTTTAAAAATTAGGCTTTTGACAATCTCATCACACATCGTTTTTCCAGTGAACAAAGTGCAAACGGATGATCATGCCGGATTTCCACAGAACGCTCATGACTAGAATCATCTGTTAGGTAAAACAGTGACCCCTGGCGGCTGTTTTGCTGAAGTGCGAGGCTAACTATCCATTATTTAGCTTTTTCCACCTCGAGATTTAGCAATTTACTAAACACAAGTGTGTGAGACGAATATAGCGTAACGCAAAAAGGATATGCTCTCTTACAATTAAAACATACGCCTCACAAAGAAACGTGCTCCGCAGCACAGGTCACTCCAGTAAGTTTGCATTTCAAAAAGAATGAATCAGTGTCTACAAATGTGTGCTAACGTTAGCTAAATTAGCAAATAGCGACTGCTAACGGTGCAGCGCTACCGGATGCACGAACGACAGGTACTACCTTCTCTAGCACAGAGGTAGTGAGGCACACTCCGGGTACGTAATGTTAAATATTTTTTATTAACATTAGAAAGGTATGGTTTGCTTTTGTAATGGGCCAGCAATGGAAGTAGAGGGTCTGTTAATCTATATTAGCATAACTAGCTAGCATGTTGTTGCTAACGTTAGCGATTAGCTGTGGGCATTAGCTGTATCTGGCACCTTCTCTGCTCGTTAGCTAATTTGATGCTAGGTACCATCACACCCGGCCATATGAGCATGGATGCGACTAGCTAACGTTAGCTGTTTTGATATGCATCTTTCTTAGTACGCTTATTCTTTCATTACAGGCAGCCATGTCAGGAATTAAAAGGAAAATAGAGGGCAATGATCCCGACTATGAGGACATTTCTCTGGTCCAAAACAATAAGAGAAACAAAGCAGCTGAACAAAATGGTAAGTTCTTGCTCTTAACCCTGAGACAGTAACTTATACCTGCTTTACATGTTAATACAGGCCTTTTAATGTACGTTCCTCCTACTTTTTCAGCCCGAGAAGCAACAGTGCAGAAGATCGAAATCATCATCAGAGAGCAGTTTTCTTTGGAGATGAAGAACAAAGAGCATGAGATAGATGTGATAAGTCAGGTATCTTGATGAT
>JAPQLA010000004.1:11194352-11204991 GCA_029822935.1 Naso vlamingii | reverse complement strand
GATGCACTCTACCTCCAAGAGGAGTCTCCCAACAGTCCCGCTTTTCCTACTGCAGCACCAGTGCACACCGACCCCTCTTCCTCCTCCTCCTCTTCCAACAAACCGCAGCAGCCTTGGTCACTTCTAACAGCCCTGATGAATGAAATTGAACAATTAAGGACAGAAAATGAATTCGCGTCAGATGATTTGTTACAACATGAAATCTTATCTGATAGAGACGCTTCTACTGACATAAAATGGAGCGACACCTCAGAGGATTTTACGTTTGTTGAGAACAGAGACAGAACAGAACTAAAATCTTCAGCACTGCCGCCTCCAGTGCAGTCAACAACTGTCAGTCAGCCGGTCACAGAGGGGGCTCACACAGAGACGACCGCTGACCCCAGACAAACTGCACACTCTGTCAAGACTTTAAGTCTCCACAGAAAATACAGGAGCCTTCTTCGCAAGAGGCAGACACCTGGGACCAGCGGGAAAAGTACGTGCCACGGTCACTTTTCACAAAACTTCCATTAATATTTTCACAGAATAGTCATGTTTGTTTATAAGTAGATGTTGGTCTTAAATCAAACTTTAAAATTTTCTCGTAGTTTGTCCTGGAGTGAGAGAGTCCTCACAGCAAGTCAGCCAAGTCAGAGACTCTTACAAATGGGTCTTAAACATCCCGAGCAAGAACCTACACATGAGCTTCCAAGAGGTAAATTACCATTAAAATGGAAAAGTTAAGTAAATATACGCTGGTTTTTGTGTATTAATCTTTTTTTGTCTACATGTTTGTTTCTTTTTTGTTCAGGTGTTGGTGGATCTGGGCTCTAAGAATGACCGAGGGCTTTACCAGGCACGGGTCAGGGCAGTGGTGGGAGGGCGACCTTTGACCTTCTACAGTCTTGTGGGCCTGGAGAACGAGTCGTTTTACCGCAGTGTGCCGCGGGTTATCTCATTGGCACTGGATGCGCTGAAGGCTTAACTTTATCATAACAGCGAGTGAGATGACATGAAAAGGAAAAGACTCATGAGAAATGCACAAAGACTCTTAAAGAGATGTGTTTGAAAATGACCGGAGAGCCCTCGACTCAACATGGCATACGTAAAACGCACACTCGCAAAAACTTTACTTCTTCGTCTGCCATCTCCTGTGCAAAATCTTATTTTGTTCTCCACATCTGAGAGCCTGACTTCGGCTCTAATTGAAAACTCCAATGTGAATGTATCAATCAATTATCAGCCGCCCATCATGCCACAGGAATTTTCTTTTTTTGTATTTGGTTTGAGATGTTGCCTTTTTTAAGTTATAAATCTGTACAAAATGATAAGTTATTCATATTGTCTTTTGCAAAGTGGAGCCTCTTGTGAAGCACAGACTGTAAATGTTATTAATATTCTTACCTTATTCCTACAATATTTATTTGTATAGAGCAAAGCATTTGTATTTTTGTAAAAAAAAAAAAAAAAATCTATATATGAATAAAATTGTTATTAATTGATATGGCATGTTGTGTTGAATGTTGTAATCTGTCATTATGTTGAACTTTAGATGTGAGATATTCAAATAAGCTGACAGTCATGCTGCTAATCCTGCAGTATTTTGCTGCTGATGCACAGAGGTTCTGTTGGGACCTAAATGTTTTCTCTTAAGCTACGTTTTCAGCACTGATTGGCTCCTCTTGAGACTCCAGATTGACCTCGGTCCTCTGACCCTGTGAGGGTTTGCTTTCCCATCAACGCAGCAGCTGCTGTGCTGTGGTGACAAACGCCTCCCAGCCCCTCCCTGTCTTCACTCCCTATTTCCAGGATGGGGAATTATAACTGGACACACAACCAGGCTGAACTCAAGTCTCTCAATGTTCTGACTCTATTATGAGTCAGAACATCACAAGTAAAGACAACTGTCACTTGAGGAAGTGACCCCACTGAGTCATACACAAGTGTCGACTTCGTTGTGGTTGCCAGGCCTCAGCCACTGCTAGGCTGACTGAGCCTAAATAAACCAAAATAAGTGGTCCAAGTGCTAAAAGAGGGATATACAGGGACATGAGAGTAACAGCTGAATAAACACACACACACACTGCTCTGCTCCAACGCATCAACTCCTGCCTATGGCTTGTGTGTTTATGTGAATGTGTGGGAAGTATGCCAGATCATGATAGGAAGTATTTTTGTGACGCACACACACACACGCTCTCACACAGAGTAATCAGATGCCACAAATGTGCCAGCAGCCACCACAGAGCCTGTTCAATCATCACAGTGGTTGTGCAGTGAATGGACGAGACTTATCACCTGTTCTCTCGTCCACTGTACGGCCCTTTAAACTTTCTGGCTTGCAGACGTACACAGTGTTGCTGCTGTCTCCATCTCCTTATCGTCTGATCTTCTGTCTGTAAGCCTTTTACTGTACACGACACATTTAGCCATAGCTACTGATGGAAAAAGGATGTTATCTAGCTTGTTATAGATCACCGCTGGGCTAAATATATATTACCTTCTTCACGTGACTGTTTGAATGACAACAGCCAGGTGCACTGAACACATTTACAATACTGTGTGTGCTTTGATGGTGTACCTTAACACTGGGGGGCAGTGATGTACTGAATGCAATGCTTAACTATGAGCATGTCATGTCCCCGGTGTGTGTCTATGTGTGTGTTGTGACAGCTGGCTATGCAGTACTGGAAATAACTCTTGCATTTAACCCCTAACAATCATCAGCTCCCCTCATCAACCCCCATCCATTCCTCTAAACCTCAACCCTCCCATCAGCCTGAGCCCTGACTTTTGCTGGAAAACACACACACACACACACACACACACACAAACACAAACAAGCTGTGTGCCAGCAGCTCAAGTAGTGTCCATGTGTACCAGATTCGTGATCATATTGTCTCGGAGCACAAACACACACTAATGGATTCTGGACCTTCGCTCTCTCTGTCGCTCTTCATCAGGGTGTTTATGATTTCGGCCACAGGTAGGAACGCTGGCAAACCACCTGCTGCTACATTTGAGAGAAAGTTTAAAGTATCTTGTTAGTTTTGGGGGTTTTGCATGGTGTGGTGTGAATTTGTGGAGTCATATTATCAGATTTATATTGAATCAAGTGCAACATGAATGACTCAGCCAAAGGTTTTCTTGAACAGTTTATATGCATTTCTTTGGCTTATCCACATGTAATAAAAAAATGTAGGTTTAATAGCTTAAGTAGTACTTTTACTTACTATTAAAAGTGAAATTGGTAATAGAGCAGTACCATACTATGTGTGTCCATTGTTAGTCTGTTTAATCAGACAAAAATTGTCAGACTTCATGTTGATTCCAGTTTCAGTCATTTTCCTGGGGGACCATTAGGTGTTTGCTGTGGTAAATAAATGTAATACTAGACATCAACTAAACAACAGTGACATTTGTTGGTATGTGAAAGGTAATTTGCCTGCTGTGCCTAAATGCCCCTTAGACCAGCTTAATTTTTAGCTTGTTTTAAATTGGTTGGCTCTTTTCAGGGTGGTTTGAAACTATTATTTTACTAAATTTAAATATATAGAAAGGAAGTTTCTCCTTTAGTTCTGTCTTAATGTGTACAGTGAAGATCTTCTCTGGAAATCATGCTGGCATTATGATTTAAAAAGATCATAAACTCATGATCATCATACGAAAGAACATTTACAGTCTAGTTGGAGAACTAACAAGAAGCAGATTAAAAAATAAATATTTAAGAAATTCAGGATTAAATTAGCAAAGGATTAGACATCCTGAAATTTAGGTAATAATTTCAGTCAAGCTCTGAAAAAAGAATCCTGCATTTCCCATAATGCAACTCAATAGCATTTTAATCAGAAACGCGCCCCTCCTAAATGACCACATCTTTCAAACATCACATGTCCACTTTTCGAAGAGGTTGTTTTTGTTAGCAATGTTATGTCGAAAGTCCAAGTCGAGATAACCCTGCTGACATCATTATGACATCATCAGGGTTATTTTTGTAGATTTTCAAAAGCTCTTCCCTGAGCCACAAGACACCTTGTACAATTGATTGCTGAGAACGAATAATATTGTGATGGGCAACTACACTAAACTTAGCATGTAAAGTTCATCGAGTTCTCCTTTAACTAAGTCCCTTCGCATCACTTGTTTTAGTCATTTCATATGTTCTTGCCCTGACACGTGTGTGTGGTGCATGCGTGTGTGTGTGTGTATGCACATGTGTGTGTTTGTGTTTGACTGCAGCATCTGCACTCAACCTCGAAGGGGAACTTTTTAAAGATTTGATGAAAGGCTACAACAAGAACGTCCGTCCCGTGGAGAAGAGTGGTGACATCACTAAGGTCGACATCAAGATGACGCTCACCAACCTAATTTCTCTGGTGAGTAAAGATCAGTCTGATGTTTTTGTTGAGGCAACGTTTACAGTTAGCACTGTTTACCAAACTATCTCCTCTTAGAATGAAAAGGAGGAGGCCCTAACAACAAGCGTCTGGATTGAAATGGTAACCATCCGCACATCTCATCTGCTGGATTTTTTTATCTGCTTTGCATATTTTTAAGACATGGTCAAACCCACTGCATTTCTGTATGTAGCAATGGTGTGACTACAGGCTCAGATGGGATCAACCTCCCAGGTTAGCTCTGTATGGCAACATCACCTCTGAGCTACGCGTTCCTTCCAAGAGCATCTGGCTTCCAGACATTATACTGGAGAACAAGTGAGTGGAACAACCTTCACATTCACTCAAATCCCCAGGAATTAATATCAGCATAGTATGATTCAGCAAACAACAGATATGGTGAAACTAAATGTATTTCTGTGGTTAAAGGATCATACTAGTCTGTTTTTGACTTCTCACTATTAGCAGAGATTGCCCCTATTGTCTATAAGTGTTGTTAAAATTCAACCATGTGTACACTTTAGTAGATCTCAGGCTGCATTTTCAAACCTCATTAACTACCATTCATGTTAAAGCAAAGTACAAAAACACTATAGGACACATGAAATTTTTTAGGTATAGGTAATTCACTCTTCTTAAGAGAACTTCTGCGTTTATTTGGTCAAAAACTGCTGTGGAGCCACCGAGATGAAAGTTAATACGCCTGGAAAAATAATTCCTGACAAGTGCTGCCTTCCGAGGACTAATACTGGCGTTAAGATGGATTTTAACACAGACGTTCTTTTCAACTGACGTTGTAACACATTTTCAGATACTCTGTAATGTTTATGAATATGAACATAGTGTAAACAAACAAGATATCAAATAGATAAAGCTGTTTTAAGAAAAAAGGGTGGGGTTTAAGTAACCTCTGTGGCCGATGTTGACAAAGGAAAACGACATGTAGTAACACTGATATGGTCCTATAAGGTCGGGTGAGGTTCAAGGAAAAAAATCACTCGTTCAAGACAAAGAAAAATGGTTTGGATTGAAATACCTTTTGTTTTTTTAATCTGGTGCTTTACATTGGCATTGACCTTTAATTATTTGTTCCTGGCGATCAGACTTTCATATTTAAACACAGTATTCAATCTAAGTAAATTCCTTTACAAAGTGCACCTTAGTCTGTGAGTGAGTTTGAACATACTTGTACATCTGTTCTAACCTGTGCACAGTGTGGATGGACAGTTCGAAGTAGCTCTTTACTCCAACGGTCTGGTGTCTCCTAACGGTTGTGTGTACTGGCTGCCTCCTGCCATCTACCGCAGCGCCTGTACCATCACAGTCAACTACTTTCCCTTTGACTGGCAGAACTGCACCATGGTCTTCCGGTGAGCAGAGATGAGCCGTTTTGAATTCACAATAGAATCCACAGCATTCAATCCAGGAACAATGCCTCTTTTAACCATGGTCCCTTTTAACTGAGCTGTCTTGTAAATTAAATAGATGGTTGCTTGTTGAAGTGACAATGACAGACCATATGTCTTCTCCCTGTGTTCAGCTCTCAGACTTACAGCGCCAATGAGATTGAAATGGTTCTCAAAGAGGAGGACAACCATACTTTGGAATGGGTGGATATCGACCCAGAGGCCTTTACAGGTATTTTTAAACAAAAAAAAAAAATTAAACCATTTTCTCCAAATGAAACTATCGCTACACTTTTCTAAATGTGATTCTGTAATTAAAACAAAATGAAAAAGTCTATTGTTGTTGTTAGAAAATGGAGAGTGGGTCATAAAGCACCGGCCTGCTAAGAAGGTGATCAACAGTCAGTACAGTAAGGATGAGCTGGGGTACCAGGAGGTGGTCTTTTTCCTCATCATCCAGAGAAAGCCCCTCTTCTACATTATAAACATCATCGCTCCATGTGTGCTCTTCTCCTCCCTCTGCCTCCTTGTCTACTACTTACCGGCCAAAGGTATATTTCCTCACTCTGTGTATATAGAAGCGTAAGATTAGGTAGTCAGACCTTTGTCCGATCAACCTAAACCAAGTCTGGAGGAATCCTGTACCTGCTTTTCATTTGGCTGCTCCCCACTTCGTGGGTCACCACAGTGGATCATCAGCTTAGTGGCTGACCAGACCCCATTCATCCTGGTATTAAGATCCACACATTCGAAATGACATAGGCCTTTTATGCCAGATGCCCTTCCTGGTGCAACCCTTTCCCAATTTATTTAGCCTTAGGACCGGAAACTGGGAATGCACTGGCTTCTGCATAATCAGTGTCTAGGGAGCCAGACAGACAGTTTAGTGTCTTGCCTAAGGAAACTTCCGCATGTGAACAGGAATGAGGTGGAGGTTGAACTGCTTTCCCTGCTGTCAGTAGATGACTGGCTCTACCTCCTTGACCACAGCCGCCCTGGTGAAATTCCATAACCAGATATGTTCATCTGGAGTGTTTTTTTTTTTAATTCAAAGAAAACCCAATCACTGCTTTAAGATTTCCAACATCTCATCAGCAAGATTTTCTTTAAAAATGTGGTTGACAAGACAGAGGTCTGGCTCCACAATAATCACAATAAGTCATTAGTATTGTGTTTTCATCATCACAAAACCTCAATACTCCTGATTAAATATTGGTTTGACTTTTGCAGCGGGAGGTCAGAAATGCACCATGTCTATTGCTACTCTTCTTGGTCAGACTGTGTTTCTCTTCCTCATTGCTAAGAAGGTTCCAGAGACTTCTAAGGCCGTGCCTCTTATTGGCAAGTAAGTTTGTGTGATCACTGTGAGATTCCAGTTTGACTGCTGCTGATCTGAAATAGCACGAAAACAATTGTTGTATGAACCTTTGGCTGCAGGTATTTGATGTTTGTAATGTCAGTTACCACGATGGTGGTGATGAACTCCGTGATAGTCCTCAACGTCTCCCTGAGAACCCCGAACACTCACAGAATGACAAACAAAGTCCGAAAGGTAAGACCATGCCCTTGTCTTAATGTAACACCCCTTAATAAGTTACTTAATGAACATACTGTGAAGTCAACACGGGTCATTTTACCACTGGATTACCCTCTGACCCTGTGTCCTCTTCAGATTCTCCTAAACACCCTGCCTCGACTGCTGAGGATGCAGATGCGACCCTGGACACCAGACAAAACCTCAGAAACTGGACACTGGAAAACTCCGGCTACAGACCAGAATGGCGTGTTTCTGGTCCCTTGCAGACGTCGCAGCTCCATGACCCTCATCACTAAGGCTGAGGAATATACGATGAGAACAGCTCGGTCTGAACTCATGTTTGCCAGACTTAAAGAAAGAAATGGGCTGATGAAATCAGTCTTGGAGAAACTGCGTGAGCAATAAGCTTTTTACTAAATTTGTACCAGTACTAAAGATGGTGTGTACGTTTCTCAAGTTCTGCTGGGAACGTTGGTTGATATTTGAATTGAACGCCCCAAAACAAACAAACCCCTCCCTTTGTGTTTTCTTGCTGGTTTCTCATGAGACCAGCCTGAGGAAAAGATGAACATCCTTGGGCAAGTTAGGTTAGCAAAACTAATGTTAACCAACTTGTTACATTACTCACATGTCCAGTAGAAATATAGCCACCTCTACATCAGTCCTGAAGCCTTCCAAATCTCAAAAGTCTTTCCACCTTTGGAAGGCATCGCCAATGTTGATCCTCGTCGTATTACTCGCTGTGTCCGACTCTTTCTTTCTCTTTGTGCATTTTCTTTGGGGTTTGTCCAACATTTCTGATGCTGCTTGACTCGGTTTGATTCTACTCACTCAGCTGCGCACAGCTGCATCTCCCCCACCTGAGCCTGTGCACAAGGAGCCTAGAGATGCACCCCTGCAGCTGATTGGCTGGTGTAGCACTTGGTGTAGTGTTTTGAGTTTTAGTTGCACAGGGGGCAACCCTGACTGTTTTTCCCCTGAAAACAGAGCAGGGACAGCGGGAAAACACAGGACTTTTTCTCAGCCCACACACAGACACACAGAGATATGTACTGAATTTGAATAAAAGTGTCTTGGACAGCAGAACTCAAAGATTGTACACTCCAGCTTTAAAGTGCAAATGTGAGTTTGTTTTCCCCTGTAATTGCATGTTGTGTACGCAGACGATGGGCTGGAGGGTGGTACAGCTGAGCAGTTCAGCATCAGCCTGGCAAAGGCCTCTCCAGAGGTGAAGAAGTGTGTGGCCTCCTGCAAACACATAGCTGAGAGTACAAGGCAGCAGAACGACTTCCAGAACGTGAGCTTCACATCTTTAGATTAGCTTGTCCTCTCAGATTTATGTCCACACCCGTGTTAATTTCTTACTTTTTCTTAACCGCAGGAGAACGAAGAGTGGTTCCTGGTTGCCCGTGTGATCGACAGGGTCTGCTTCCTTGTCATGGCGTTGGTGTTTTTTATCGGCACAATTGGGGTCTTCTTGATGGGCCACTTCAATCAGCCTCCCATCACACCTTTCCTTGGAGATCCCAAGAAGTATCTCCCTCCTGCAAACAATCTTACTGATCTAACTGAGACAGATTTCCTGGGCTGAACAAAAAGATCTCCAGATTTTATCTTGTGAACCTAAATCTGATGGCGTCCATCGGTGATCTGTCACGAATGACAGGGCCACAGAGAGGATGGAGAAGATACAGCTGTGTGTGTTTGTATGTGGTAATGTGAGTCTGTGGACAGCCACCAAGTCCAAAATGCTTTTTATGGTGATAATGGATCCATGCCACAGCTGTTAAGATGCCAAGCCTGATCATGATGATGCATACTGGTATCAGCTGTGACAGACTGTTGGGGGTGAGATTTTATTTATTTTTTGCATATGAAGAGCAATGTCCTTATTTCCTTTGCTGTCCCTGGTACACGCTCAGCACTGTGCATCGCCTGCTGTGACTTTGATAAAACTCAAGGCAGTCATGATAAACTGCATGAGACATCTGTTGATCAATCATGTAAACAGTGAACAACAGCTAAATGTGCCAAATGAATGCCTTCATCAATAAAAGTATTACTGTAATCTTGTGACTGCACACTGTCAGAAATCAGTTAATCTTCTAGAGTTTTATACTTTTTTTTTTATAGAGAGCACTGACACCCCCCGACTAACACCCAAAACACAGACCCACTGCACAGCCCCCCACCTCTGGAAGCAGGATTTCAATTACATGGCTGAGTGATGCCTTTTTAACCCCACAAAAGGCAGATCCGGCTGGTTGGGATGGAAACAGAGTCAGGCAACAGGAGACACACACACTCAAAGCCAAATATTACGCCAAGAACATTCACACAAACACACAGAGGGGATAAGAAGGGTTGGGCTTTGCCCCTCCTGATCATGACGACTCATGAACGTTTGCCTGATCGCTTCCTTCTCACAGTTAGATTACCAGATCTGTAGGTACCTGGAGGTTGACCGCAGATGGTAAGTAACTTCTTAAATTTAATCATTTGATACAATACTGGTAAAATGCTAAAATGCTAAAAAAATTAAAATAAAAAAAAAAATGGAAAAACTAAAACCAAGACCTTTGTTTTAGAGGAATATACAGTTCAGCTGCAGAATTGGACCAAGTGGTGTAACTTGAGTTTGTGTGAGGAGAATAAAAAGGAGGCTCAGGCTGACTGCTGCGATGAAGTCACTCTGTTATACAGGGAAAACCTGCTGTAAGGAGCCTTGAGGGGAAAGTTGTTGCCTTTAACCTTTACAAGTAAATTCAGGAGCTGAACGCCTTGCATCCTAGGGACGGATTTTTAAACACATTTGTTGAATTGTCTTTTAAAATAGAGACCGCAGGAAATTTACAAGGGATAGAAATCTTTGGGGGAACTCAGTATGTTTCCACTGCAGGGACCAGGGTTTCAAATTAAATTATTTTGCATTATCTACCCCCCAAAAGTCCGTGCTCAGGGTGTTGTTTTTAATTTTTAAAAAATACAAGAATTTTCAGGATGGGGCTTCAAGTGCTTAACATTTATGATAAGTCTGGGACATGCAGAATTTTACATCAACCACCATTTTTATAAATCTGAAGCAGTAAACGAGTGACATGGAGTTGCAGAAGAAATAAGATGCATGTAAAAACATCCATCACTTTTCATGTTAGCAGAGTAATTTGCCTGATATTCTCAGGTCTTTAGACAACGCTGGAAATGCAGACAACAGCAGGCTGAAGGAATCTTTTATTGCCCTGAAAAATATTTCTTGGAACTAAAAGTGGTCAGAAGATGAATGTCAGAGGTCAAGAGCTGATTTCAAGATTTAAACT
>JAPQLA010000004.1:10771550-10793076 GCA_029822935.1 Naso vlamingii | reverse complement strand
TGATACCAGAGATTCGGGTGTTCCATCTTCGTAACATAAATAACACCTTCAAAAACCTTTTCCTTTCCTTTTTTTAATAACCTCTGTGATCATTTCCACAAATGCAAAATGTTTATGTCACTGACATCTAATGTTGTGATGCTACGTATTAAATCCTTTGTGATGAGATGCAATACATTACAACAAAATGTCATTAAGTCATTCTTTGATCGACAGGATATAGCATGTTTGGCATTGGCATCGGCGTCATGGTGTTTGGTTACTGGAGGCTTTTCAGTTGGAACAGAGAGAGGAGGTGGGATAATTCTTGAAATCGTGCTTTGGCTTTAGTTGCTGACAGTCAGACTGCAGCTTGTGCTGATGTGTGTTTGTTCGTCGCAGGCGCTTACAGATTGAGGAGATGGAGGCCAGGATAGCTCTGATGCCCTTGCTACAAGCAGAGCAAGACCGAAGGTTAAAACACACGCACATACACACACGTGTTTATTTTTTTAATCTGATGGCTCCTCTGTTAGACTGGCTCCTTATGTAATGCACAAATTTCCCCCAGGTCCCTAAGGATGCTAAGGGAAAATTTAGAGGAGGAAGCGATTCTCATGAAGGACGTTCCAGGTTGGAAGGTAAAGAGAAGCTGTGTTTTCAGCCTACTTCTACTATAAAATTTCTTTCTTCTTACTGCTTATCTTTACATCCAAAAAATAAGTATTCCACTAAACAAAGATACTGGATGTTTCACCAATTTTATCACGGCTGTAGTATTTTAACCTCTGCATGCATAGATAAGTCAAAAAATGACTTCATTCACGTAAACAATAATACAAAGCTTCATAGGTATAGAACATTATGAACATTACAGCTATTTGTAGTAGGTAAGCTGTGAATATTTGCAAGATATAATAAAAGGTTGGTAACATTTTACTTAAAGCATGCATTCATAATGCATTATGAACATACTTATAATGCGTCTATAGTACTGTGTAATCATAGTTATAAATGAGGTTAGGGTTAACCATAACCACAAATAATGCAGTATAAGTGTGTTCGTAATGTGTTATGTAGGTTTAGAATGACTTATACTGCATTAGAGAGACAGGCTTCATAGAAAGTGTTACCAGAAGGTTAAGCAGATGTTTAAAAGAACGTGACAGACCCCAGAAAGAAAACATGAAAATTTGTTAAGTGATAACCAGTTTGGGTAACTTATATAATCATGTTTTGTCAATGAAGGGGACTTTACTATACAAAAACACATCTTCCAACTTTGAAAAGGAAGTAAGACATGCTATCTTTGTACTGCCAGTAAAGATCAGATCCACATGCTGGTCGACATCAGTGTCTCTGAATTGATAGAAACTGTGACACTCCTGCAGGTCGGCGAGAGCGTCTTCCACACAGACCGCTGGGTCGCCCCTCTGTCAGAGGAGCTGTTCAACCTCCGGCCCCGTGAGGAGCTTTTGCACAAGCGTTTCGGCTTCTTGTGGTACGTGTAGACGTGACCAACACAAACGGGGTCCTGAGCTTCATCCCCATCTGCAGCCAGTACCGCGTGGACCTGAGCCCTCGCTCAATGCAGCTTGTAAATGTTCAATATTAAAGTATTTTTTTTCTGTACCTCAAACTGCTTGCCTGGTGTCATTTTTGTCAATTTGGAAGGACATACATTTACAGTTTTGAGTAAGTAGTACTTTAGTTACATTTATGCTATATTAATTCGTACTTAATTTAAGAGGCAACTGTTGCGCTTAACTAAATTTATAGTTGAGTTATTGTCACTGCTAACATAAAGCATTGTGGTCTTTAAAAGTATTTTACATGTTATCATGTACAGGGTTGATGTGTAGGTCAGATTGTGCTTGGAAAGTACAAGTGTTTGGCAGCGTAATGACTGAAAGACAAACTGTTCCAACAGCAGGAGTTGAACTCAGGTCACTTGGGAGAAATCCAGAAATGTAGCTTGTTTGACCGAACAGGACATGCTTGTTGTAGAAACTGCTCTTTATATTCTGACCCGCAAAGTAAAATTGGATCAAATGATTTAAAGCAGATGTGACCACATTCTTGAGCCACACTCAAACTCAACTGTTACACATATGTCATCTGTAAAGCTTTTGCTTTGGTTGACCAGAGTTAAAAGATTTTGCATACAAGACTCCAAAGAAAAACAGGTCTGAGCACAGAGTGGTTTTCATTTTTGAAATATTGTTCAGAATTCACATTTTAATTCCAGTGGATCAGTGTGCCCAGTGCTCTGACATATTTGCTTTAGTATACAGGTGCATCTCAAAAAATCTGAATATCGTGAAGAAGTTCAATTATTTCTTGTCAGAAAGTGAAAACTATAGACATTCTAGGTGTACAAGCAGCACAGATGACTGGGCCTTGAGGGGATTGTCAAAGCTGATTCAAGAACTTAAGGGAGCTTCCAAAGAACTGGACCAAGGCTGGAGTCAGTGCATCATGAGCCACCACGCACAGATGTGTCCAGGAAAAGGGCTACAAGTGTTGCATTCATCCAACATCATAATTGTCTTACCTGGGCATTGTGATTACCTGGACTGTTGCTCAGTGGCCTAAGTCCTCTTTTCAGGGGAAAGTAAATTTTGCTTTTTATTTGGAAATCAAGTTCCAAGAGTCAGCGCAGCTGTCTACCAGGAGATTTTAGGGCACTTCATGCTTCCGTCTGCTGACCAGCTGAATGGAGATGCTGATATCCCTTTCCAGCAGGACTTCCCACCCGCCCACAGTGCCAAAACTACTAGTAACTGGTTCGCTGACCACGGTACTACTGGGCTCGATTGGCCAGCCAACTTGCCTGACCTGGACCCCATAGAGAATCTAAGGTATATTGTCAAGAGGAAGATGAGACACCAGACCCAACAATACAGACGAGCTGCAGGCCGCTATCGAAGCAACCTGGGCTTCCACTAACACCTCAGCAGTGCCACAGGCTGATTGCCTCCATGCCACATCGCACTGATGCAGTACTTCATGCTAAAGGAGCCCGGACTAAGTATTGAGTGCAAAAATGAACATACTCTTCAGAAGGTTGACATATCTATATTGTAAATCCTTTTTTTTTTTTATTGGTCTTACATAACATTTTAACAATTTGACATATTGGGTTTTTGATTTTCATGAGCTGTAAGCCGTAATCATCTAGATGAAAACAAAAAAAAGCTTGAAATATTTCACTTTCATATGTAATGCGTCAAGAATATATGAAAATTTCACTTTTTGATTTAAATTGCAAAAAAAAAGAACCTTTTCCATGATATGCCATTTTTTTAGATGCACCTGTATGTCTGCAAATACTAGATGTGATACAGAGTGTAGAAGTCAACAAGTGAACTCGAAGTTTCAGGGTTCACCTAGAAAGGTGAGAAGTGACTCCGCCACATACTGTATCTGACACTGAGCTTTCTGACCTCCATTTCCTTTTGTTACTGAAGCTAACCTCTACATGTTTTGAGTCTATTGCCATGGCTCCCACTTTTTACTAATAAATCAACATTTGCCTCCATTAAAAAAAAAAAAAAGTTAACACAAAAATCAAAGTTTCAACGTAAACCATCCAAGTAAAAATATTTAGATATCAATAAAGGTGCTGCATTTAAGAAAAAAAAAAGGCAGTTGATGGTCATCTCTGTTCCAGCAATTTTATTTTTGAAAATCAAAGACAACAAGAATAAAACAGAGCTTTGATTGTCTGTTAAATAAGACCTGGACATTTTAAATATTGGCCCAATACTTTAAATGAACTTTTTACATACAGACGAGATAATGATTTCAAAATACGACATTTCGTCTCTGTTGTGTACAGGTTGGTCATCCTGCCCCTTGAACTGGATTTCAAGGACTTTAAATAGCAGCCATTACATTTGAAAATGTCTCTCAGGCAAGCCCAGGTTTGAATTTCATCTGGGCTGGGGCATCGAGCTGGCAGGATCCAGGCAAGTTCCTCCCATGAAGCCACTGCTCACAGCTGCAGCACACTGGACCTGAAACAAGAGCAGTAAGAAGTTGTGACCACCTGGGCTAAATTCTGACGGTACCACAATGTAACGCAATGGTTCAATTGTCTTTTCACAATGAATAAGTCGGGATTTACCTGATAGCTGCATCTGCATCGGTCACTGCCATCTGAAGCTGCAAACTTTAGCTGTGAGGAGATGCAGTGAAGCCTCTGCGTCAGTTTAATCTAAAGAAAAGGATCAAGAGATGGATTAAGCTCGGCAACTAACGGTTGACAGAAGACAAGTCACAGTAAAATGCATGCAGGCCTATTCATGAGTCTGAAACTCACCGCTTATACATGTGTAAGGGTACAAAAAGAGAAACTGAACAGTCTAAGCACTTCACACATCAATTAGGACTGTTGTGGGACAATACTGGAGCAAATCTGAGGACTAACAGAGTGAACAGAAGTGGACTGAGCACAATGCTACCCACGACTTAAGAGGCCAACGCTTTGTTTTGTGGACTCAGGAGGTGAACACTACAATCCACGGAGCTTCATAGAAACATTTTCTCAATGGACTTTTATGAATCAGAATCGGGAAAGGGGCCATGGCATGTTGTAGGCGACATCTGAAGCAGAGGACTTTAAAAAAATGACTAACTTGAAGGTATTCATGAAAACAATGAGAACTGAGTTTGAAGGATGTGAGCAAAGCAAAAGGAGATTTTTACCTCACGTGCATTGGCCTACTTTCTCCACATATGATCTAGGCAAGAGAGCAGCTTTCATCTCTGATGAGCACTTGTTGGTAGGCGCAACACTTCACTCTCCAAGGACTTGTAGGTTTTTGAAGTAGCTGACCTCTTGAACGTAATGAAGCATTAACATGACCAGACACCAGCTGATGTTCTCCCAGCAGTTTCATGTGCCACTTTAGAGGCGTATTTTCAAACCTCACTAGAGGTTTAATCTCAACACACTGTTACACTTGCCTGTCAAAACCCATTTGGCCAATCGATGGTTTTGAGACGTAAACAGGATTCACTGGGTCAAAAACCATCTTTAGTTTTAATCTTAACAAGACAGGCAGCTTTAAAATGAAGTTAAGTTTTAAAAAAAAAAAAAAAAAAATCCAATTACAGCCTATTCTACCATCTTATCAAAAAAACCAACTACACTTCCAATTTAACTGCCCTCAAAGAAATCCATGTGTGCTTCAAACAGGTGACTTTGTTCTCACGCAGCATTTAAACTCCCCCATGCGATAATTTTGAAAGGCAAAGGAATCGAGATTATTTTCCACAGTTTGTTTAATAGGCTCCATGAAGCCAAACTGACAAAGAAAAAAAGTTGATCATACAAAGAACATAAAGTACAAAACTGTTCCCGATTGAGATTTTACTTTAGGGAAACGTGGTTACATTTTTTTCTTCCGATCACTTAAACAAGATTAGTCCATTTTACAGCACATTTAAAATGCAGATGTTGAGCAGAGCACAGAAGATACCTTGGGCAGACTTCATGAACAGCCGGCCACTTCGGAGGTGTAGTTCACCAGTCTGAAAGGAATTCACTCTTTTGGGAAATTGAACACACAGGAGCCTCAGCTAAACTAAGTTTTAATAGTAAAAAGGAATTTAGCAAAAATCCCCCAAAAGCCTGTTTAGAGTAATTAATAAGATCTCGTTCTTCACTCAGTTTGAAACCTGGCGAGAGGTAGATCAGCCAGACTGAGAGGGGATATGAGCAAAAAACAAAAAAAAAACAATTTAAAATAAAAAAAAAAAAATAAACAAGCCCCATCGGATACTTCAATACAAAAAACAAAAACAAAGAAAACTAAACTAAGGACTCAAAATCAGGAAACACTTTAACGTGCTGGTCAAAAAGTCAACGACGATGGTAGTGGCCGTTCAACGAAAAGCCATGTGGAGAGCTGTGTGATCCCCAAACTGGGACTTAAAAATACTTATCAATCACATAAATGTCTTTTACAAATGACCCTTGAGGAATAAAGATGCCCAATTGAGCAGTTCAAGTCTTGAACTGTAATTTGTAACATTATCAAGAAAGGACCAAAACTCATGGCTACATTTTAAGATGCCTGAGCAACTACAACAGAACTACAAAACTAAGGTCAGCAATAACACGTGGACATTTTTCTTGAGGAGCGCATCTTTGAAATACAGCCAGCCAAGTGATGATCTTGAATCAGGGAGACGTTTACTCGTGTGCAGCTGAGGATAAGAAGTGGGCACACAGGTAAAGACACTGAAAGTTCCAACACTGGAGTTTCACAACATCCCCCTCAACCCACCAGACAGTCGAAAAACCCTCCCTCTGTTTTTGCATTAGGGGATCCAGCAGCTTCGATACCAGCAATAGAGTAAGTAACATTCAGCATTTGTTTAAGTGTTTCATTGTTTGCCAGCCTCTTTATCAGAGTTAAGCTGTGGGGGGGAGGGGGCTATTTAAATTTTGGCAACCGTATAAAGAAGCATCAGCTTGGGCTCAGGTGCAAAACTGGGGGGCATACATGAAACAAGTTCTCATATGTTGGGGCTGTGGACTGGTTTTAAGTCAGTGTTAGTCGTGCTAACAGGCAACATCATAAGTTCTTCTTTAAGTGACTTTTAAAAACAAGTGCATTGTTACAAATACTCAATACTCAGGTGTCTTGACTTTACCGGTTAAATGATTAATAGTGTCTAAATGCAGGTTAGTTACGATTAAAAATGTGAAAAAACAGCCCCAACATAAGTCTAAAATACACAGAACAAATGCATATTATTCATGCTTACCATAGTCATAACCGTCGCGGTATGATGCACCGCGGTCACCATATCCACCCTGACCCCTGGAAATTTAAAAAAAAAAAAAAAAAGGTTGAATATTACTGCGTTATATTTTTGCTTCCACAAGCAACTCCGTCAGCAAATCTTAACAGTGGATTTTAAAAGGTTCTTACCTATTTTCTCTGTAGCCGCTTGAGGAGTATCCACTCCTGTATCCACTGTTACCGAAGTTCCTCTCTCCACCACCGAAGCCCCTGTCTCCGTAACCCCTGTCATTGTAGCCCCTTTCGCTGTTGTATCCTCCACCTTTAAAGACAATGTGATAGTGACCACATGAGAAATGTGGAAGAATTAAAAGCATGTAGAACAAATCCATTTCAGAACTGCAACCAACGATTTTTCACCTCTCGAGTAACCTCGCCCACCTCTCCCCCGCGTTCCGAATCTGCCACCTCCACGCTGGTTGGACTGGAATCCTCCTCTGGGACGTCCGCCCTTTCCTGCTTCATCTACACGAATAGCCCGACCATCCAGATTCTGCAACACAAAGGCAACTTCTATGAGTTTCTTAACAAAGAGAAAGACAAATCAATTCTTTGTGTTTCAACAAAGTACTACATATGACAAAACTACACCTTAGGCTAAGCTTATGATAAATTTAGTCTCAAAAAGTGAGTAAAACCATTTTTATGAAGATGAATGGTGCATTCTTCATTTACCTTGCCGTTCATCGCTGCCATCGCATCTTTAGCATCATCTACATTATCATATTTCACGAAGCCAAAACCGCGAGATCTCCCCGTCTCTTTGTCTCTGATCACATCCACTGGTGGGAGGAAAAAAAACACATAAAAACCATGTTATTAAACATAGACTTTAAAGAAACACTTCTTGTAAGAGTAACGGTAATTTGCAACCGAAAACAATTAAAGATGTACCTTTTTCGATGGTTCCGTATTTGCCAAAGGCCGCGGCCAGAGAGTCCTCGTTGGTCTCGAAGCTCAGTCCTCCGATGAATAATTTACCCTCGTCCGACATTTTCAGTGTAGCTGGACAAAACAAACAAAAACACTTATTATGTAGAGTCAAGAGATGGATTTGCGTCTGAAAGATAGCCAACGTTAAGCCACCTCGCTTCATATACATCGGCAAATACTATCAGCCCATGCCGCTAGTGTTACAAAGTAGGTCACCGGCCCCGCTATGTAAAATGGCCTGATTAACGTTACATGCGTGATGACGATAAATCTTTTTTTTTTGTCTCCAGTGTTCATAATATCGAATGCTATCAATGCAAAGTACGATAAATTGTTCAAAATGGATAAACCAACGTTTCATTGTTGATGTACGCACGTTGCGCGAGCTAACGCTAGGCCCCAGGCGCTTAAACGTGGTACCGTTACCGTTGGTTAGCGGATTAGCAAGATTTTCTTGCCAGCGCCATTTTGTAGCATCGAGTTCTTGGCCTTCACTTTTGTTTCTCCGACAGACTTGGCGGCACATTAGCCTCATTTGTCTCAGATGCCTTATCCCCTGCGTTGCATAATTGTTCTAATAATTGTTACATTTCGGGATTATATAAGAAATAATAAAATCTGCCCGCTTTTTCATCGAACAACACAATACAAAATCATGTAAGCACAGTGTGATGCTGTGCAGTTTAACGCTGATTGCAACGCTTCAAATTTCACACACCAGCGATGGTTTTCCCAGATTTATTTATTTAATTTAAAACGCAGCATTAAATATCTAATACCAGGCCCGTAGCGACAATATTTCAGGTTTTCAAGACCGTGCAGATGAAAGAAAACATGTTCTAACGAGAAATTTATCCAAAAAAATTGCATTTACCTTTTCCGTTGTTCGGATCTTCCGGATGAGGACAAGGGACGTGGGTCGAATGAGGGGGAGAAGAGAGCGCTCTAGTCTTTTCAATGCTCTGCAACGACGCCTTCTTCGCTTGCTCTACTGTTGGATCACCGAGTAACAGCGCCACCTGCTGTATCAACCGGTATAACACAATGTTTTCAGTGTTGTCCAGCGCTGTTATGGCTTCCAAAAACACCGCTACTCACCGCTGTCTCTGGCTTCTCACGAAAGAAGTTAAACCACGTTGTTAAAAATTCTTAAAATTATATACTGAAATACCTATTTACAAATTTGTAAATGCATAATATGTTTATATTAATAATTAGACTACTGGATTCAAGATGTATCATGCACCAGAAGCAGCCAAAATGTACCTGAGATGAAACCTGAGGGCAGCAAGCCATTTAACTGTCACCGAGTCTTGTGTACCTAAGACAAAGTCAGAGACATTATGAATCATTAGGCAAATTATGAATAGAGATATGTTTAGGGGTAAAGGACCTGCTGGCAGATAATTTACATTTATCCACTTCTGTGTGAGCAGACTGAACAATGCAGAGCATGAGAGACCTGAGAGTCTTCCTTCTTTATATTATTACATTTCAGTTACCACTCCCTCTCTAATGCATACTGCGAAACATCGCATAATCATTGCAGCTCTTTCTGTAAATATCACACTAGAAGGCTTTAAAGGGCAGAGAGACATCATGTTAAAAGATGGATGTGTTACTGCTCCCTCCCTGCGTTCCAGTACCCATACTACCTACTATTTAGTATTCAAGAAAAAGATTAAGTATGCCCCAGTAGGTAGTATGGAAAATGCAGAATGCCAGAAGTACTAGGATGTTCTACTACATCTGGTCAGATTTTGCAGAATGCAAGCCAGCATGCTTTTCTGGCCATTCTGACCCACAACCCTCTGCGCAGCGGAAAAACACGTCACATACGTCACATTGTGTCACTCAGATACAAACAAAGCTGAGACAGATGACAGATGATTGACAGAATGACAAGCACCGCAATGACAGACAACAGCGCATATAAGTGTAAGCACGTTATAAGTTTTGCAACTCTATGTACAATTACTGTATTAATAAACTACTGCTGCACAAAGCCAAATGAATAAATGAGTGCAAATGGCAAGTTACATTTGAACGAATATCACCTTAGAATGGCTCAGAAAGCGTTCTTGCTCAACTTGTACTCCAAATTTTTGCACTGAGGCCGAGACGGATATAGGAGCATCAGAGTCAAAGTTCAAGGTGCACCATCATGGTGGAGTAGTATGTCCCAATTCTTTGCATACTGCATGAAACAGTATGTAGTTTGCGAGGGCAGCTGCAGTATGTACTACAAGTGAAAAGCAAAAGTATGCGATTCAGAACGGCTTGACTCACATATTTCTCAGATTTGCGTTTTTTTTTTTCCTTTATTCTTTGCATATTTTTTCCTTCCTTGTGTTTACACTTAATATTGCATAAGGAAAACAAATCAGAGGAGCATCCCCCGCACAGGACAAAACACACCGTTTACATTCAAGACATGTACGATTAATTAAGGCATTGGAAAACATAAACACACAGTAAGAGGCTTTTGCACAAAACACCAAGATGTTTAACATGAAAATATACATTGGAACCTGTAGTGACGTGTGCTACATAATAAACAGAACCATTGTGTTGCATGAAGTAACATGCTCAGTGCAGTGACAGCCACAGGCAACTTAATTCTTAAGAAAGGCCTATAGTGTAAAAATAGCAACAAAGCAAGCACTCTGCTGCTCCTCCACATACTCCACAAGGTCAGAGGTCACCTCTAGGTCCTCGAGGTACCTCGCTCATTACAAGCTGCCACTGCTATCACAGTGGGAGGATCTTTTCTGTCCATGAGTTTAAGGATGATGGTGACGTTGCCGATACGGCTGAGACGTTTGTGATGGGTGTGACTTTCTGCGAGTCCGCTTCCGAAGACGCCTCTGATGCATCAAAAACTGCAGGCGTTCGAGCTTATAGTGCAAAGCTTGATTCTCCTGTGTGGAGGAGTGGAGGGAGTGACTCTCCCCGCCTACAGGAGCGGGAAGAAATGACAGTTTGTTAGACATGGTACTCCAAAGTAAAGATGTGTTCTGAATAATTCAATCAATGGTAAGATATATTCACGATATTTGTATTTTTATGGGTAGAAGAATAAAGGGTGCAAAGAAGCAGACTCATTAAACTGAGTTCCAACGCAAGACTTAAATGATAAAGCCGGGGTGTTATTTACTAGTCCCTCATCAGGGCAAATATTTGACAAAAGCAAATATAGTGACGCCAGACAGAGTTTTGGCGTCAAGTTTTGTAATGCAAGAACACACCAAAATGCTTTTGTCAATTGTTGATCCAAAGGTCTAAGTATACACAGAAGTCTAGAAAAACTGGGAATAATCAAACGAGAAAGCAAATAAGAAATAAATGAATCGAAACTCATTCCAGAGGTAATCAAGTTAAGGGAATGTAAGAGTCACAGAAGAAAAAAGGTGAAATATGAACTATAGGCCAACATAGAGAAAACACATTCAGCACTTCATGAGGACCGCACATGGCACAAGGAATACAGCATCATAATGCGATGTTTAGTAACTGCGCCAGTATATTACGTTTTATTGCTTACAAAATAAAACGGGTAAAACTCACCTGCAGTTTCACCGAGGTGCTCGGCCCGCTCGGCCACCAGTGTCTGCTCCTCTGCTGTTTGAGGCTGAGGGTTTGAAGCAGGATGCTGGAGATGAGGAAGGGCAGGTGAAGCCCCCTGGTGGTGAAGGGCAGCTCTGAGGAGGTCATTAAGGATCTGGAGAATGATGGCAATACCGCTCCGAGGATGGCTGATGCTGCTCTGACTGCAAGGGGCCAGAGTGCCTGATGGGATATGAAGAGAGCAGGGACAAAAAGTACAGTGGATGAAAATGAAACACTAGTACAGACTGGCACAGTAGACCAGCAAGACTCAACTTTAGCAAACTCACCAGAGGCCAATTAATTAACAAACAATTAAAAAATATTCTGAAAGAAAATGAACCCTTTAAAAGCACATAATTTACCCATCTTGATATTATTTTCTTATTTTGTATTCCGAGTAATTTACTTATACCAGGACTGACACTGGACCTTTATGACAGATAAATGAGATATTTTCCATTTAATGTTGGAAATGTTTTGGTTACATTTGACAAAGGTGTAAATCTATAGGTGGAAACTCTTTAATCATGCAATCGCACAAATGTTGGATTAATTTATGAACATCACGCATGAACATGAACTGCTCCAACCAGGAACAGAATGAACAGCATTTTGAAGATCTTCCATTTGGAAAGGCACATTTAAGGGGTCAGAATTATCAACATTTCTGTGTAACCGTCGCTCCTCTGCAGCTAGTAGTTAGTTGTCTTCCGCTGATAATTCACCATCTGATCCGTACTGTAATTTATGCAGACTGAAAGCTCATCGTGCAGTCTTGTCTCTGTTACTACCAGCTTAAAATATCTTATCATACAAAACCATCCAACTGCAGAGCCCTCACTATGAGGTGTAAACAAACCAAGAATCATAATTCAGATGTGTATCTACTCATTTATATTGTGAAAATGGTCAGCCATCTATGTGGCAACTTATGGTCCATTTGCTGTAATTTAAGTATCACTGCAGAAAACATTAGACCTGCAACTATAAGCTAACTGATTGATTAATATATCTATTAACTAAAAAGTTAATACATTAATAATCAATAGCAAGAAATCCCACTGAATCACTGCCTCCAACTAGTAGTGATATGCTGCTTTTTTGGTCACATAATTGTAAACTCAGTATCTTTTGGGTTTAAACAGATGGTGGGCTAAAAAAAGCTATCCGAATACATCCTTGGGTTATTGGAAATTATAAATGTGCAGTTTGTTAATCAAACTCACAGACTTACCAGAAAAAGTCCCTGAAAAGATGCTTGGAGAGTGGCTCACAAAACTTTCTATGACGGCTCCTGGCTGCTTGCACTCTGCAGTGGATGAAGCATGAAGGTCACTCTGCAAAACAGGAAGAAAACACGGAATCTCCCTTTATGAGGAGTACAACCAGTGGAACTATTAAAAACTAGACATTTTGAACTCTAAACTGACTCATTATGCAAGTTTTGTAATCACTAGCCTACATACTAATACTACATGACACCATGACAGTGTATTGTGATTATATTGATTTTCCAAGTGAATATTTGAGGATAACCTCTTGGAAAGTTGAGGCTGGCGCTGGGCTCTGGGGTCCAGGAATGGAGCCAGTGGGAGCAGGAGAACAGACCGGTGTGACTGCTTGTAGTGGAAAACTGGAATGTGGACAACCAGAAGGCAAAGATGGGGTGGGAATGCTGGGAGAAGGTGTGTGTGTGGAGTGGGGAGGACAGGGCGGATGTGGAGATGCGTGGTGATCACAGGTTGCAGCCGGGGCAGCGGTGGATAAGTCGGATGTGGGAGCTGTTGAGCTAAGGGAACTCCTGGCTCTCTGAGCGCTGAATTGGGTCGAGGATGAAGAGTCAGAGGAGTCCCGGGCTGGAGTGGAGGTTGGGGAAGCAGGTGAGATGCTGCATCCTGTGGTGTTGGTCACAGCTGAGTCAGCGTGGCTCATCTTGACGGCAGAGGGCAGGCCACTCTTAAGCTTGCTGCTGCTCCCTGATTTCAGGTGCGGGTGCTGCTGCAGCTCCGCCACATTCTGTGCAGACAGCTGGAGCTGCACGTACATCACATGTGCACCGATTCCCAGGTTGATGGTCAGAGGTGAGCGCCCAGACAGGAAGTCACTGATCTGTCAGGGGGGGAAAAAAAATTTAAGAGATAAATTTACAGTTCAAAGAATTTCTGTCTTTTTAAATTTGGCAAAAACCATGGTTACCCTTGGTAACAGCATGTGCAATTTAATAAAATGGCAAATTCTCACTAAAAGCAGCTACTTTGTCAGAGGAGCAACTGGTGTGTCTGCCGTGTAAACTTTTAATTAAGACAAAAGCAGAAATTAGTGCCAACCAACAGCATCCAACATGAGGTTGGAGTTCATGAAAATCTTAAAGATTATAAGTTTAAATAAACTAAAGAACAAAGTCCACTGCTTTACCTTTCACTTCAAGTCAGGTGTGTAGCTGTATGTGTGTGTCGGTGTGTGTAGCAGTATGAACGTCAGATCTACGTCATGTGCACTTCCTTTCTAGAGAACATGATGCAAGATAATTTGCATGTGTATTCATATTTTTCTAAATAGATGGAAATAACAATGCTTGGGGTTATTTATTGCTTAACAGCTGAATCATTGGCTGCTTTCCACTGAAACCATGTATCTCCAACCTCAGTCATTATTAAAGAAAAGCTGAGGGATTAAGTTTCTTAAGAGTGTTTTAGAAATGGCCATACTTCCCAAGCAATTTAGGCATTTAAATTTCCACAGGATTATTTGAAAAATGAACGGTCACAAAGTGGAAAAAAAAAAAGGTTGGTGGCTTTTAAAGGTCAGTAGTGAGACGGCGTGTTACTCAACAAAGTATGCGGAGAAAAAACACCAGTGCATAGTTTGAAGCATTCTTTCCAACCTCACCTCAACAAGCAACAGCGAACATTTAGATTTAGACTAATGTAGGCTAATTCTCACCTGGACCTCGGTTAAATTTTCCAAAACGTCCATCACAGTCCTCTCAGCTCTGGCAGTGGAGCACTGTGGCAGCAAAAAAATGAGAACAAATCAGTTTTCTACATAAAGTGAATTGTGATTAAATGTTAATTATTCTCAGTCTAAGATGTGCATTGACTTACTTACCACTAAACCAGCCTCAATGACAGGGACCAGGGTCAGTTTGCTGCCATCTGCTACACCCAGCTCCAACAGTTTCCCTGTAGTCAGCTGCCTGCCACATGCCCAGCACACAGTGGCATAAATTGACCAAATACTAGAAACTAATGTGTTTGATCTGCACGGAGCACCGCAGCGGTGGAAAAAAAACAACTCACCTGTCTTTGTACAGGAGGACGATTCTGTCTGTCTGCAGTCTGAGTTTTTGGGAGATGTGTGTCCTCAGTCCCTCCACAGTCTCTCCCCGGGGTACAGTGAGCTCCACCGGGCTGCCGGTGGTCGAGGTGATGGACAGACGCATGGTGGACTGGCCGGTGCAAACCCCAGACCCGCGGCATGCAGAGCGGCCGGGGGTGAAGCCACAGCGCTGCTGCTCCATTCAGCTGATTTCTGTAAAAGGTCTAAAATAAAAATCTGATTCTGGTCGCTAGACGGAATTACACTTTTCAGTCTCGCAAAAGCATTTTTTTGTTTTTTAAATCACAGAAAGGTTCCTCCCCCAGCCGGCTCTTTCCCTTCTGGTTGTGACAAACGCAGCAGCGTTACTCCACCGAGCGTAAAAGACCCAACACTGCCAGTGTACGCCCCGCCCACAAAGACGAACAACCAATCAGCGAGAGCGACGAGGCGAGTCAGCCAGTGCTGTCCAATCAAGACGCCTGCTTCCTCACGTGGCTCCTCCCTGTTTTGTGCTTCACTCACCATTCATAAATGATGCAATCTGCACAGCGCTGCAACATTTTGTACAGAGTGTCAACATGTCAAAATGTCCCGAGAGACACAGTGTTGAAATTTGTAAGACGTTGATCAACTATTTACATTGCTAGAAGCTTCAGAAATAAATCACAGAATCTCTGAGCTGATCACTTATAGTCTCACCAAAACAAATCCTCTATGTGAGGTTTTTGTAATTATGGTCATGATTATAAACCATATGTTTAGGTTTTTTTTTTCTTAAGGCACACGTTTTAATGTGTAAAAAAAACAACAAACAAACAAACTGTGTGACATTTTTACATTAACCTTTAATTAATCTGTAGCTAAATGTGTTGCTTGCACAGTAACAGCTACTTTAAGTTTGAAATATGAACTGTCGGTAAGGTGAAGGCCTATATCAGTACTTTTTCCCTTATTTTCTATTTCATTGTTCAAAAAAAAAAAAAAAAAATAGCCTGAATTTTTTTATTTTTTATGTGTAAAGATGAGGGAAGTCATACGATAGCCTACAGATTGTCAAAACCCTATTTAAAAAAATTTGATTTTGTACTATATAAATAAATAAAACTCAATTGACTTAATTACATGTCTGTAAACTCCAAAGCATAAAGCACAACTTGGAACGACAATATTTTACAAATATCTTAAAATTTAGAAAGAAGAGTTTTTGGATTTTTACATAGTGATTTTTAAACTACACTAACAGCCTAGACCTTGGAGTTAAGTGAATTTTAAAACTCAAATTAAGAAATTTGACTTAAAGATAATTTTTCCTCTCTCATTTTTAAATTTAATTAAGATCAAATTCAGTCTACTTCAAGAAGGTTAAAGGAATATTCTCAACGATTCCTCATTTTTTCCTTGTGAGCTCACATGGATGCTGAAATCTGTCTCTCTGCTGAAGGGAAACACCCTGAACTGTTCATCCACATCTGTGGATGCTGTATAATCTCACTGTTCAGTCACTGGGAGGAGACGTTCAAAGGCAGCTACCGCCCTTTGTGTTCTGCAGTCCTCTTCATCCCCGGCTGTTTAGTATTCGTGTGCCTCCTCTGGTCCACAGCGGGGTCTCGGGCTGCACCTGTCACATGATGCACGGTGGAGAGGAGCAGCTTGGAGTAAAAGTGACGTAGAAAGCCGGGGAGGGCAGAGAAATGCAGCTAATGTGTGTCTCCTAACTGTGACTAAAAATAGCCCCCCCCCCCTTCCACTTCATCCAGTCTGCGTCACTCCTCTTCCATATCGCCTGCCTCCCTTCCTCACCCAGCCCCCACACTCACGCCTGTCCACGCTCACCTAAAAGCAGACATGTTGGTCTCATTGTGTCTGAAAAACAGCAAACTGTGCATCTTTTCCTGTTCTGCTCTGTTTCCCTTTGCATAGCTGATTTTAAATCACTGGTATTTGTTTCTACTAATATACTTCTTATATACGTATATATATATATATATATATGTTCTGGAAATGTCAGAGATATCCTCAAGATTGCTGTCACACACACACAATAAGTCAGATTTAAAGCTATAATCGTCTTAATATTCAATGGAATTCAAAATGAGTCCCAGGCAATCTGGTCTTGGTCTTTTCTCATTCTAAGTAATTTAATGAACTCAGTGTCCCTGTGAGATTTTGATATATTCTCCCTGAGGGTCCCACACCCTCCCTCCCTCTGTGCGAACATTTCTATGGCAGCATGTCACTCCAACGTTTCACCGAGACCAGTGAGAAGGGAGAGCTGGCTGCTTTACATTCTTTGGACCTCACCGACAACGATTCCACAGGATGTCCTACTCTCCAGAGCATGCACAGACGCAGCTCTGACGTCAACCATCCAGGAACACACACACACATACACACTGCGCTCATCCTCTCCTCCACATTCCTCCTACCCTTACACGGCCTCTCCTGGCACCATTTCCCAGATGTCTCAACCCTCTGGCACGGTGCACCTTAGAGTTCCTGGAATTTCAGATATCAAAACATTTTGTATTTGAGGAATCGGTCGTTAATATTTCATCAAGACTCTCTCCAAGAGGCTTTCACCATGTCTGAAAATACAAAAGCACAGATGGAGGAGAGATTTATGATTCTTCGTGACCTTAAATGCTTTGGTTTATATCCTTAACTGGGAAGAAAATCCCAAAAAACTGCTCAAATAAATTTCTAATCGGTGAGACAGTGGAGTGGAAGCGCTGCTGGGTCTTTCAGATGATCACATACAGGTGCTCTTTGGAAACTTTGGGTGTCTTCTACTTATTTAAACTTAGGAAGGGTTCTTTGCAAAGGTGAAAAACAATCTTGTTGAAAATCATAAGGGGCAAGTCTCCTTCTTAAACATTCCAAGGCATACTGTCGGATTAGTGTAACATTGAAATGCCTTTATTTTACATGGCAATGCAACCAATGCTGGTTGTTTTTTAAACATTGTTCGTTGTTCTTCTGTCATCTGTTCAGCTATACACATGAAGCCCAGCAGACCCCCAAATACTACTTATTTCTTTATAATGTTTATTTTATCAGGATAAGTCTATGGACAAATGCCACATGATACTACAGCATTTATAGCCTGATGAATGTCCCTAGTTATGCTTTTGCAAATGCATCTAAAAGCAACAAGAAAACACACAAATAAGCACAAAACATAAACAGTAATGCAATATAGTTACTGTGAAGCTCAGCAACAACTGCCACATTATTCAGGACCGCGTGACCGACCCCTCTTTAAAAGCAGTTTCAACTGGAGTGTAAAATGATCCCAAACATGATCTGTTTGAGTGCAAAGTGGTTCCACGGGAGTGTTTAAGAGAGACGCCATCTCACAGTTCCTCTTACTCGCACTCACACTCGGAAATTTATGGCAGGTGTGACACCGAGCACCTCAGGGGTCTGATTAATTACACTCTTATGAATAAGCTAACGATGTTTCAGATTAAATTCATCAGATTTAATTAAATAATCAAACTTGACATATTCAAGGCTGGGATTTATCAGCTTCTCATCCAAAAGGGTCATTGCACAGTTATTTATCACCTTTACGATTCTTGATTATTGCAGGAAACTGCTCATAAAAGCCAAGCTATATGTGACTTTTAAAAGACTGAATAACACATTCTTCCTCTTATAAATTAAAAGTTGAAATTACAAATGATAAAACTCACCCGTGCTAAATTTAATACACTCACAGGATCCGCTGCTACAGCTTTACTCGGTCTTGTACGAACATTAGGTTATGACTCTGCCTGTTCTCATCACACATGGCAGCTCGGTCAGGATCTCTGGGTGTCACTTTTTAAAGCAGGTTACCTCTCAGCATCTGTAAGGGGCACAACAGGCTTTTAAGTGACTTATAATTTGAGGCAATATTGGACATTCATAGCAATGGCTCCACCCCAGTATAGTACAGAGAGAAAAAGGCCTGAGAGGACAAAGGTCAGGGTTACACACAGGACAAAAGATCTCGTTGCAGTCAGTTGCTGCAGTCGAGTTGTATAAAACTGTAAACAGTCGTTAACTTGCTTTTACAACCTTCTCACCATTTTAACACGTTCCTCAGGTTAGATAGAAGTCCAGTTTAATACTTCACAGCTTTGGCAGTGCACCCATAACACTGTCAGACCAACAACAGGCAGAGATATCACCTTTCTTTTTCACATATTCTTCTCCCCAAAACCCGGCCCCTCCATTCCCCATGATGCAACTTGACCACCAGCAGAACTTTTGAAGACTTGGGTGTGTGATGCTAGTAGCAGCTAATGCAGCCTTCACACCTTGAGGAGAGATGAAATGCCGACTACAGAGGTTAACACCACTGATTTTTTTTTTAAAAACCTGTAGTCTTCAAACCCAGACAACGCTGTTGCGTAAGGTGGTTTATCAGTTTTTCACACCTCCTTCTGAAACCGCAAATACTCCTTTTTTTTTCCACATATGCAGTATCTGTAAACAACAGACTTTAAGGCGCAAAATCGGTGGAGTTCCCCTTCAAGGTCAAGATATTTTAGTTCTGAAACCAGAGCAATACACTGTCTATTAAAATTTAACTTATTAACTTCTTGCCAGTCTGAACCCTGTGAGAAAAGTGAAGTGACACAGCCTTGGACCAGTTAAAAGTTATATATGAGTTTTTAAAGTGCTGCAGCAGCTGCATAGATACTGATGAAACAGAGCTCCTGGGTACACAAACTCCAAATCACCACCATCACATCAAACAAGTCCCAAATCCTTGATAACCATATGCTGCGTTTACGTGTCAGATGTTTAAAGAGTCTCTCAGGCGTCTTGCTCGCAGAGTAAAGTCTCTTGGCAAAATGAAAAGAGGCAGAAGAGCTTGAAATGTCGTGAGACAGCATGAGAGGCCTTAAATGTTTACGCAGACATAGCATAGAAGACATGTGGTCACATTCCTGAATCAACAGCATCTTCTCTGCATCTGTCCAAGAAATGTGACACCTCACTCCTCCAGCAGACTTAGCTGTGTCGGGCAGCATAAGTAGGTCATCTTAGTCGCCCTGAATCGATGCCCAAATCTAACTGGTCATATGTGTTGTTATTTCTGTCACTTAACCAGCTGTTCTGGTGTTGCACCAGTTTCCTGAAGTTTTAGGCGACTGTTTGTGCACAGAGACATAAAATGGGCAAATCCACTAGCTCAGACCCACCGTCCTCCTTTCTGTTATCACACAGGTGGAGGCTAGACCACCTTCCACTTTGCTGCTGATGCATTTTCCATTTGTGCTGCTGCTTCATCTCTGCACCACATGAGAATGTGCACTGCAGAGGGTACGTTTGCAAAACATGGCCTTGGATTACAGTGTAAATAGCGTGGAAAGTGTTTTGATCCAAAACACAACAACACATAGAATAGACACATTATATAACGGTGTAAATAACTTAAACACTTGTGAAAATTACAAACACACAGATGTGGTTAAGTTAGGGTTGGACATACATTTTTAAAAGGGTTTAAAAATGCTGTAAAAATATTTAAATTGTTACATTTTCAGCATTTTGTAAGTTTTTACTCTTGTAAAGTATAGATGAAATGTCTATAGAGAAACACAGATAGAGACAGAGAGAGACTTGCTCTGAGTAACTTCACTGTCTAGAGTTGTCATTTGTTTACAACACTGCCAAACTTCAATTAAAAGTCATAACCATGGTGCAAATTCTCTAATTTGGACTTGCCTACTTCTGTTGAATCGGAGTGAAATGAAACTTTTCGTTATTTTGATTGGATCCTGCGACCCTTTACCGCCAGAGGTCTATACGTACATTAAGCCTGAAATCAAGAGTGCAACGCTGCCACCACGTGGTGAAACGTGAGACTACAAAAACCTCCACAGACCCGTCTGTCACCCAGCGCTGGAGCGCAGTGAGAAAACAGCGGCAGACCCAAATACAGCAAATGGAAAGTGTTAAAATATTCATCAGAATGTCTGCATCGATACCAAAAATAATCAAATTGGCAACCAATCAATCGCCCTGTCAGCATCTGCCAAGTGAGTCACTGCTGTGAATGAGGACGGGTTTTCTCCTCCATCTCACATCATCACCACCATCACCATCCCCATCATCAGTGCTGGTCACGTGGTGCGACGGGAGCGGGCGGTGGGTGTGTCTAATCGCGTGTGGTTTCATTCATAACTACAGTCTTTATTTGAAGCCCAAATTAAAGTATGCAGACGGGGCAGGCTGCCTGTGGACCGCCGCTGCTTACGGAGTCTACGGCCGGGTGAGTCCGATCTTTGTCCCGCTCGCACCAGAACAGCTGAGTGGACCTGCAGGCGTGCTCACGCTGTAATGTGCTACTATTTCATTATGTAAGATGAGGGATAGGTGACACAGCTCAGCTCTGGATAATCGCAGCATCTGTTTTAGTTAGAGATAGAGGACCACGGCGGAGCCCCCATGTCCGGCACATGAAGGCACCCGCGTGACTAATCGTGATTTATTCTCCGCAGGCTGGGAGCAGAGATGTGGGACAGCCCCGATCGGCGGGTTTTCGGAGGAGAGAGGAAGACGCCGCTGCTGCTGATGCTGAGGCTGCTGCTGCTGAACGCCGCCGGCTGCAGCGGGTCGCTGTAGTCCGCCTGCACAGAGCGGAGGGAAGCTGCTCCAACACCGCCTGCATAGACCGTAAGCAACACATCTGGAGACACATCTGGAGACCATCGTCATCCAGTCACACGTCAGAGTTAGAGCTGTAGCTATCCCCGTCCTCTTCCTCCACATGAAGCTGGACGGGCTGACTGTGCTCACACACTGCAAACATCAGTAGTCCAGTGACGGAATGAACTAGAAAGTGTGTGTGTGTGTGTGTGTGTGTGTGT
>JAPQLA010000004.1:10704827-10715947 GCA_029822935.1 Naso vlamingii | reverse complement strand
TTGCCTCCCTGCACCCCTCTGAGTCCACCAGTGCTCTAAGGGACAGACATCAAAATGTGTCTTGAACCTTGTGAGAAGTGGAAGGTGTCATACATGCACCCAAAGAATCAGGCGCCTTTGATTTGACCTGCAACAATACGAGCAGGCCACCTTTTCTTGTAGAGACATGGACCTAGACCTGACAGGTGTATGGTGTCAGGATCACATCAACGTTGAGCACTTGTCTTTCACCTTCTGTGCCACCCCTCCACGGCCGCTAGGGCGCGCTAAACACCAACTATGGGTGACATCAATTCAAGGAGGATGTCATTGAAAACACCTTCTAAAGCACATGACATCATTTGAGTGGCCATTAACACGTGGCAAATTAAACTTTTGCTATTAGTTTATCCCGTTATTGACAACGTGTTAAGTATCTACTTCCGTGTGATTATTTGGCTGGAGCTACGTGAGGCAATTCAACCTTCAGGTCATGACCGAGAGGCCTCGTGAAACAGCCTGAGGGGAATTAGGAGCAGCATACGCTAATAGTTTAATGACATTTGACTTAGTCAAGGGGTCCAATTAGTTTGATTCTTGAGCATCTTTGACACAATGACTAGTGAAAGTAAAAGCGCAGTAGTTTGCAAAGAAGTCACGTCCACCCCTCCCTCTGTCCCTCTCTCCTTTCTCCCCCCCTCTCTCTTCTTTTTCTTCTCTCCATCTCCCCTCTATCTCTGATTGGTTTTCTCCAAAGATAATTGGAAGCAAAATTTGATATGCTCAATGTCATGGACAGGACTGAGGTTTCACCGGCGTCTGCTGCCACCATGAAAAAGAAGGCGGTGGGCGGCAGCGGATGCAGCCACATCAGCGCTCCCAAGGCTGCCACGTCCAAATGCACAAGAAGCAGCAGCAGCAGCAGCGGCCAGAACTGTCTGGACTCCGGTTCTCCCGGCACACCGAGCGGTAACCAGCCCGGTGCGGCTAGCAACGTCGTGATGGACGAGACGGAGGATGGGGAAGAGGAGTCCAAGTTTCAGCATCCGCGACTGCGCCGAGCCGGGGGGAGCGGCAGCGGCGGAGGTGGAGGAGGCGGCAGTATCAGGATGAAGAACTTTACGCCAGGAGGGGGAGCCGCGTCCTCGGGTTCCAGGAGAAACTCCAACAAGGAGCCCTGCCACACGCAAACAGAGGACGCTACCGCCGCTCAACGGCCCACTGCTGCCTCCAGAGCTACCGAGACCCAGACACCCTGTCCGGGCGATGCTGCCCGGCGCAGCGAGACCAGCAGAGCATCTGGGGCGGAGGCGTCGGAATCAGCGGTGGCGGAAGAGGTTTTAAGCGCGACAGCGAGTGATGGTTGCAAAAGCGTCGCTCCAATTTCCAGTATGAAATGCAACAAAAACGGAGAATGCAGGAGGGACTCCGGTACCGGCAGCCTGCGCTCAATCATCTCCAAGCAGGAGAAGCAGTCAGGAGGGTCGGGGAGGGCCGAGGAAGGAGGGAGCGCCAAGCGAGGAGCCTGTAACTCGACCACCGCCAGCATGGACGGCTCGATCACGCCAGGCGGGTCCCTGACCGGGGGGCAAGCAGGAGAGAGCGCAAACACCGGCGCTACCCCCGTGTCCAGCGGTGTAACCGAGAAAAAGGACTCCAAGGTGTCCTTCTCTAACGCACCAAGCCGGAAAGCCTCGTCCTCGCTGCACGGCCCGACTCAGACTCAGACCCAGCAGCCCAGGAACTCTGTCACTTTCCAGAAGCCGGAGGATGGACCGCCAATTGTGCCCGCCGAGGATGCGGAGCCTCGGGGAAGCCAAGCCAGCTTCATGCAGCGGCAGTTTAGTAGTATGCTGCAGCCTGGAGTTAACAAATTCTCCTTACGCATGTATGGTAGTCAAAAAGCAGTGGAGAGAGAGCAGGAGAGGGTAAAATCGGCTGGAAATTGGATTATCCACCCTTACAGCGATTTCAGGTAAGAGCTGGAGCTGCAATTGGTTGCACGTTAAAAGTCTTGAGGGGCCCGTGTGGCTCCTCATTGTCATCTACAACTCACTTCATAGTGAGTAACCACTGTGACTCCATGGGAACACATGCATGCTTATTGTTCAAGGCTACAGGCTAATTTTTTTTTTTCCATTTCAACCTCATAATTAAATCTGGAGAGATTTTAATCGATGCGTTGCAACGTGCTGCCATTAATCCCCCCAAACAACCTGTTGTCAGGCAAATGGACTTGAGCAAAGAGTGCCCTTTCAAGGTTGTAAACAAATCCCATTCCAGTCTGTGTGTATACAGTAGCATGTCTGGGATGCTCAACAAGCCCGGCCTGCTAACACAGTGCGCTCACATTTAACAAAGAGGACAGCGCTCTGACGCTCGTTCAGACTCGTTAAAATGTCGTTATTCCCAAAGATCTGGTTGGTATTGTGGTTTAAGCTCTGCTTTGCGGCAAGAGCTGTGCTGACAGGATTTAGGCTACGCGCGTGTGTGTACGCGATGCACTCAGTAATGGAATGTCACCTTGAGCCAAGTGTGCGAAAACCTCAAGCATGCTCACTGGAGACATATCCGCCTGTGACTCCCCGGATCCTTCATTTTAAAGACGGATGCGCTCTGTTCAGCAGGGCGCAAACGCCGATAACCCAGCTGGACACCCAGCAGCTATTTTGTCGTACATAAATTTTGGGGCAATCTAAAGCCAAAAAGGCTCCTCGTGACTCTGGCTTGGTGAATTAGCCTGTGAGCTTCTTTTTTTTTTTTTTTCTCGACATGTAGCAGTCGCTGAATTGCATTCAGGTCAGAAAATCAGCATGGTCTGCTCTCTGCTGGGCTGCTCGCTTTCAGCACCACAGGAGTGGACAGCTCCCGTCTCATTTAGAGTCGGCTCGCGCCTCTGAGCGCTACCTTCAGACCCCCCCCCTCCCCTTCACAGCGCCATTCACGTTTGGCCCATTTGTATCGCATAACGCCGAGTCAGCCGACCACTCAAGGCTCAACTTGAGACGTGTTTTCAACAGCGGAGATGTCATTTGACGACAGGCCACTTTGGAGACTTTTTCCTCTAGCTGCAAACTCCCACGTGAAGTCAAGCTATGCTAATTAGCTGATGCTAATGCAAAGTCAAAGCAGCAAAGTTCAAACAGTATGATCGCGGTGGTTATTGTCGTCGCCGCGGAGTGGAGGAGTCAGAGCTTGTTGCGTAAGTCGCAGTGTAATGACTCAGCGCTGCACCTGTCCTGCAGAGGCTCCCCTGACAGACTCAGACCTCAGTGCTTTTACTCCCTCTGTCCCGTTCAGCAAAGTGCCACATCACCACTAAAGGTAGCCTAAATAGTTAGACTGTCATCACTTGGTATAAATGTTTAAATAGAGGCTCGATAAGAACTTAAAATGCAGTCTTATAAAGTGCACCTGATATTCTGTTTTAGGGCAAGGAGACCCCGCCTCTTTATTAACAGCTCAGACGCTCACCTACCATGATGATTTTTTATCAGCTTCTCACTTAATGACTTTTTCCAATTCTATCTATCTAGTCAACAGAAAATGTAAAAACATCCCTGATGGTAAAACATGGCTAAATTCATTGGCTTTGTCAAAGATTGGTGTTGACAAGAGGCCCGATTTTATGCAAGCCCTCCTCATGTTGGATGAAATTATTAGGGTTTTACAGTTATTTGTTCATAAGAGGTCTAATTTTTTGTGATTATTTCAGTTTTTGTCAGGTTAATTAAACATGCGAGCTCAATTTGTAAGTTTGCAAAAGGAACAAATATGGTTTTACAACTTTTCTACACATTGGGTTTGGATAATTGCAGAAGAAGAGGGAAAAATGGATTTTACATTGTAGTTCCCTATACTTATTTCTTCATGTACAGTAGTGGTGTGAGTGTATGTAAAGCAAATGTAAGCAGATCAGAAGCGTTAAGAATCTCCCTTTTTTAAAAACTTATTTAAATCTTGAAAAAGCAGTCTGTGGAGCAAAATCTACCATCATAAAGCAAAAAAAACAGCCTTCGTTATAAAATTATATTTTTTACTCCATAGACAATCAACAACAACAAGTTATTATAGGATGTGAATCTTGGTAGTTCAGCAGAAAATCTCTCTAATTGCTTTCTGCATGTTCAGTCGGCCAAGTGCAGCTCCTGCATTTCTTCAGCACTTTTCCATCTTGAGTTAGAAAGTCTCTTGTGTCTATCAGCTTTCCGCAGGAACTCTCTTTTCTCCTCTAACTCTCTTTTTGCCCCCCCCCGTACCCCTGTTAACACACTGTCATATACACACCACAACTACACACATGCCTGCTAGGTTCTACTGGGATTTCACAATGCTGCTGTTTATGGTGGGCAACCTGATCATCATCCCCGTGGGCATCACCTTCTTCAAGGAGGAGACCACGACGCCCTGGATCATCTTCAACGTGGTCTCCGACACCTTCTTCCTCATGGACCTGGTGCTCAACTTTCGCACTGGGATCATCATTGAGGACAACTCGGACATCATTTTGGACCCTAAAACCATTAAGAAGAAGTACCTAAAAACTTGGTTCATTGTGGACTTTATCTCCTCCATCCCAGTGGATTACATATTCCTCATAGTGGAGAAAGGGATCGACTCAGAGGTGTACAAGACTGCTCGGGCCTTGAGGATCGTCCGCTTCACCAAGATCCTAAGTCTTCTGCGTCTGCTGAGGCTCTCCAGATTAATACGCTACATCCACCAATGGGAAGAGGTAAGAGCATGACTGTGCCTCTGTAAATATTGTATTAAAGCTAATCACACAACTGTCAGTCACAGAGGAAGAAAGACCAAATCTAGTCTGTGATAAAAGGTCACTGATTTGCCTCCAATATGTTGCTTTTGGCTCGTGACCAAACCGACAATCTGCTTCTCTGTCTGCTCCGGGCGGCCTGCTCTCCTCCGTGTGGAGGCTCGATGGTAATGTTCTCACCTGCCACCTGGTGAGAAATGTCTAATGTCAGGAGGATGTGTGAGCTTTAACAAACTTTGTTTTCTAATTACTGTTATTGCCAACTCACCCCCACCCCGTCTCTCTGTCTTCTCCCTGTCTGACCCGGCAGTCCCACAGGTGGCATCAGGCAGTCTAATAAGAAACCTATTAAGAGGGCAAACACAGTTAATCAATTAAGACACCGGAGGAAGAGCAGGTGGGGTAGAGGGTAATGATAATATGCAGCACTAGGGGGCTGTTGACTGCGATTATATATGTAACTAATTGTTCCTTTAAAGGGATCAGAGAGGCTAGATAAGCAGACATCTCCTTTGAGGATTGACTGGCACACTTCTGATGTGAAAATGGGTGCTGTTGGAAAGTAGACTTCCTGCTTCTTGCAGACTGAACTCAAAGACCCACTCCTGGCCTTCCTGCCCACTCAGCTTTTATTTACTCTTCAAGGAATGCACTTTGTCAAAGAGGGGGGCCTGCTCTAGCTCTCCTCGAACTCCTTCATCAAGTGAAGGAGAGCAGCCTGCGTGACAGAAGGTCCAACGATGTCACGAGATTACGCGACTTTTCGTTTATGCCAGTATTGGCAGCCTGGTGTTGGCATTTTGCAGTGGTGAGCTGCGCAGTGGGGCTGGGCTGCGAACTTGACCTTTGGATAATTGGATTTCTGAAGATATGATGTGATGCGCATACACTCACACACAATGATGGGAAGCGATACTTGGCATGCATGGAGAATGAGAGCTGAGATGTGGTGCAGAGTGAGACACTGTCAAGAAATGCCCAGTCTTTAATGATCTGTCGTAGTTTATTTTGAAAAGTTTGAGTTCCTGTAGCTTTCTTGGAGCTGTCCATGGTGCTGAGCATCTCCATCAGCCAGCACAACACAATTGTATAAAGTACAGTTTCTGTCATCCATTCTCAGTGGAAAAGATATGACAAATGATTCTATTTTGTAAGTTGCTGATTGATAAAAACTGACAGTGAAAGCCTCATAAAGGTTAAAGCACCATTTAGAAAGATCAGCACATGTGATTCATGTCCAGTCTCATTCCTCCTCATCATCACTCCAATCACAGAGTATCACTTCTCCCTCAGTTGCACAAAGTAACACGACCCATTTCTTATTCCTTTATAATAGATTTGATCAGACTTTCCAACATGTTTTATCCTGACAAATGTTGTTATTGCTGCAGATTTAGACCTTATAAAGATTACGTCAGTATTAAATGCAGCCAGAGCACCAATAAGGACTGTTTCTGAAGTCAGTCAGGTGAGAGAGGATTGGCTTAAGTGACTGTCCAGTGACTCAGAATGATTGATGCGTGAGACGACATAGACTATCAGTTGTTAAGGATCATGATGGTCCCTGTCCATCACTTTGTGGCTTTGAATGTGTGTGTGTGTGTACATGTTGGCATGTCTGTCTGTGTTGTTAGCGTATCATTGTGCCTGCAGGCATGCGTGAGTGTTTCCTGTGCGTGTTTGAGCCTCTGATTGATGTCATGCGTCTCCGTGTAACAAATGTCTTTCCCGCTCCTGCTGCGTTTGATTTGGGACTGATGGGAACTTGTCTCTCCTAGTCATTAATCAAACCTGGTAAAACTGAAAGAAGACTGTGGCGCAGAGTGGGAAGCCAGTCCTGCTGTTGAAAATATAAATACAAAGTATTTGATAAACTAATGAAAACCATATTCACTGCACTCATTTATAAAATCCAGTATGTTATTCCTCTCTATGCATCTCAACCCAGTTTAAACTCCCCTCCCTCTCTTATTGTCCCACTTCAGATCTTCCATATGACCTATGACCTGGCCAGTGCGGTGATGCGGATCTTTAACCTGATTGGTATGATGCTGCTGCTGTGTCACTGGGACGGCTGCCTACAGTTCCTGGTTCCCATGCTGCAGGACTTCCCCTCAGACTGCTGGGTGTCCCTCAACAAGATGGAGGTGAGCGTCTGGGAATCATGTCAGCGCATACCAAGTTGCACATATCACTCCGGATCCTAACACTGGATTTGCATCTTTTACTCAGAGTTGATTGGGAAAGCGCTATCGGTGGTCACAGAAATATTGATTGAAGTTTCTGACCGTCCTCAGAAAAATTGGCTGAATGTTAATCAATATTTTGTGACCATGATGAACTAAAACAGGAACCTCAGCGCTTTACTGAGGATGTTGCCATCAGTAGAGGTTGAAAGAACTATTTTATTTTAAAGTTGAAAATGAATTTATGATCCTATCAATTTATTTTTGTGGCAACAAAAATAGATTGGAAGTTTAGTCTCTTGTAGTATCGGAGGAACATGGGTCATTCTACACAGATATAAATTTGCTGCAGGCTGAGTGTTTCCATTATGAGCACAAGCAGTAATAAATATAGGTCCTGGTAACTGAAGCCACACCAGCAGCTCTGTGAGGTGTTTAAACATATCACTGCTTTGAGCTAAGTACTAACATCAGCATGCTAGTCAAGTCAAATCAGTTTTATTCCTGTATACCAATATCACAAATTGCAGTTTACCTCAGGGAGCTTTTCATTCTGTACAGCATAGGGGCAGTCTCTCTGCTTAGACTTGCAATTTTGATGAAGAAAACTCCCTTAAATTGGCCTTAATAGAGAAAAAAATGGGAGAAACCTCAGGAGGAGCAGCAGAGGAAAGAGTCCTCTCCCAGGACCTACATTCATGCAGGAGATGTCATGTGTACAGAATAGACCAACAAAAATCAGGTTATATACAAATGATGTTGGCAAAACAACAGCCAAAACTATTTGCATGCATCTGCAAGATAATAAGCTTACAATGATGAAGTTCACTATCTTAGACTGGTGTTTAAAAATGCTAATAATTGTTGTTTTAGCAGTAAATACAAAGCACAACTGAGGCTGGAATAGTTTTACATAAAATATTGGAAAAAAATAAAGCAAAATATTAGCTTCTGGCTTACAGTCCTCTGATACCCTTCATTTTACTAAAGCCCTACCCTTTGTCATTGGTACACTGCATGCTGCTACCATGGATAAAAATGAAGGGTGCTTCAGGTTAGCAGCGGTAGTTATATATAGTGTAATTTAGATCAATATGGTCCACTTTGAAAACAGTGCAGTGCACTATTCAGGGGGCCATTATCATCCAAAGTGATGGCTGTTGCAATCGTGCCATTACTGATTCAGGAGGAAAAGTCGGTGTTTCTTTCCAACAAATCAAGAAAATTACTCATATCACTGCCCTCTACAGCAACATTCAGCCCGTGTGCCAGACACAGAAAACAACCGCAGGATACCACCGAAGAAGCTGTGAAAAAGACAGATATAAGCGCACCTCCAGATCCATCCGTGCCTCCTCTTCAGTCTGGTGGGGTGATGACAGGAAAGATAAAAGGGGAAAAACAGAGGGTAGGTGGGGGAATATGGCCAGGCAGCTGGGCTCTTTGTTGCCACGTCTCTCTCAGAGATAAAAGCTGGTTGTTTATAGGTCTGTCTGTCAGCCCAGCCTTTTACTGAGGGGAGACCACACTAACCCAGACATGAGGCACAGGTCCAAATGGGGTTTTAAACAGATTGGGTCCTGCTCCTCGACATTGTCAGAGCCTGCCATGAGTACTTGTATATTTCAGATTTAAAATATTTGCTGGATGGCTGCTCTGACCCTTGTTTTTTATTGGTGTACAAAAGTAATTTTGGATTAAACAACTTAATGTGATGCTGAGAAGAAATGCCCTCTCTTTAATGTCGGAATTCCCCTTTAATATGCCAGTCAGAGACATACTGTAGTTTTACTGGCACTCATCCATAGAGCTGGACAATACTGACAAAACCATATAATTAAATACAGACTCAGACTCTCAGATTTAAAATGTGGGAATATTTTGGGTCTGATGAATGGTGCTTTTATGTAATGTTTCATCAAAATTAGCTGATGGTGACATAATCTTGGAGAGAGGTAGAAGCATTTGCTATTTATATCACTCAGCTTAAAAATAATTGAAGTTCAGAAAGTAGATTCACATTACTGCTGGGTAACAAGATAATAAAAAAGAAAACATCTGAGCTTCACTGTTAACAATAAGCAGAATGCAGAGAATAAGAGACTTCAGTCAGAGCAGGTGGGTCCCTGAGGCTGACTCTGTCCATGTTCACCCCAAGTCTTTGATGTTATAAACTATTAAAAACTGCATCATGCATTTCCTTCAACTGTTTGCCCTCCACTGAAATTCAAACACACACATGCTCACACACGCACAAACGCTGTGTGTAACAAAGCAAATACTGAATCCTTGTATTGATGTTTTAAAAATAGAAGCAATGTAGTGAGGTTTGGGAGATGTGGTGATAAAAATAGAGCTGCAACTATTTGTCAGTCCCTTGATTATTTGATGGACTGAAAATTCATCAGCAGTTATTTAAGTAATGGATTTATTGCTGAAAACCTTTTTTTAAAAAAAAAAAACATTCAGGAGTTCCCATTCTTCTGTTGAGATGATTTCCATTTTAAATCATGTGAACTAAATCTCTGGTTTTGAAACAAAACAAAACAAAAAAATGAAGATGCCATCTTGGGCTCTGAGAGGTTGCGATTTGCTTTTTATCTATTTTTTTGACATGTTGTGTAAGAAATGATTTATCTGAGAAATAAAATATAATTCGCAGATTAACTGATAATGAAAGTAAATTACTTGTTGCAATCCTAGACAATAATATCAATACACTGATAAGCAGCTAGAGGTAGCACAAACTTCATAGCAAAACGACCTTAACTTCAAGAAAAAAATAATGTTTCTGCTTTCATAAGCTGATGACACTCAGGAGGACAACCTTGTGCTGTGTGCCGAGTTCTAGGATGATGAAGTTTGGAGCTGACAGGCCACTGACTCCTTCATTGCTCTCTATTTCTGTATAGTCAAAGACAGTCAGTCTCCTGAGAGCCGTCACTCTCGGACTACAGGGCCGCTCTAGCACAGTACAGGCCGCCTACAGCCACCTGAGACTGCCCCCCTATTGAGTGGCTGACAACTTGTAACATTAGCCATTGTGTTGCAGCCAGGCCATCCATCAAGCCCCGCACCCTACAGTGGCTGCGGTGGTGTGGGGCCCACAGGCAGGACCCATGGAGGGTGTCGCGAACACTCTGTAACTCTGGATGACATCCACCAACCACTAATTGGATTCACTGGAACTTGTAATACCCCAGGGAACATAGGTTGTTTCTACAGCACACCTTAACTTCCAACCAATAATTTCATTTCGTTTGTATTTAGCATTAGCTTTACGCAGCCCTGTCAGCCACATAGTTAATTTCCACGCTAGAGTGCATTTTGGTGGCAGAGCCTCGCCTCTCTCAATGGAGGCGACGGGGTAATAATAGTGACAGCAGTGGCGCTAACCGACAGACACAGGGTGTATAGTTTCAACACTGTAATTACAACTGTGTGTGTATCCAACCCTTACTGTATCCACATCACAGAGATGTCTCCTTCCTACGATCCCTCGCTGCCATCAGCAGGAGGGGCTTTGCAGCACAGTGGTCCACTCCCTTGGACATGATAAGCCGGTGTTAAATCATTTTGTTTACTCACCACATTTAGTTTGACCAAACAGTATTACAGGTCTGCTGCTGGACGTTGTAAATTTGATTTAAACTACTCCCTAAGCCCGTAACAGCATATAAACGTGAAAAGTGAAAGCAGCAGTCTCACCTCTGTAAATGGACCAGGAATTGGGTGGTGTTTGCTTCCTGGGCGAAGGGAGAGAGGATGTGATTATCGCCGTCCCAGAGGAACTCATGTGTTTTTGTTTCTGAAGGATCTCATTGTGCTGAGGACAAGCAGTCCTGCAATATCCGACTCCAACAAAGAGAAGAACTGCACTTAAATATCACACAAGTTTACTTGTGCCGAAAGCTGTTTCATCTGAGGTGCATAAGTTGCTACATGTGTAACAGTTACACATGGTGATGCCGAAAGAGGCAAAGTGGCATCCAATTGTAAAATTTCTAAACGAATACCTTGTCAGTTCAGTTACATTTCACATTCTCAAACTTTTTTGGCACGCCTCACTCCCGCTCCCACAGTTTTTATCAATCACTACAACGACAGGAGAAGCAACTAATAAGAGAAGGTTCAATTTTCTACATCAGCTGAATTTTAACAAATTAAAGGTCAGCATTTTT
>JAPQLA010000004.1:10450878-10462546 GCA_029822935.1 Naso vlamingii | reverse complement strand
GTAATACAGAACATGCTTTGAATTCCATAGAAAAAGCTGTGCTGTGTTCTATGCAGACCAACTAGCAGATGAACACTCATTACCATCATAAGAGACTTTGACTTGGAGTTGAGCTCAAAGACTTGTGACCACCTCTAGCGGGCTGGCAGATGCAGCGCTGCCGCTGCAACGCAGTCTGCGTGGACACCACACACATGCGAGGTAGATGCACACACTGCTCACACAGGCAGTGTGTCTCAGGCACGATGAACTACACTCACCAACATGTAACATGTCTCTTCTCTCATCTCTCCCTCAGGCTTGTTCGACACGAAGTTTGCTGGTAAACTCCTTTCTCTTTGGCACCATAAATATTTTTTATACACTTCTAACAGATTTTGTCATGCTCAACAAAGACTTCTTTCTTTATTTTTATTTTTTACATGTGACAATGTAATCCTGCAAGGGTGCTTTGAGTTTCAGTTCATGTTTACCTCTACTAATGTATGGCAGTTATGGATGCTGGTGTATACAATGCAGTTACAATTAGTCAACAGCTGTTGAAGTTCAAAGTTCAAAACACAGACCTGATGCATGGGACTGATAAGTGCGTATGTGTGTGTTTGAATGTATCAGTATACGTTGAGAAGCTCTTAGGCGTATTTTTTTTCTTTTTAACTGATCTGTCAGATTATGGTGCTCTATATATTTTAATCTGCCAGTGTAGGTAGTCTGTTCGTTTACATGCGCACGGCCGCTCTAGTGGCTGTAAATATTAAAATATAGCTTGTTTGAATAAAGGTTTTGCAGTTCAAAGTAGTGTTATCTCTCACAATAACCTCAGTTTACATGGTTTCAAGTTTAAGTCGTATTTGTGTTAAGGATGAACAGTAACAGAGAAGTATGCATCCTCCAGGAAATACAAAAACAACAACACTGATGTACCTCATAACAGGATGTACTGTACCTCATTCTAAGGTTCATTTTTTTGTGTGTGTGTACCGCTGTCACTGTCAAATAAATGCAGCTCTTTTACGACTTGCATAAAGTGTCATTTGATTTGTCATCATCAACTGTGACTGTAGGAAGCTGTGGTGCTTTTTCTTTGAAGGATGTGGTCGCAATTTTCATGTTTTTTTTGTTTTGTTTTTTTTTCAAACCAATACTCGCATGTCCATATATCTATTGTTTTTATGGGCGAGTTATTAATTGTTCTTTTGCCAAAACTAACAATGTTTGTTGTCAAATGAAAATGACCATCTTCCAAAGTTACAAGTTGGTAGAAATTCCCCTTTTGCGTCATTATCCCTTCACCCCAGCTCAGTCAGAAAACACAGGGGGAATTTTACAGTAAAAGCGGTTGTGTAAGGGGGGGTCTCTTCACCCCTTGAAGAGGAGGAACAATTACAGCAGTCATGAACTCTTTCAGTATTCAAGTTAGTGAGCCAGAGTCTTTAATTTTTTGCCAACTTGAGTTACAATAAAAAGCGGGGCAGCAAATACCTTGATATTTACATGCCTTGGAATAAACCTAACTCCCATGGACGAGCAGTGCTGGGCAGTGACTAGTTACATGTGATGAAATTATGTAATTTAATTACAAAATAAATATAATTGTAATCAGTTACAGTTACTGAGAAAGAAATGTTTAATTACAGTTACTTTTGAAAATGTTAGTGATTACATTTGAATATTTTCTGTTAAAAAAAAACTTATGCTTTATGTTGAATAATATTCATTGATGCTGTTCTGATGCTTTGGATTGGTTCTCTCTTTCGCAGCCCTACGTCTGCCATTAACACTGCCTGGTTTAAACATTTGAAAATGGTTACCAGTTAAAAACCATTTGTTAGAGATATAAAAAGCAATCAAATGTAATAAGTTACATTACTTGGATAAAGTAATTGAAATAGTTCCACTGCTTAATACATTTTAAATAGGGTAACTAGTAATCTGTAACCTATTACATTTCAAAAATAACCCTCCCAACCCTGCCGACACAAATAAATGCAGGCACACATTGCATGAGCATCACTCAATGCAGTTGGACCACCAAAACCATCTCATTGGTAGCCATGATGAACGATGACCACATTTAAAAATAAACAAACAGATGAATTAATGCGTTTACAGTCAGGATGCACAGACATGCGTTACATAGAGGTGAAACAAATATTGTCCTACACACTGACAGACACAATAGCAGTGACAGCAGCGGTGGCTTCGCGTTGATGCTCCCCTCTTGCTGCATGTGGCCTTTGAACCCATTGTTGTGTCGCGAGTGACGTCAGTGCCGTGTGCGGGAGACGGAGCTGCGTGCGCCTGGCGAGACAAAGGCGGCGGACCGACCGGGGTCAGGCAGCAGCGGAGAGCCGAGAATCACTGTTTTTTTTTAACTAAAAGGTAACCGAACTGCTAACCTTGGATTCACGCTACGGTATCCGTGACGATACGCAGGATGAAGACCCAGTGACACTCCCAGGATTATGCTTTGACTCTCCGCGGAAAGAAAAAACAACAGCGTCCTCTTTTCGTTTTTTAACGTTTTTCTCCTACGCCCCCCATTTAGCGTGCTAGTTAGTTAGCCGGCTAGCTCGCAGCGTTTGAAAGCACAGCACAGCACAGGTCTCCTCCTCCTCCTCCTCCTGGCTGCTTCTCATCTTTCTCTCAAGAACTGGGCGACAAGCGAGGAGAGGATCTCATCGACAAAGGCAAGTGAAAGTTAACCTCTGTGTTTTCTGCCCTTGTTTAATTTTAAAAAACAACGCGGCTGCTTTGGAGAATGAGCACAAGTTCGACTGTCAGAACAGGGCTAACCAGCTAGCTGCTCTGCTCCCAAACAAAGGGGTCGACAACGTGACTGAGTGCCGACTGTGTGGGACTAGCCTGTTAGCTTTGCTGTGGAAGCTAACAACAGCTTATTTCCCTCTTATTTACAGCTTTAAAATCCATCAGTACACTCAGAAGTGTCAGTAGTTAGTGCCAAAAAGGTTTTTCGTGTATGTGCAAGGAAATACTTTGTTCAGTTGTGTTGAAGCGGGCTTGCTTTATCCTGACAAAACAACCAGCCTCCCCCTGGATGGTTTCAGTTGTCAGACAAGGAGCAACAACAGACAAAGCAAGGCGCCCAAATCAACACTCTTAATGTATGCTGCTTTTTGTGAATGGTCGGTGGCTCCGCGGTGCTCATCTCCTGCCTGACTTTGTGTGTTTAGTGATAAGCAAACGTTTGACTTTTTGTTGTTTTTCAATTTTTTTTCTCCAGAAGAGGGTGAGCTCACTCCCAACAAACAGGCATCCGTGATCTGATGTGAGATCCACGGAGAGACTATGCCTAGCCCTTTATTCCACCCCGAGATTATGGACCACGACGTGGTGATTAGCAGCCAGCACAGCGGGGTCGGTCTGCCCCGTGAGACAGACCAGGAGTCCCGGGAAGAGGACCACCAAGAGGCGCTCCGCTTCGCTCTGGACCAGCTGTCACTCATGGCCCTGGAGAAGGTGGATTGTGGGGGCGGCGGTGGTGGCGGGGGCGGCGGACTGGTAGACACTCTGGATGGGACCCAGGGTCCCGGCTCGGAGGGCTGCAACGGTGTGGGCGGAGGGAGCTACGTGGACCTACAGATGCTGGAGCATCCCAACGGCTCCCGGGACTCGCCGACGTCCTGCTCTCCATCCCCGGAGTACTACGGATCGGGCGGGTACCACATGGCCGGATCACACTCCATGCTCCACGGGGAACAAAGCTCCGTCCTCTGCAGCAGGAAACGAAGTGTCAACATGACCGAATGTGTGCCAGTCCCCAGCTCTGAACATGTGGCTGAAATAGTGGGGAGACAAGGTGAGAGCATGTGTTTATGTTCGTGGAGAATTATGGGGTGTGCATGTTTGTGGACAGCTTGTCCAGGCAGCATGCAGCCTGGTGGTTCTTTGTTTGGGTGGCTGCCTGGTGAGAGGAGGGTCTCTGAACTTTTACAGCCCGAGCTTGGTGCTCTGCTCGGGCCTCACTCACCGCTTGCGTCTTTCTTGCTAAAATAATGCGGCCGCCCTTTGGAAAAGCCATACCTACTCGATGTCCACGTTCTTTTAGAATTATTTAGACAATGCATTGACAGAGTGAGTGTGTGAGAGTGTGGTTGATGGGTAGGAGGGAGGGGGAGGGGTGGGAGAGGGTCAGACAAAGCGGCAGATTGTCGGGAGTCTGGACATGTCTAGCAGCCTGCACCAAACAAAGGAATTATGCCGAAATGTGGCGCTTTTATGTATCGCAGATCTTAAGTGGCAGCTTTTAACGCGGGACTCGCATTCCTAGCTCATGTAAACGTTTGTGGTAGATTATCATTGGCTTTGTTGAGCAGATTGTAGGCTTGAAGCGGGGCAGCAGGCGCACAAACACGGGACTGGGCGGTGTTACGCCCTGCACCCAGCTCTGTCTGCCGCTGCTGCCTGCTCGCGGATGAGCCGCTGCGTTTTTCACACTCTAATGGTCGTTTTTTGGATTTTTTTCCACTAATACATGCCTTAGACTGAAAATATACACATGTTGGGGGTTTTGTTCGCCCGCCGCAGCCGCGCTAGCGTTACGGCATTGTTCTCTTTGTTTGAAAAAGCCATGCTTTCTGCTTCCCAGAATGACATCACACTCTGTGCGCCCTATTGGTCGGCGGGACCGGAGCGTCCATATTTAAAGAAACAGCACACAGATGCTGCTGCTGCTGCTGGAGGAGCATGAGTTGACACAAGCAGTGCAGCAGCTATTGACTCAGTGTTTGGGCAGACTGGCTCATCCTGCTGCTTCTGCTTATGTTATTTGATGTGAAAAGTGTCTGCTGCCGCGTTTTAAGAAAATGATGATGCATTAATTCACCACTTGAACTTGAGTGCTTTGTTTAATTTTTAAGGATTTATTACCCAATCTGCATATTCAGATATTTTTTTTAATGGCTGTGTTTGTTTCTATAAAAGTTGCCAGTTAATCAGACACACCTTCTGTAATTTCTGTAAATGAGGTTAAAAAAAAAAAGATTTAAAAACAAAAACACCAGCGACTCGAGTCAGAATACTGATGTTTATGTGCTTCTGCCTCTTCAGGTTGTAAGATCAAGGCCTTGCGTGCCAAAACGAATACCTACATAAAGACTCCCGTCAGAGGCGAAGAGCCAGTCTTCATCGTGACGGGACGCAGGGAGGATGTGGAGATGGCCAAACGTGAAATTGTCTCCGCAGCCGAGCATTTCTCTATGATCCGGGCGTCCCGTTGCAAAGCTGGAGCGCCTGGAGGAGGAGGCGGCTCTCTTCCAGGACCGCCACACTTACCTGGACAGACCACCATACAGGTACAGAATCCGCTGAGGCTTAGTCATGATATGCTGTGTTTTTGTTTTACTCCATCAGGTGACCACAGACTGACTGTATGTAACGTATATCTCTGACTTTGTGCTTCTCCTGTACATAAAATCATGGTTTTACGTTTCTTTTATCACTGATCCAGGTGAGGGTGCCCTACAGAGTAGTTGGTTTAGTTGTTGGACCAAAGGGAGCAACTATCAAGCGCATCCAGCAGCAGACTCACACCTACATCGTGACACCCAGTCGAGAGAAAGACCCCGTGTTCGAGGTGACCGGCATGCCGGAGAACGTGGACCGGGCGAGAGAGGAGATCGAGACCCACATCACCCTGCGAACTGGAACCTTTGTAGACCTGCAGGGAGACAATGACTTCCACTCCAACGGCACTGATGTCAGTCTAGAAGGTCTGGGGTCCCTGAGCGGAGGGTTGGGGGCATCGCTGTGGTCCAGGGCAACCGGCCATCATTCTGCCCCCCCTCCACCTCCACCCTCTCCACCTCCTCCTATTCCCATGTCCATGCACCACACCTCTGGCCGGAAGATGTCCTCGTCAGTTGCCTATCACACGCACAACGGTGGGATGAGCTCAGACAGCTTCAACGCTTCACGCAAGGCCAATGAGGGAGGCAGCCCCACCAGCCCTTTTAGCACAGGCTCCAGCAGTGCTGGAGGAGGATTCACTTTCGGGGGTGACTCGACCCCAGGGCTGCCCTCCTCAGAGGAACTGGGCTTTGAGTTCAGTGCCTCCAACATCTGGGCACCTTTTGTCAACGGTGGAACAGGCAATAAGACGGCCGGCTCCTCCCAGCAGCAGCCTCTCCGTCGCAACAGCAGCGGCCTCAGTGGGGGCGCCATCACTCCACGATTGTCTCCAACTCTGCCTCAGGACACGGGCGTAGGCCCCCTGGATCATCCTTTAGCCCGTCGTGCCCAGAGCGACCCCCTCAGCACTCTCTCCTGGCTACAGTCCGGCACCACAGGAGGCGGCTCCTTCTCCGGAGCGTCCAGCTCGAGCTCTGGCGGCTCGTCGACCGGTTACTCCTCCTGCTCAGCCTCCTCCTTGCCTGGTGGCTCACCCACTGACTCCGAGGGAGGCAGCAGCGGCGTGGGACTCAGCTCCGGGATGCTGAGCCGGCTGAAAGGTGGCTCTGGCCCCGGGGTCGCGGGTCTGGTTGGCGTCAGCCCCGGGATCAACAGGGACTGCTTTGTGTGTTTCGAGAGCGAGGTGACGGCAGCCCTGGTGCCTTGTGGCCACAACCTGTTCTGCATGGAGTGCGCCGGGCAAATCTGCCAGTCAGCCGACCCAGAGTGCCCCGTCTGCCACACCCCGACCACACAGTGCATCCGCATCTTCTCCTAATGCCCTGGCAGAGGCTGGGGTTGGGGTTAGTTGGGGGTGGGGGTGGGGGAGGGTGGGGATATGGGGAGGGGCAGGAAGAAGACAGGAGTGGGGCACCAGCTGTAGTGGAGCGGATGGAAGGATTCACACTAATAACCTTCTCACACACATGATGGACCACAATAAATGCATTAATAGAGATGATGATACTATACGGATGTTGATTTATTGCTGATAACTGTCAAGATTAATAATAACAGTAATAATATTAATAATAATAACTGACTGATTTTGAGAGTGAAGTTAATTGAAACTGATCTGCAGACAGTTGGGGCTCAGACAGTCTCTCGGTTGTGAACTTATGGAAGGAAACTAGTGTCTTATCTCTCTTCAGGCCTTCATTTTGACCCGGAGCAGCCCGCGCTGCTGGCTGCGGGTCCGTCTCAACATTTCTTCATTCTGGCTTCTTCAGATCTCTGCCTGCTTTCTCTCTCACAGCCTTTCCTTTTGACACTTTTGTACTTAACAGATATTTTTCGATGAAGCTGTCAGTGAGGCCTGCACTTTTCTACTCCTTATTTTAATGTTCTTGACAGAACTGTTCCAACAAATCCCTCGCCCTCTCCTCTGCTCTCACTCATGCTGTTGTATGCGACACGAGGCGGCGGGGTTTGCTATTTTTCTGTAAGCGTGGAACTTTTTTAAAGGTCGGCATTTAGTCAGGCACCAAGCGGAAACAACACACTCGAGGGACCTCTTATGGATGAATTCCTGTTTCTCGTTGCCACACAAAAAATTAGCCATCAGTGATGCCAAATGAATGCTATTAATAGACGTTGCTTAATTCTTGATCAAATTCAATAACATGTCGGATGTATTTGGATGAGTCTGCCCCACATTTCAAATGTGGCTGCTGCATTGATTCTCATTAATTATCCTTTAAGAAGTGAGAAATGAACCATTAGGAATCCTGTAGGAATGTGTCAGAGGTTTTCTGTACGTTTGGGCTGCCTGACAATCCCTTTACATCTCGTGTGTGTGTGTGTGTGTGTGTGTGTGTGTGTGTGTGTGGGAGAGAGAGAGAGTGTGAGCATACAATGTTGTTACGCTTTCGGGACCTTTTCTAGTATAAACACAGACCTTGTGGGGACCATTAGTCCTCATGGGGACCGAAGTGTGGTCCTAGTGAGGCAAACGTCATTTCTAAGGTCCTGGTTATGGTTAGAGGTAAGGTTTGAATTGAGGTCAGTATATGGTGAAGGTTTGGCCAGGTTTGGTTATGGTGGAGGTCAGGCTGTCCACAGTAAATGCAAGTCCATGCGATGTCTTGTTGTGTGTGTGTGTGTATGAGAATAATGTCCCCATGCTGTTTGTTACGTGGGCATCATTGTGTCCTCACTTGGAGAAGGTCTGCTTGCTGTCCTGCTGCCCCTCCCCCTTCCTTCGCCTCACTCTCAGTCTTATCGGGAAGGCGATGCTCCGATCCATCCACACCAGAACATTTTCCCCTCACATCCACTCGTCTGTTACAGATTAGCTCATTTAGCATTTTCTACTAGTTTTTGACTCTTGACTGTCGAGTGTGTGGCTAACAGACATGTTTAGAAACTCTAGGAACAGATAGGGCTTTTCTGTCGTCACACGTGAATGTTTTATCTGAAAAACAATACGAAATGATAACAAGGGGCTCAGTTGAATTTTTTGTTTTGTGCACTGTTGGTCCCAGCCCCTCTAAAAAGAAAGGAAAAAAAGAAACAGCTCTTACTGTTTTTTGTTTTGGTCTTCCACCCCACTCTCACAGCAAAGCTGTATGGCACTCTCTCTGATGACACGCTGTCATACCCACATATCGCTGTACTGCTGGCTACATGTACTGCACTACATGGTTCGTCGTTCCAGATTTGTCCTAAGTCTCCTCACATTACTGAGTGACTCACATTGAGGCGGTTGCATCCTGTTTCGTGTTTTCTGTTATTTTTTGAAATTCAGTGCGAGTTTGCAGTAACTGCCTCCATTAGTGTTAATACTGTACGTATGACTCGAGCGATGTCTGCGCGATGGTAAACGGTTGCCATCAGTGGCCCTTAATGAACATAGATGAAATCCGCTCATAGAATGAGACAAGCCATGACAACAGAATTAAAAGGACACAGCTAATTCTCAAAGGGCTTCCTCTTGACTGCACAGACACACGATCACATTTTTAGGCTCACACAGTAGTTAGTATCAATTTATCCTTTATGGCAGCTAGTAGCTAGGTCATCCAGGGCTTCCAGACACTCTTTGTGTTCAAATCCCAGCAGCTGCAGAATGTTTTTTTTTCTTGTTTTTTTTTTTTTTTTAAATTATTCGATTCTAATTGTCCCTACACGGTCATTACATGCGGATCCTGTTAGAGTGTAGGGCGTTGCAGTCGCAGATTGCGTGGTCTGTCAAGGAAAAAAGGGTAACTCTACTTGAGTAAATGGGCAGTTGCTGCTGTGCTTTGGTGCTCCAGCCGGTTTAAAGTTAAACTTCTTTGCTGTGTGACTGTTTGTTTGCTATTTGGGTGACGAGGGCGCTCTAATAAGCCTCTGTCGTGGTCGAGAGCAGCAGTGCACTACTTTATGTGTCCACATGTGTAACGAAAAACCTGCCCAGACGTTGAACCGGTCGTCTTTGTTGAGACTATCTCATGGTGCTTTGGTGCAACTCCCTACTGAAACGCGGTGATGATCAAAAACCCATTAGGTAGTGGGGGGGCCTTTTTTAGTTCTCCAGTGCACTGCAGAGCCGGCGACTCTGTTCTCATTGCGGTTGAAACGGGCAGCCCACCCTCCTCGTCGGGGCTCCAGTGTCAAACGTCACAATTAGTCTCACGCAACACTCAGAACAGATGCAGGGCTGCGAGTGTGTCCGAATGAAAAGATCGGCCGTGGCTGTTGTGTGAGTCTGTTGAGGCCAATTTTGAAAGTCCTCCTTCAACCTGTTGACGTGTTAAAGGAATAAAATGTGTTGTATTTGCGAGAGGGTCTAATGTAAATCCTGGATGTTGCACCGGGATGTTTCTGGCCAATGAGAGAGTGTTGGGGTTTAATGTACAGTAGTTTAATTGTTAAAAAGGTACAAATTTTTTCAGATTGACTGCTGATTTTTTTTTTTTTTTTTTTTTTTTTTTTTTAGCCAAACTTATCCCCTCCCCCATTTCCTTCCTAAAGGTTTGAAAACAGGGTTTCCTGAGGCATGCTAGCCCGTGACCTCTGACCTTTTTTGTGATTAGAGGGGGGGATGTGAAGAGAGCCACGCCAGTAAGGGGTGATGGACACCCCTCAAGCCTCCGCTCTCCTATTTTTTGCTTTAATTCTCTTTGTATGCAGAACCAAAATGTAAAACGTCAGCAAACTAGGTTTCAGGCCTGACCTGTGTGTGTGTGTGTGTGTGTATATACCCTGAATACAATCATTTGGGATCTTGTTTTCAAAAGCAAAATGACTTATTGAATTGAAGATAAGTGTAGTTTCTAAAGAACATGTATCATTATTTGTAAGTTAACCATCTGCATGTCTTCAAGCCACCTGGCATTAGCTAATAATTTTTAAGATAAGAAAAAAAAACTTTTTACACATTTTATTTTTTACAGTTTATTTGCTTACCTAAATATCCCAGACAATAATGTGACCCTTTTTATTACTTCAAATTTATTTTTATTTTCCATTTTTTTATTTTCCTTATTTCCTGTGTACTACATATAGGCAATTTATAACAAAATGAGAAAATTATTGAAGAAATTTTAAAATTGAAATATATTTTATTTGAAAGTTTATGGACCTTTTAACCGTGAGCCGGGAAAATTGTATAATCATATAATTTGAGCTGACTTGACGGTTATGAGAAATGTATCAAGAGTTTTATTTTTTATGCTTCTTTAATAAAGTCTTGTTTTTGGTTTCATTTTTTTACTGTAAAATAAGAACTTGCGTGTTGCGTTTTTATTTCTGTTCTGTGTAGGAATGTGCAGCAGGCTGAAACACCTGTTACTCACCACATGGTGGCAGTATAGACACACCTGCAGCAGATAAGAACATTCAGAATGTCAGACATGTTCGTCTGCTTGTTAGAGTAAACATTTGTAAATTCTCTATAAAATTCACAGAACACTGGGGAGAGCCTGATCTAACTTACATATTTACATGCAATATGTTGTCAGAAGCAGTACTGCTGTGATAAGTCAACAGAAAAGTTAACCATTTAAACTGTTTAAAGTCTCTGTGCCCTTTTTTAAAAATATGACAATTTGTTTATTATTCTAAATTAAATCAATTTAGGTTACAGACAGCTGGTTTGACAAAACAAATTAAGGACATCTTGGAAATTCCTGTGGACATCTGAAGGAATGATGCCGTGATTAGTCAGCAACGATCTGCAGCAACAATAATAAAAAACCTTGGATTAAAGATCCCAGCTTCTCAAATGTTTGGATTTTCTGCTTTTGTTTGTTTCATATCATAGTAAACTAAAGATTTGGGGGACTTTTTCTTTTTACTTTATTTTGAAAAAAGAACAAGTCTTACCTTTAGTCAGTGTGTAACCTACAGTAGATGGCACTCGGCACCTGCCTCAGTTTAGAGAAGCAGCAGGAGTACCAGTGTAGGAAGCTGAGCATTGAATATGTATGGGGACAGCAGCAAAAAACCCATTTTAGCCACCTAATGAAAAGCTCACCTAAAAATATCAATATTAGTCCAAGTCGGCTCTATATTTAGAATACTGTATTTTCACAGCTTTACTTTGCTGTCTGGCAGCCCTCCGAAGCCATCGCACGGCTCTGACGAAACAAAAGCACTAATTTTACCAACGCCAACATTGTTGGTCTACCTTAATCAGTTAGTTTGTTGTTGTTTATGTACGACTTCCATGTTTTTGAACTTACTCCTTGGAGCAGTGAAGTCACTCAATAACAAACAAGCTCACTGAGGCAGCTGGAGATCAGCGCCGACCATGTTCTGCAACGTGAAACTGGTG
>JAPQLA010000004.1:10401829-10417538 GCA_029822935.1 Naso vlamingii | reverse complement strand
AATAATGGTGAAATTATAATTCTTTAAATCCTCCTCTGCTTAAAACGAGGTCAGATGAGGACACATAGCAGAGCAAACCTTGCTGATTGTCATTCCTGACTGTTCCAGTTCAATCAACAACACAATCACAATTTGGAGAAAATGTGTTTTTTTTGCAATTATGCCAATTCTATTTGTCAAACAGGACAGCTGAATTTATTTAAGAGGGGTTCCCCCTCTCTAAGCCTGGGCTTTGGGTTTCTCTCCTGGTTATACAGGCTGGTGCCTCCTGCATGTGAAGCTGGAAGTGGTGTTCCTTTATGAGCAATCACAGCAGATGCTTATTCATCGCACTGAAAGGCAACAGTCTCAGCATCAGGTGCTTTCAGGAAGTCTGGTAGGAGGAGGTGACGCATCGCTTCAGGGAAAACGTTGAGGAGTGACGAGCACCTCTCGACTACGAGTATTCCCTCACGACTACAGCAGAGCGGCAGCGCGGAGGCGGCAGCGGTGCGGCAGCGGCAGGGGCTTTTCCTCGTCCTCCTCCTCTGACTGCCCACGCATGAATGAACAGAGTGGATGACACACACACACACATGCACACGCAGAAACCGCACCAGTACTCGCTCAAGGAGGAATCAGCGGTTCTCCTCCTTCACGTAGACATTCACAGAAACTCCCAGAGCCTGTGAGGGTTTGCTAGTGTCAACAGTCACGACTGGGATAGCCTGTCACAATGTTGTCTCTGTCTTTCTGTCTTTTAGAAAACTAACTCATTCTTACAAATTTGAGGTCAAACAGCAACTGACAAACATGCCATTCAGTAACAGTGACGCCAAAGTATCCTAAAAACATACAACAACGTTATATATCAACGTTAAGTGTTTCCGTTGAGGCAAGCTGTGTGATTTAATGACTGATCAGCACAAACCGTCCGCTGCTCGCGCTGCTACACAGACTTTTCTACGGAGCTGATAGCCTGCAGGCTCTGTCACACAACTGCAGCTCAACCGTCAGCAAGTGATACTCCAGTAACATCAAACATTGAGGCTTTTATTTGCCCCTTTAATGTCCTTCCTTACCTCCCACACACAGCAGGGACATCTCTGATAGCGGCGTGAGCGTCCCCGGCTGTCCTCTACTGAGTGCTCCGTGATTTGTTTGGTCAGTCCGTTAGTCTCTTGGTTACAAATAAACAGTAACGTTACTCAAACCGCCGTTACCCTGAATAGTAAAAAAACAAAAAGCATCATCTCAGAAGGCGCTTCGTCTCTTCCTCTACGGAGCTGTTGCTCTTTTGGCAGGACAAGACACACAGGAGTGGATTCCTCGCCCCCTCTTCCTCCTCCTCTGCATTGCCTCAGCTCTCCTCCGCTGCTCCTCCTGCGCGCACAGCCATCTTGTTTCAGCAGCACTAGCAGTAGCACCCTCCGCGCGAGGACAGCTCCCCTCGCGCCGCGCCGCCTTGACGTCACGGTTGATGAGTAGCAGGCAGGGAGAGAGCGAGGGGGGCTCGCGCTGAGGTGAACGGAGGAGACACAGACAGGATGGGGCTGAATTAATTCCATCCTGTGCCGTGTGATGCACTCAGTGATGACGGCGAGGAATTTCATTCACTGTTTTCAAGAATACAAAGCATGTATGTTTTATCATTCCCCTGGTGTATTTGCTATTATATAGGCGTGCCCGCATCCTGGCAGACTCTTCAATCGATACACATTTTAACTGCATTTTAAAACAGATGTTTGAAAGAGAGACATGCCACATGCAATGAAAGGTGGAAAGATGGTTAAAAAATGTAAAAGGACGGCATTTTACAGTCTGAATAGTCCACAGAGGCTTAACATCTGGCTACTAAGGATAAAACGGTGTCATATTCATGGGTATGAGGTAATTCAGTTTAATCCTCAAAATTATTAGAAAAACGTGGCATTGCTGTTAGTGCTGGCTACAACCCTGATAGCTCAATTAATAAAAATTATATGCTACAACATATGATAATAAAATACATAACGTTTAAAATCTGCAATAAAGGAACCATTTGAAACTAGCTTTGCATTTCAGATTTTAGTTTGGAGAATAAAAAGAATGGAGTAATAAATGTCTTGATTCCTCAAATCTCAACCTTCCACATAAAGCTGCAGCCTTGGCTCATATAAGGCCAAAAGCAAGCTTTGGTTTCAGAGATTAGCTGTAACACTTAAAATGTTGGCATTTTGGTTATAAAAAATCATAAACCGACCCTAAGCAGTTTGTCGCTATAACGTTAGATTGAATGGTGTAGGAGAAAAATGGGCCTGATGCTGATAATAGAAAGTATATTGTAATACCAGTAACATACGCCAGGGGGCAGCAAAGGTCGCTATGATTGTGCGACTACTTGAAATACACAAAGCAAAGAAGCGTGTTGTTTACGCCTACAATAGGTTCAAGATGGCTGCTGGAGACAACAGCGGCAGGCCTCCTTGCCTTAATTTCTCCGGTCCGGGTCCTTTGGGAAACAGCCAGCCTAACAACAGCGTTTTCTCCATGCCAGCATCCAACGGCGGTGCGGTAGGTGCGGCTGGGGGAGCACAGGGAGCAGCGAGGCGTCCCAACCCGCAGCTGGGGCCTAGCGGGGGAGACAGCAACGGTGTTTCGACCGGAGCTCAACCGACTGCGCAGAACTCCCTGCAGCAGTCCGCTGCGGCAGGTGCTGCGGCAGCCGGAGCCATGGCCACCCCGGCCTCCAACATGGCAACCACCGCAGCGTCAAACGCGTCCCAGGCGGCGGCACCGACCGCCACTCCGGCAGCTGCGTCGGTGCTGGTGTACCGAGAGCCAGTGTACAACTGGCAGGCGACGAAGAGCACCGTCAAGGAGAGATTTGCTTTCCTTTTCAACAACGAAGTGCTCAGTGACGTTCACTTTTTAGTGGGCAAAGGAATGGGTGTTCAGAGGATACCTGCGCACAGGTAAGAGGCTTGACTGCACGTCGAGCATTCATTAGCTAGCTAACTGTCTGCAGAGCGGAAACGCTTATCCCGCCCCTGTTGTTACTGCCTGCTGTCATTGTCAGGTTTGTCCTCGCCGTGGGGAGCGCAGTGTTTGATGCCATGTTCAACGGTGGGATGGCGACGACCTCAACGGAAATCGAGCTTCCTGATGTGGAACCAGCAGCATTTCTGGCCCTGCTAAAGTGAGGAACGTGTTTGTGACAAGGAGGGAGAGGGCGTGTTATTCAGCCTGATTGCATACCCTGAAAGTGGGCGTGTTATTACGTTTTTTGGCATGTCAGTGTTTGGATAATTAAATAGTAATAAGATGCAGTTAAATTAAGCTCAGTCAGTGCAGCATAGATTACGTCATATGATAATAATAAAGCTCAGCATGCAAAGTTATATATATTATGTACCACAATAAAATTTAAATGTCTTCTATAACGTCTTGGCCTTCCTGCAGGTTTCTCTACTCTGATGAGGTCCAGATCGGTCCTGAGACGGTGATGACCACGCTGTATACAGCTAAGAAGTATGCGGTGCCAGCGCTGGAGGCTCACTGTGTGGAGTTTCTAAAGAAGAACCTGAGAGCAGACAATGCTTTCATGCTGCTCACACAGGTCTGCATCCCCCAACTGTGAATGTTTATGGATCCTTGGCTGACCTTCAAGTTGATATTTTTAGTGCCAAATGAAAAAAAAAACAAAAAACAGTCAGAGCTTCTATTTTAATCCCACAAGTACAGTTTGGTATTATTTGTTTTTTTGTTAGCAGTTCTGATACAATAGTAGAGTAAACCAATTACTCTTTATGGTAGCAGCCATACAAAAATTGCAAAATTAAAATATCTGAAATATAAAATTGGTGAAATTCAAATTAAAACAGAGATTGTGCTGTCAAATAATATGTAAACAGGGTAACATGTCTGACCTGGCACTTGATTCCAGGCTTTCAGACATTTGTCATTTGATATTTGGTGCTACGAACATATTTCTGTCTTGTAGACTGTCCATCTCATAGATGTGATTGCATATGTAAAAATATAGAACTTATTGAATTGTCGCTCTTTAAAGCGCAGCTGCCGATTCTAAATTTCTGTTCTTTGTTTCAGGCACGACTGTTTGATGAGCCTCAGCTTGCCAGCCTCTGTCTAGAAAACATTGATAAGAACACTGGAGACGCTCTCGCCGCCGAGGGCTTTACAGACATAGATTTGGGTAATGCCCCCTTGTGAATGTTGTCATTATTGCCACAAAGGCTGCAACTAACAATTATTTTCATTGCCGATTAGTCTGCCGGTTATTTTAACGATTAATCTATTAATAGTTCATTCCATTAAATGTCAAAGAAGTGTGAAAAAACTGCTCATCTCAATTTCCCAGAACCCAATGTGATGTCATCAAATTACTTCTTTTGTCCAAACAACGGCCCAAAACATAAAGACTCCTCATTTATGATCATAAATGACACAGAAAGGCAGCGAATCCTCACATTTAAAAGGCTAAACCAACAATTCTTTAACTTATTTATTTAAAAAAAAAAAAAAAAAAACTAAAATGATTAATCGATGATCAAAATAGTTTACAATCGATTAATTGGTTTATCGTTGCAGTTCTAATTGCCACATGTTGTTTTTCAGAATGAGGATATAATTGACCATTGATTGTCTTCCCTTCCATTAGACACATTGGTAGCAGTGCTGGAGAGGGACACTCTTGGGGTGAGGGAGGTGCGTTTGTTTGGTGCTGCGGTGCGTTGGGCAGAGGCGGAGGCTCACAGGCAGCAGCTGCAGCCCACACCGGAGAACAAGCGCAAAGTCCTGGGCAAGGCTCTCACACTCATCCGCTTCCCTCTCATGACCATTGAGGAGTTTGCTGCAGGTGAACAGACACACTTTGCTGTCATGTTTTGCTTTCTTGCTTTCGCTCTTTGTCAATTATTCACTCTCACATAACACATATTCACACTGTTTTGAACCCTGGTCCTTTTCCTTGGGTCTCGTCTTCATCTCTTCAGGTCCAGCCCAGTCCAGTATCCTCACTGACAGAGAGGTGGTGAGTCTCTTCCTCCACTTCACAGTGAACCCAAAGCCTCGTGTAGACTTCATTGACCGGCCTCGCTGCTGCCTCCGCGGGAAGGAGTGCAGCATCACACGTTTTGGCCAGGTGGAGAGCCGCTGGGGTTACAGCGGGACAAGTGACCGCATACGGTGAGTGAGGAGCAGAGCGTTTAAAAATGTAATCACAGACTTTCTCTATTAGCAAATATAGACTTGAGTTTTTTAATCAAATTCAATAGATTATTTAGTAAATATAAAGTAATTATTAACAAAAATGGCGTGTGATTTTTGTCAACCAAGATAAAAAAACATTACCCTGAAAGCATTTAACCTTAGAATAAGAAAATGAAACATCCTCAGTTTTTTAATGTGTTAATTTGTCCAGAGATTAATGGCATTTTTCAATTAGTAAGTGAGAAAAGACAGTAAACGATCACAATGTTCGCACAACATGCACATTTTATACCGTATTATATAAAACGAGGAAATCCAATTTTCAAGAGACCTAAAAAAACATCTGCACTCCTGCTATCATCACTGTGCAGAAGCATCCTCACACTCTGAAATCCGATTTGAGTGTCCAGCCTGAGACATTTGTAAACACTCGATTAAAAACTCTTTACAAACCACCTACAAATGTGGCTTGGATCGGATTTGTAAAAATATTTTGGAAAACTTTTCCTGGGTGAACATATTTAGAAACTTAGATGTTTGTCCTCTGCAATCATTGTAGGTTTTGAACTAGAACCAGCCTGACTTCTAGTTTCAGTTAGCAAATAGAAATAGTTTTTTTTACCTTTTATTTATTCATTTTTTTCCAAGCTTCTGGTTGGCCTACATAGCCTTAGGTTTAGGGGTGTATAGCCGCCTGTTGATTTGTCATGCCCCTTGGCATAGATGAATTGTGGTTCTTTTTTATTTGGTTGGGGATTTATTTAAAACAGTGTAAAAATAATAAAAATGTGCATGTGAAACACCGATAAGGTTAAATTCAACTCAGTCAAACTTCACTGTCCACAATGTGGAAATTTGCCTTTGGTTTCACCAGAATGCATGTCATAAAATCATCGGATCATACAATGGAAACGTATGACAATGCTTTGTTCATAAAAATTAGTGTAAAAAAAATACGGCTCATTGCACGACATAGACATTAAAAGCACATCATACACACAACATCTCACATTAAGGTTATTAGTTACTGCTGTGATTTTCCTGTTATGACAAGAGAAAAATGTCCGCTGTGAGAAAAGGTGTGGTTCGTGACGAGTATATTACTGAGAAAAATACAATTTAAAAAAAATAAATAAACCCCACATATTGCACATATTTGTAATACATTTAACTACCACAACCTCTTACATCCTGATATATTCCTGTTCTGTTTTTCTTCTCAGGTTCTCAGTAAACAGAAGGATATTTGTTGTTGGGTTCGGTCTCTACGGTTCTATACACGGACCCACAGACTACCAAGTTAACATACAGGTGTGACATCAAAGCCTTCAGTAATTCAGTGTGTGGTTTCTGTGACGCTGTGGACTTGTTCTCTAACATATTTTGAATGTTTGTATCTGCTCTCTGTCACTGCAGATCATTCACACAGACAGTAACACGGTGCTGGGCCAGAACGACACAGGCTTCAGCTGCGATGGGTCGGCCAACACCTTCAGAGTCATGTTCAAAGAGCCAGTGGAGATATTACCCAACGTCAACTACACTGCCTGTGCTACACTGAAGGTCTGTGATGTGTTGGTAAAAATAACACACTAGGACACCAGGGCTGCATGATTTTGAAGGAAAATCTTATTGCATTTATTTGTAATGATATTGCAATTGTGATTTAATATGAGATATTAGAGGGAATGATTATTATTACATTCATATTTTCTTCTTATGGTGTGATTTTTGCAAGATTTTTACAGATATTCAAATTAAAGTGGCTTGAACAAATATTGCACCTCACCACCATGTAAAAATTGCAGAAATATATTGTGATTTTTATTAAATTTCCTTATTGCCTTATTGTCTAAAATACATTCAATTTGCTCTCATAGAAATATCAAAGCTTCAGTGTATTCATTTCTCTGTCTGTCTTGCAGGGTCCAGACTCACATTATGGTACTAAAGGAATGCGAAAGGTAACACACGAGTCGTCATCCACTGGCACAAAGACGTGTTTCACTTTCTGCTACGCGGCAGGCAACAATAACGGCACTTCTGTAGAGGACGGACAGATTCCCGAGGTCATCTTCTACACATAGTCACCTCTGACGCAGCAACGATCTTCCATCAAATGTGACGACCTGACACCAGCGTAGGGCCACGCCTCAGCAGCCGCACTGGGGACTGATCTCTATGACATCATACTGTTACCGCCATATAATGCACTACTGTTGACCGCCCGACAGGTCACAACGCTGTAAAGCGATGTAGGTCACTACATGGTGTGTAGCTCGTCATTTGAGATGCTGTCTCTCTTTTTCAGTGGCTTCCTTTGTCCCCTTGTGTTGTAGTGATGCCAGCCGCTGAAACAGACCTGACTGTTAACTGACTCCACAAGGAAAGGAGGAGGGAGGAGCCTCTCAGATTATTCACAGTATTGATGTCACTGCTGTGGATTGATGGCATAAGGCTTGACACTGAATTCTACCTAAGCTGTAAAATCCCTTTCCCCGTACTCCACAGCATTAGTGCGAAGGAGAGTTGCAACTGTATGGATGTACAGTTTGTCAGATTTGCCAAGACAAGTTCCTCATCATCAGAACCGTCAGCACACACCAGCATTTCTTTCAATTCTTACATCAGTTCATACATCGGCTGTAACTTCCATAGACTCTTAGAATTCATAGGCTGTATGAATTCCTTGCAAATATGAACCAAACTTCATATTAATCTTAGCAACATGATTATGATAAGCAATTTTCAGGTTTCTACATAAAGTACAATCTGTGATATCTTGTGTCCTTGCTTGGTAGTTGCCTATACCCAAGATACTTGCACTTCTTGGCCTTGCATATGTTCATTTGGTTGTTCTATGGATGCACACTAACTCTTCAGATACGTTTCTTTTTTGCTTTCTTTTAAAAAGTGTGGGCGGAAGAGCTTTCCGTCTTGGTGCGGAAGTGAAAAGGTTGTATATTAAAGTGGCATTTATTAACATTATATATGTAACTTGAAATGACTATTGATTAAAGAGTGAGGAAGAAGTTTTGTGGTGCCTATTTCTTCAGAGAAGAACCCAACCCAGGGGTGACACTTAAAGGTATATATATATATATATATATATATATATATATATATATATATATATATATATATATATATATATATATAGCTTAGCTTGGTTTAGCCTTACCAAGCTTAGACTTGGAAGTCATAATGCCCCTGATACTTGATTTCTTATGTTAGCTCTCTGTTACATTATTAATAATCAGTAACTAACATTAACTTAAAGGATCATACTAGTCTATTTTTGATGTCTCAACATTTGCAGAGATCGCCCTTATCCTCTACAGATATTAAATTCGACCACGTGTATTCTTTAGTAGATCTGAGAATGCATTTTTAAACCTCATTTATCTAGTAAAAAGTCACTGAGTGAGAGAGAGAGAGGAGCTGGGAGCTGCACTTAAACCTTAAACAGGTGAACTTCACTGTGGATCAGATCCGGGCCATCACAGATGAGAAGTCCAACATCTGGAACGTGTGATTGCCCACGAGAATCATGGGAAGTCCCCTCTGACTGACTCAGTGGTGTCCAAAGCTGGGGTCATTGTTTCGTCCTGTGCTGGAGAGATGCACTTCACAGAAACAGGCAAAGACGAGCAGGGGCACTGCGTCTGTGGAAAGCCAAAAAGGTCACCTTTCGCCTCAATTCACCTGCCAGCAGACGTTCACTTAACACCATTCAAACACCAGTAGGCGTTAATTGAGCGCTGTTTTGTTAACACCTGCTGGCAGATGAATTGAGGCGAAATGTGACCCTTTTGGCTTTCCATATATCTCACCATTAAATTAACATATGTGGGTCAGAGAAGTGGGTTTAAAAACAGCTCTAACACATTAAAGGCTGAAAAAAGTTGAGTACTTCTCAGTGACAGTAAATGCTCATTATTAAATAAGCAATACGTATGTAAAGACACAAACTTAAGCTTTATTCATTATTAGTGAATAGACCCCTCAAAACTCAGCAAGCCCCCCTGATATCAGCCGAGAAAAAACAGTGCCATGTATAAAGCAGTTACGCATGAGTGTGTCATTTGATGTCAGTTCGGCCATCAGACCAAATGACTTTTTAAGTCTCACATTGAGATAAATTACTTCTCACAGTATGTCTTCAGGTAAAATGTACAGTTAATAAAAAGGAGGAACACTGAGAAGCATATGTAGTTTATTACACAACTTATTGATATGTTGTTATTGATATGAAGTACTCAAATGCTTCAACAGGTTCTGGACTAACAGTGTTATATTTAAGCCTTTATGCAGTCATCATTTGTACTTTCTAAAACACTGCTGGCTGTGTTGTTTTGTTGTCTGCTAATTTGGAAGAGTCCACACTAAGATTTATGTAATCACAGTAGTGACTTTACTTGCAGATACAGAATCGCGCTTCTCACTTAAAGGACCATACCATTCTATTTTTAACTTCTCACATTAACAGAGACCGCCCCCTGTCTTCTACAGATGTTGTAAAAATTCGACCATGAATTTGGAAATGCTTCATTTTGTGACCTCACTGTGGAGCTGATTGGTACAAGCCAGAGTATACCGAGTAAGAAATTGGAACTGTTGAGACAAAAGTTATTATGCTTGGAAAAACAGTTCCTTACAAGTGCTGCCTCCCTAGCTTGAATATTAGTGTGGAGAAGGATTTTGACACAAACATTCTTTTAAACTAACTTCACACATTTTCAGATACTTTTTTGTGACATTTATTGAATATTGACAAAATGTGAACAAACACAACATCTCAAAGATGTAACCTATGTGGCCAATATTGACAAAGGAGAATGACATGTAGTAATACTTACATGGCCCTTTAATATTGGGGTTTTAGATGCTGGTAGATGGGTTTTGATACCATTATCCTGAAGCTAACAATCCATCTTTGTGCCAAATTGACCTAACCTAACCGCCTGCTATCTGTAATCTGTTCACCATCACAGGATGTGAAGTTTATTTACATTTTCTTACTCACTGACATAAAGTCAATGTGTTTATATCCCCAAATCTCACTACTAGAGAAACAACAGAAATTCAGGAGTCACATTTTCATCATGATTTAAATGTTTTTATTAATTGCATCCACTGAACAAAGGCTCAATGTAGGGAGTTTGGTTTCTGTAACACTTGATTGTGGTTCCCATGGTTTTATCTGGCCATGACCCATTTAATTATGCATTATTGCAGCAGTATCACAGTGCCCTGTACTGGCCCATCCTGGCAGATGAGAGGGAGAGGAAGAGGATGATGTGAAGGAATAGAGGAAACAAGACAGAACTGCTTTAATCCAATTGTTCCCCAAAACCCTCGCCCTAGGCACTTGGTGTACTGTAGCTGTGAAATGACACAAAAGCATTTTGTTGCTTCCACTAGCCTACAACAACAGGCTACACAAGCCTTAGTTTCTGCTGCGGACTCAAGTCAAAACAATTTGTGCGATGTATCTTTAAGCCTGTGCAAAAATTTGAAAGTGCCCACGGGGTAGGGTTTAGAGACTGATTTGGTGTTTTATAATTCGGGTTCAGTGTTTACAGTTTGTCCAAGTAGTTGTCGAGGGCAGGAATGCCCTCTTTCAGACCTTTGCGTTTCCTAATTTCACTGACAACCTGGCAGGGTTTGGAGGTGGGGTCGCTAGGGTCTCCTTGGAGAATCTGCCAGTGGTCAAACACACACTGAGGAAAGGCCTGGCCTCCAGTGTTACTGCGCAGGTCAGCTGTAAACCCTGGAGGGGATGAAAAATAAGAAAATTAATGAGTAACCTCCTGCCTCTCTTAACCATATCCTGATCAGTGAGAATGTACATAAGAATGAAATATCTCCCTCAGACTAGGCTTTCAAAATATTAAGTTTACTCATCTGAGTGCTTCTCTAAATTTATAAACCAAGGCCAAATAAATCTAAAACTATACATATTTTTGCGCTGTATTTCATCATATTTGCATTACATTCAGGTGAGATTACAGAAATGTCCTAAGATGCATAAAGTATTCATCACACAAACTTAGGATGAGCCGATCCAGTATTCAATATGGGTATTGGTCCGATATTGGCCAAAATCACTGGATCAGATATCAGAGAGGGGAAAATGTATCCGATCAGATTTATCAGTCTAAACTCTCCCTTAAATGCTTAATTAAACTATGTGGGACATGCCGTAAAGAGAGATGTCAGCACAATACAGACTAGCAGCGTGCCACGTGACTACATCAAATGGTAAGATTAAGTAAAGTGCTCCCATACAGATGTATTATCTATAGCTTTATTGTTCAAGAGAGGGGAAAAGGCTGTAGCGCACTGATATCGGTATTGGCAGATACTCAGCGTTGTCTTATCGGTATCAGTATCGGACATGAAAAAGAGGTATCGAGCCATCCCTAACAAAAACTTACCGAAGGACTCGTTGACAGGCAGGTAGGCTTTCACTACAAACATGGGAGTGCCCATCACTTGGGATTCCTCAAACACGTGACCTCGTTTCCTGTTCAACACACCATAGATCCCACCGACCACTTGTTCCGGGCACTGCAGGAACAAGAGGTACAGCAGTCAGATATGTCAGATCTGGCATCAGAGTTGTCAAACATTAAAAGTAAAATGACATGGTAAGAAAAACAATCCCTAATTAATGGAGTCATAAAAAAGGAATTGAAAAAACTTTCAAGGTTTACAGTAGTTTTACAGTCAAAATGGTGGCATTTTCTTTTCGTTTTTGTAGTTTTACATCTGAATTTAGGGTTGCATTTCACACCACAGTCTTGTTTCGAAGATTTATTCCGGGGGTAATATGTTTGCCCCCTCACACACCTGTATTTCCACCAGGTATACAGGCTCCATGAGTCGTGGCTGAGCGGTGAGCTGGCAGGCGTACAGGACCCTTCGGGCTGTGGGAATAATCTGTCCTCCTCCGCGGTGGATGGCGTCTGCGTGCAGCGTCACGTCGTGAATGTCAAAGCGAATTGCGCGCATGTTCTCCTCACACAGAGCACCCTGCAGGAGGAAGACAGGAAGCCTATTCTCAGGAGTATACAAACACACATATGTAATAAATTACATGTAGAAGCAATAAGAAAGAACATGCAGTCACAGTTAACTGCTGCCCACCTCTTTAGTCGCCCATTGGAAGCCGGCCACCACGCTGTCCTTGATCTCGTTGAGGTACTGAACCCCCTTCGTCATGTCTATCAGCAGGTTGGGTCCAGTTCCGTCTGGGCCAAAGCACCAGATCTTCCTGGCTTCGGTCACCTCCCACTCGTACTTGTCGGCGAGGTAGCGTGCCCGAGCCTTGAGCTCCTGCCTAGCGGTGACTTCACCTTTCTCAATGTCTTCAGCCAGGCCATCAGGGAAGGGGCGGGACTTCATGAAGAGACGATTGTGCTTGTTGGGGGACTTGGACAGACACATCTGGTCTGATTCTTCCGACACTGTCTCTCTGTAAGACACGACTGGGTCTGATTTCTGGAGAGAGATGAAAGCAAAGGGATTAAGGATACTTGTTTTTTTAACTCCATCCCTCCTGAGAGAGTTTTTTGCAGCAAACATCCAACAAACAAGACAACCTTTGTTTTTCACTTCAACAATCGCAACAAATCCTAACTTTTTTTTTTTTAACTTCTTTTGTATTTTCTGCACTTCACCAGCATCCTACAGAAAACTTTGTCTCACCTTCAGTGGAATGCAGGCGTGGTCCTCCTCCAGGTCTTTCAGGCAGATCTCCAGGTGCAGCTCTCCCGCTCCAGCGATGATGTGCTCCCCGGACTCCTCGATGATGCACTGCACCATGGGGTCAGACTTGGCCAGACGCTTCAGCCCCTCCACCAGCTTGGGAAGGTCAGCAGGGTTCTTGGCCTCCACAGCAACTCTGACCACAGGGCTCACACTGAACTTCATCACCCTCATGTTGTGGGCCTGCGGACACAGAGAGAGTCGCCGAGCTCAAAGACTTGTTCTGCTTGTCTTGTTGTTACTGGAAGAATTAGGCCAACAGCAGGCGAAAACAGGGTATAAATAACTAATCATGTGAAAAGAAAAAAAAAAGCAATACACTACTTGTTCAAAGGTGGTAATGGTCCCTGTCTTAACCAGGAACTGGTCTACTCCAACAAGACCCACAATGTTGCCACATGGTACATCTTCAATAGGCTCCACATACCGACCCATCATCAGAATAGTCCTGGATGGAGGGAAAGAAAGGATGTGGTTCTAAAAAGCTGCCACAAAAAAAGCCTGAATTTAGAACTCATCGACTTTGCTCTGCTATGCCCTCTGCGTAGCCGTTTGCACATGAAAGTGCTCACCTCTGTATGGGTTTGATGTAAAGGTCCTCCTTCTTGCCAGGGGTGAAGTTTGGCCCCATGATGCGCACTTTCAGGCCAGTGGACACACAGCCAGAAAACACACGACCGAAAGCATAGAAACGACCCTTGTCACTGGTTGGGACCATCTTGGAAATGTACATAATTAGAGGAGCCTTTGGATCACAGTTCTTAATACCTGAGAAGACAGCAGATACAATTATAGATAAATTGGCTAATTACTTTATGATACTACAACATGAAAATGCTCCATATCCAGTCACATCTCCTCCAGAGAGGTGAGGGTGTGCTGTCAAAATGTTCCACTGACCCATGGCGGCCTCGTCGTCTCCCGGCCCCTCGTAGAGCAGCTCGCAGCGGTATTTCTGTGCAGTGACGGGGGAGGGCAGGTGGATGGTGATCATCTGTAGCAGGGCCTCTCCGGCAGGCAGCCAGCGGCGCATCACAGCCTTCAGCAGGGGCTTCCCCTCCTTCTCCTTGTCCTCCGAGTCTAGTTTGACGTCCAGCTTCTCAATTAGTTTGGCTGTCTCGTCCTTCTTGAAATTCATGATGGCATCAAACACCTTGGAGGACAGTGAGAGAGAGCAAAAGAAGCTCAAACTCTAGCGTTAAAGTCATTCAAATGTACAATTTTACATGATCTCTTCAATTACTTTGATGGAGTATTTTTTGTTGGCTGAGAACAGCTCATTCATTTTGGTGTTTTCCAAGTTCTCTGCATTTGCTGTCTACCAAAACATGTTATTTAAAGCTACCACTAGGGGGTGCAAAAGTCAATATCTTCAAATCTAACAAGCAGGCCCTTTCAATATATTAACAATACAGTGACATATTATAATCATTCAAAATATTAAGTTCTGACCTAAATAACATGATAATCGTAGGTTTGTGATCTTTTTCTTTTCCATTTACCTTAAAGATGGGGTCCAGAACGAGCTGGCAGAAGGTGCGTGGAAGTTTCTGGCCATCAGGACCGGAGGCAGTCTTACTGAACTTGCCGGTCTTTGGGTCAAAATATCTGTGCAAATAAACGTCATTTTTGTGAAATGTACGCCAGTTAAAAATCAGTAAAGCTTTTTGGTGAGAGCAAGAAATCTTTTAAAGAGCAATTGAACACGGGTTGAAGATCTTTTGTGGTGATTCTGCTGCAGTGATGTAGCGGGGCACTCCAGGGTGTGGTCTGTACATGGTGACGTTACTGTTGTGTGCAGTTAGGTGTCAACCAGAGAGGGCAGTAATGCACTGTTTTTCAGCATTGTGTTAAGTTACTCATTTACAGTATATGAAGCATATCTTTCTCTGAATATGGCGTCACGTTTACCTGTCTCCCCACAGCTTCTTCATCATGTCCTCCACTTTCTTACACCTCTCTGCTGGCTCCGGCTTAGAATCGCCTTTTGTGAACTTGGCCACATACATCTCAGCAAACTGCTTCAAGGTGAAAGCCCAGCCATGGAGGCCGGAGCCAAACCCGACTGTACCAATTATAGGGTCAATCTAAGGGGACAAAAATGTTCGGTATTCTTTGAAATCGCAGCTTTAGCGAATGCATATACACATTTTCCAACTATTTTTGCGTCTGAGTGGTGTTTCAGCTTCTGCCTCACCATGATGTTCCCCATCGGCCCCCCCTCATCCTCTCCATAGGTGGAGATGATGACGTTGACGTTCTCCACGATACGCTGAAAGGTCTGGTAGAGCTCATCCGTCTGCAGCTGCAGCTCGAGCAGGGCGCGGTCCATTTTGTTCATCATCAGAACCGGCTTGATGCGCTCAGCGATGGCCTGCCTCAGGACGGTCTCAGTCTGCACACACACACCTGTAAGAGGAAACAAACGGGTGAGAAGTGAGAGTCTGTGTGAGTATATGTGTGTAGCGAGGGTGTCAGCCACTAGGTAATTACCTGAGACACAGTCCACCACCACCAGGGCTCCGTCAGTTACCCTGAGGGCAGCAGTGACCTCCGAGGAGAAGTCAACGTGACCAGGAGAATCAATGAGGTTGATGAGAAAGCCGTTTCCGTCTTTACACTGCTTGATAAATGCCAGGTCGTTTTCTCCAAGCTCGTAGTACATAGAGATGGCACTGAGTAAACGACAGGGGACAAGAAAAGGCTAAGGAGACATGCAGTGTTTGCAGATCTCTAATATTTTATC